>CM073121.1:43629463-44171963 GCA_037039145.1 Fundulus diaphanus | reverse complement strand
GTGTATTCAGCAAAAAAAGAAGCATGGAGTGGTTGTATTTACCTCTCCCACGCACTCTCGTCTCTCCTCTTTCTCATCCAGGGAGGTTGTGTACATAGGTTCATACGTAATAAGATCAGGGCGCTCAATGTCATAAATAGCTTTGACTTTTGGAATGGCAGCTAGGTCTCTGTAGTCAAGGATCTCATTGTCTACTTTTGCCTAGGAAGACAAATTAAGGCCAGACATTCAAACACACATAAGAGTAAAAGGCAGAAACTCCAACTATAAAAACATTTAGACAGATACGACAGCTTTGCAGGAGTTTCTTACATAGATGGTGTGACCTGGTGAGCCAGGTATGCTTGAACCAGGTCTGGAACAAATGCTCTCAGACGACGATCGTGTAGGCTATGAAATACAAAGACAAAAGCGGCCGTTAGATTTTAAAATAGCTGTCTTTAAGTCACTCTCTTAACATAATTCACCTTTGGCTGCGATCTCCAAATGTGGCTACATTTCCAATAATTAGCATATCCTCAAAAGGATCCTTTATTTTAGTAAATCAAGTAAAAACAGTCAAAGTTTTATAGATCCAACACACAAAGGGCGATATATTTAAAATTCTGTGACCTCTGGTGATATGACGGCCGATGAAACCTCATAATTTAGCTTCTCAGAAAATCTGAACATTACTGATGACTAGAAACCAATGATGCCAGACACGTTATGTTTTTTTCATGCTATGGCTTTCATGAAAGCCATAGCATGAACAACAGACAATCATTAACACACAGGGTAAGGCTTTGCAAAAGAAGCTGGCTGTTCACAGAAAGCGGTGTTCAAACACGTTAATGAGAATGTTTGGTGGAAAGAAAACACTCTGGGAGAAAAAGGGTACAATAAACAAGCAGTAAATGCTTCTCTTTGGCTCATTTTGTGTTAATTAGTGGATCAAAGCCATGTGGCATGGAAACGATCTGCCTGTGGCTCTGCTGAGCTGTCAAGGAAGCCCAGGTTGCTTCGATAGCAGCCGTCCGCTAACCCTAACCCTCTCCACTGGTAGTTCTGGTGTCTCTCATCTCAGCTCGTCATTAAAAGGGAAGCATGGAGTGCTCTGAAATTTCCCATTAGACAATTGTGCTAATTTCCGACTTGATAAAACACAGCAGATCAACAACAGATGGCTCCCCAGATCATCACTGTATATGGAAACTTCACTTAGGAGCTGAAGGAGTGTGCTTCTCCACTCTTACTCCATATTAGGACCATGATTTCCAAATTAGATGCAAAATGTACTTTTATCACTCCAACGGCTGTATAGACAAAGATTCTCAGCGTCCTCTCAGAGAGCTCCTATCCTAGCCTAAAAGTTCCTCAGATTGCTGCTGATTAAGGAGACGACAGACATCTTTATCTTAGTGAGGAGGTTGACCCTGCTGCTAGGTGTCACGCTGACTTCTAAGAGCTGTCATTGGTTGATAGTACAAGAAAAACAAACACAGATGTGCTCCTAGTGATCAAAGGATGGAAATGAACCGATCAGACTGGATTAAGAAATCTGAGGCATGATGATGGAATTTAACAAAATTGTTACACAGCATCAAAATGCTTGGATGCACAATCCTCATCATTATTTTGATTTGCTTGCTATGTTTACTCGCCATACTGGTCATTTTACCACTTCGTCTATCTGATATTAATGTGCACTCACCTGTCAGCATTTTATATCTAAAGCGATTGTGTACAAAGCGGTTGTATTTGGCAAAATGACCGACATAACATGGAGAAAAAAAGGTGGGGGAAAAAAAACTAACTTTCTCTCTAAGGGGATGATAAAGTTGATCTTATCTGCCTATTAATAATTGTATGATCGTTAAATACATTTATGTGCTCATTTCCTCCACTGTTTAGGTAGCGGATCAGCCAATCAGCTCTCTCCGCTTCCACCATCTTCCCTGCTGAAGATACTCGCTAAAAGTCCTCCTCACTACTCCCAACATTTTTTCACTTTAGGAGCTCGAAGATCTAACATGCTTTATGAATAACTTATCTTACTGAGGTAAAATTCTAAAAAAGGCTACCTTTTTCTTCCTAAATGAAGTTATTTAAAAAAAAATCTTCCTAAAATGACATAACTAAGAGCTGCTCTTAGTCGTTGGATTCTTTGTGAATGTGGGCACAGTTCTTTTTTCCCCCCGTAAGACATTTTTGACATCTCTGGTTCAGGATTGGCTTAACATGAGGACTCTGACAGTAGCTGTAGCTGTCCTTGATACCTGTCCAACCTCTAGACTCACCTTATCTTTACCATATCCCTCAAGGATGCAGTTGTCCCCTTTGTCTGTGTCCTTTATTCTACCAAAATGTTTCCTTCCACTCAACTTTGCAAAGCAATCGTTGGGTATCAGTGACCATCTGCTTGGCAACTCTTAGGTCGACTGTGTTCTTATGCTACTCATTTACTTTATTGAACGTGATGATGTAACTTTCTGAGAAACTAAATTTGTTTTTTTCTCTCCCATTGGTATTCTAATTTGTTGAGATGCACCTGTCGATTGTCGCCCAAAACACAAACGTTCACGTTTGGTTTTTAAACTTTTTGTGGAAGCTGTGAAAGATAAAAACCTTGTTCGAGCTTAAACAAAGCTAAGCTGTTTAACATGAGCATGTCGTCTCATGATTAAGTCATTCATTTGCAAATTCGCAAAGTGAATGAATGATTTAGCTCGAGCTAGTTTGATGATCTAAGGAGCCTCATGCTCGGGGATGAGCAAGATGAATGGCAGCAGCAGCAGCAGCAGCAGGTCTGATTTAGACGGGTTTTCAGTAAATGGAGGTTTGGTAAAAATCTACTCGAGAGCCAAACGAATGTGCGCCTCTTTGTCTCGTCATGCAGCACACTGAGCGAAGTGTGTAAAGGCTGGAGGGAATGGCTCTGTGTGATACAAAGACTGCAGGCTGTCTCCAGCAGGTGGCGGCATGTAGTGATTTGGGTCCTTGATGGATTTGGTGGAGGGACAGGGTGATGCCATCTGATAGCCAATGCTGAATACAGTACCTGCCTTTCTGTGTGTTGGAGGAATAAGAGGGACGGAGGCAACAGCTGTGGAGGAAGGGAGAGGGGAGTGGGGTGGGGTGGGGGATCACAGGACATCACACAGGGGTTGTGCATCCTTGGCCAGACAGTTCACACACATCATCACATGTAAATATGAACAAACAAGCACACGCATACGCAGCCTCGACACTGCCTAAGCAGGCAAATTATTTCCACCACAGACGGTCAAAGTCCAGCCAGGGAAACGATAAGAGAACATGTGGCCCTTGTTACATATTCTTAATCTGTCTTTTCCTGTAAAATGATGTCAGGAGGCCTAAACAGAAAAGGGGCATTGGGGTGACAGGGAACAGCGCATAAGTAAGCTCAAATTCCTACCCGCTCCCTGTGTCTCTCCTCTGTTCTGGTGGTGTTCTTGCAGCCGGGGTGCCACACCGTCGAGCCTGAGCAGCAACACGGAAAGCAGTCATTTAAACCTCGGACGAGAGTGCCCATATTTGAGCTTCACATGTTGTTCTAGTTGTGTTTTTGGCCACATTATTCAAAGAATTTTAACTCCACTGTTAGAAAAAAGAAAAGAAAAATGCTGCATGAGATACAATTGCGAAACATTTTGCGTAAAACTGGACATGCCAACAACTAGACGACAAAGTTTCCATTGGAGGCGTGCCGTAGACGAGCGACTTGTTAGGCAACCAAAGAACTGTGAACCAACTATTAACGCAGGGAGCATCATGCTCTGGGATTATTACGTTGTTATTGCACAAAGCTGATACTGAAAGAGAACCACCATCTAATTCTTCAATCTAACCTGAAATTAACAGCTAGATGATTTAAAATTGGACAGAGCATGGGTGTCCCAAACCCGGATCTAAACTGGTTTTGCGATGGATAATGCAGGCTAGCATTAAGGGTTCAACCTCAGCCCAACGGAAATATCATCAACTATTGCTAAAAGCCAGGTCCATGTCAGGGAATCTAACTAAATTACATATTCTGCTAGAAAGAGGAACCAAATATTCCCAATGAATATGCCGCAAGATTGTTGATAGTTACAAAAAGTGCAAGTGTGTTATATTTACAGAAAATCTACAATAAATTAAAGTTTATGGATCCAATTTCTGTTTTCAAAAATCATTTACGTTGCTTGCTGCATAATAATTACACCTTGGGAAAGACACCGTTGAGATAAATCAATGAAATCCATAACTTAATATGACGCTCATGCCCATGGATGACTGTAACAACCTCCGCCCAGAACCACAGATGTTGCCGATGTACGTTTAGGTTTGCAGTGTTTTAACCTATTGCAAAGCCAGTATTAGTGCACTCCTGGTACCCTAGGGACAAAAGAGAATCTAGGTCTGCTCACCTTGCAGATACATCTCTTCTCCCTCTGTGAACATCTGATTGCACCTGCTGCATCTCGCACAGCTGGGGTGGTAGTGCTTATCTCCTGCCTGAAAAACGCAGAGCAGAAACAACGAGAAAAAAAAACGACTTGACGTCACATGGAAATGAAGATCAATGAAGCTTGCAGTAAGCCCGGCTGGGACTTCCAGCCAATAAACCAGGTGTTGCGCCTTCTTCCTGTTAGATTTCCTCCTCCTCCAGTTTCCCCATAACTGCTCATGTCCCCTTTAAAGGGTTGCAGGTGTTGAAAGGAGGGGAAGTTATCACTTTACGCGTTGCACTCCAACGTAACAATGCACACAAATGTTGTTTTTGTTCAAAAGGCGACCGACACGACATCGACCCACTTGACTGTCACCCTGGATTTCAAAAAACCCTCTTTGCTTTGAGCGAGCCTGCACAACACGACCCGATAAAAAGACATGATAACTGGGCAGTCGAAATTTCCTTCCACTCAGACGTGGCACTTTGCATGCAGAGTGCTCCATTATAAAAGCTTTTGCCAGTTTGACCACGGATGATAAATAGCCAAATGAAATACAGAACGACAACCCCCGCGTAACAGTCCAACCTGCAAGTGGCCACTCAGATTATTTGCATTTTTATTATCATTTGCATTTTACTGCATTTTACTGTGCACCTTTTATCCAGTACATGTCCTAAACTCAAATTCAATTTTAAGCATAAAAAAACCTACTTGTGTTGTGTATAAGAATCTGCTTTTGCTCTTACTGTGTCTCTCATGGCTTTGTATGCCTGAATTAACCGAACAGCCGACAGCAATCGTGATTAATATCATACAGACTCTGGTTTCTTTGCCTCCACTGGTTTGCATTTGATGTGAAGACTGATCCTCGGTGGCTAAATTCCTGTTAGTGTTTTCCCATAAACACAGCTCACGGCGTATGACGCTCAAGCCCAGAGTTTCATAAGCGCTGCATGACATACAGAAATAAAAAAATAATCACATCCTAAATGTCAGATGACATTAGTCGGGGTGGAGTTTATGTAATAATTATGCAATTTTGTGGCAACCAAAACACGTAAAGTGCGTGCCGCTGGAGTTTGAAAATCTGCAAAGAATTAATATTTTACACGCATAAAGTCATGTCAGGAGTCTGCTTGGCTCGCTGCTGAAGAGATTACAAATCAGGGATTACAAATTACACTCCACGACTCTGCTCCGTGCAACATTTACTGTCTGCGCTGGAAGCCTAATACGTGCATCTCCATCTATTTCAGTACAAAACATAAATATGCATATTCTAATAATAATAATAGTACGTTTTATTTATAGCGCACTTTACATTTCAAAGAAGTCTCAAAGTGCTAGAATATTCTTTTATTTTATTTTTTAAACTCACTTTTTATTGAGTGCATTTTAAATTTTTATTCATCCATCAAAACCATTTCTCAAGTAGTCTTAACACAGTTAGCCAAATTAAATTCACTACAGTCCATACATGAGCTAGACGACAACTATGTTCTTCGTAATCTTAACATTTTATTCTTCTCACTCACATAACCTCGTGAGAAAAAAAAATCCAAATAAATCCCTTCTTCACTTCTTCCTTATTCATAGATATATCTATATATGTCCACTCCCATACAAACACACTCATTTTGTTTTTTTCTTTTAACAAAAGGAGAGAGAAAAAAAACAATAAAGATAAAAGAACGCTTTAAATATGTAGCTCTAAGAGTTTCTCGACCCTAATTTTGTCACACGACAAAATCTGATCTCACTGGTGATATAAATTGCACCCGGTTTTTCCAATATTTCTTAAACTTGCCCGATTCTAATCTAAAGGAAAAAGTTAGCCTTTCTATCATATAAATATTATGCATTACTTCAACCCAATCTTCCATTGTTGGGGCCTCTGTTTTCAGCCAATTCCTAGTTATAGCTTTCTTAAGTGCTAAAATATTCTAAACAACATGATGTAGCTTCAATAATATTGCTATTATTTAATAATGTGGCTTCAGTTACCTTCCTGGTACAATTTAAGGTGAAACCTTAGCGCGCTTGTATTCTTTCAACCTTACCTTGGGCAGGCTCATGGGAGTAAGGTGAGGTCAACAATTTGTTCCCATGACAGACGGCGGCGCAGAGCGTGCAAATCGACACATCCTCCTTTTGTGTGGAGCCTATCAGCTGCATGCAAGTGCAGGATGTGCTTCGGTTTCTTACCTCTAACACCTTCCCGGTGATGAACTGTTGGCACGCCTCACACTGAACTCCAAAATGGATCTGGTAGTCCTTCTCACAGTAGGGGGCGCCATCCCTTTAAAGAGGAGAAAGAGAAATCCAATCCAGGATCCAGACATGCGGGCTTAATGCACGGCTGGATGTGACCAGGAGGCGTGTTGAGAGAGCAGCTGCTTACTTGCTGATGTACTCCCCGGTCAGCACTTTTCCACAAGCCTTACACTTAAAGCAGCCCAGGTGCCACTGTCTCTCCAGCGCCAGGAGAGCCTGTCCATTCTTGATGTCCCGGCCACATCCTGAGCAATCTAGGAAAGCGGAATGAATAGAGATGCAAATAAATAAATTAGAATCTCATCAAAATGTGAAATCATTTCAATAATCCAATTCAAAGAATGAAACCCGTATACATAGCTATTTTGCATATATATCAACAGTGATATTTGTCAAGTGTTTATTTTTGTTCTTTTTGATGATTATGGCTTTTAGCCAATGACATCTAGGATATTACACAAATAAACGATCTTATGTCCGCAGCTGATACACTCCCGAAGACTGCTGACTCGACAGATGTGCTGCAGACAGTCAGTGAGCCCATCCACAGCGACTGCAGGCAATAAAAGGTTGGCTGTTCACAGAGTGCAGCATCCAAGATGGAAAGTTTGGTGGAATGAAAACGTGCGGTAGAAAAAGGTCCATAGGATGTCTGTGTCTGGAGTCAGTACTACCAACACAAACGGACATATCCTGGACTTTTTTGTTAAGCTATTCTTGAGTCAGAGACTGAATCAGAATCAACTTTATTCACCAGGTTTTTGGGTACAAACAAGGAATTTGACTTCAGTCAGTCGTTAGTATACAGAGAGAAGAAGAGAAGGGGGAGAACACACTCCTGGGGGGTGCCGGTGTTGATTGTTCTAGAAGATGCTCTCACAGCCTCATCAATACCCAATTTAAGCAAATTACTGAAATACATTGACATTTACTGAGGAACGGTGGAATTGCGAGGAGCATTACGTCAAGGAGCTTGAAGGAGGGGCGCAGCGTGAACGTAGTTTCCGTCGAGCTAACAACAGCTAGCGTGCTAGCTTATTTACACCAGGAGGTAGAGACTGACATTTTTTCGGGAATCACGCGGGTCACGTGATTCCCGTGGGAATCCCGCGGGATGGGAGTCAACATTAGTAAATATCACGTGATTGGGACGGTACAGCATTAAATATCAACGGGAGCAGACGGGAGCGGGAGTAAACCAATAGCAGGTACAATAAACTAGGATCGATGCCAAAAAATGAAATAAAATAGAAAATCAAAAATGTAGGATCGCCGCCGCCATTTTGTAGTGTTTTTCCAAGAAACCTAAAGTATAATGCAAGTCAAAAGTACTACACGACCCAGAAGTCAACAGTGCTTCCGATCTATTTTTTTTTTGGGGGGGGGGGGGGGGGGGGTGTCAACTAATGAGCGCTCCATAATCAACCGCTAGTGGCGAACTCAACCTGTAAAAGTTGGATTTGCAACGCAAAGTCAGAAGTAAGGACTTATCTATTAAACTCACAGAGCGACTGTAAAGTTGCAAATATTAACAAACTTGAGGAGAGTTAAATGTCACGGTGTTAACACTCAGTACCCTGCTTGTAAAACATGTTTCCTGGACTCATTTTCAATGTGCAACAGTGTAATAATATAGCCAATAACTTAAAATTACTTTATTATTTTATTTAGTATTATTTGAACAGTTTTTTTCTATTTTAACCCACTAACTGAACAACGTGTTAACACTTCTCTTTCACATTTTAACAAAAGTAAAACATGTCTACTTCCATGTCTGGTCGGATAAAAATGAGACGGAGCTGACTGGACCGGCTTTTCCTGGGTCCAGTTAGCTCCGCCTCCAGCTCCGCACCACCCCCGAAAATTAACATAATCTCACAAGTTGAGAGGTCTGTCTAAGAATGTGTTTAATGTTCGATGAATGTATTGGTTCTGATAGTAAACCCTAATTAGTTCATGGATATTTTATTGCAAACGGAAAAATATTAATATACTTGAATGATATTCAACTTTTTCTTTTACTAAACTTAGTTTTTGAACCATTGAGACACATTATCTAAATTGTGAAAGAAATGCCTTTATGCACTTTTTTCTTAATTGAGTATAGATCTCTTGCTCGGTGCATTATTCTTTAGTTTCAGCAATTTGAAACATAAAAGTAACTTCATTGTTCATGTGAAACAATTACTTAATGAAATAGTAAAAGGCAACATTGTACATTTTGTTTATTCAACTAAGATAGGCATGGTCTGTTTCCTTGTTTGTTACTTTTATTATTTATTTATTATTACTTTAACTGGCCTTTACTACAGCTAAAACAGGAACTTAACTGACCCTTCATAGACATTCAGGTTTAATGTATTGCCAGAAAACTTAATGAAGACAACAAGAATGGGAGTGGCGCAGGAGCGGGAGTCATTCGGAATGGGAGCGGGAGTAATTTTACCAGGAGCGGGATGGGACAGGACTTTTTTTTTTCCATTCTGGCCCGGGATTGGGACGGGACACAATTTTTTTCAGTGGGAGTGGGACGGGACAGGAGGGAAAATCCACTCCCGTGTCACCCTCTACCAGGAGGTTTTCTCCCAGACGGGAACTTCACTGACCGTTTTATGTCGCTTTCAAACATCGAGACATTTCAAATAAACAAACTTTGTTTAGCCTGGCGTGGGGGCGAGTAAGGCCTGGCAGCAAGCCAGGCTTATAATACGGTGGGGGAAACCATGCACACACACACACACACATTGGTAAATATCGCTTATCGGACATAACAGCAACATTAAGCGTAGAGTCTCTAAAAGTAGAATGGGAGGCAGATCCTTTAGCTATCAGGCTCCTCTCCTGTGGAACCAACTCCCAGTTTTGGTCCGTGAGGCAGACACCCTGTCTACTTTTAAGACTAATCTTAAAACCTTCCTTTTTGACAAAGCTTATAACTAGAGTGGCTCATGTTACCCTGAGCTACCTCTATAGTTATGCTGCTATAGTCTTAGGCTGCTGGAGGACATCAGGGTCTATTTTTCTCACTATACTGAGTTCTCCTACTGTTCTCCAATTGGCATTATTTGTTGTCATTTCAGCTTTTAACTTTTTGTTCTCTGTCATTTTTTTCTTCATAGTAGGTACACCTGGTCTGGCGTTCTGTTAACTGTGACACCATTCCGGGAAGACAGATTATCTGCTATTACCATTTAACATAGAAAGGATTCCTGGATCAATGTGTGCTTCAGTGCCTTTAGGCCCGTTTACACTACACTTTTTTAACCGAGCCGAGACCAGTCCGAGCTCGGTAACCGAGATAACTCTTGTGTGTAAACGGTCAGCAGACTGAACCAGACCGCGCTAAACATAACCGGACCGCGCTAACTGCAGACCAGCTCTTGGGCAGGTCTCGGCCTGGTTCTATTTTATCCCGGTTTCTGATAACGAAGAGCGCATGAGCAGACCGCGTCATGCCCTTACAGTCAGCTGACTGTCAGCGGGTTTTCCGGCGTGTCTGGCTGCACGTCCCGATTCACACTCCATTCAGACAAATTTCAGACATTCATAATAATACTAGCTTCCTTACCGTGCCACACGGTTTCCAGAGATGATTCTGCTTAGCAGCGCAATGAACCTCAGTGTCTGTCGTTGTTTCCGGCGTCTGTAAATCCTTATTAGACGTTCGTTTCTCTCATCCACTTCCCAAAAAGCCAACTTTCTCAAGTAAATTAACCAATGGTTGCCTTCTTCCCCTGACTCTCCGCAAACACCGAAATATCACAATATCAAGCATAACTTCCTGAATGTTACGGGCGCAGCTGTGTGTGTTTTTGCTGCTTCCGCCTTCAATCCCAGAGAGCGGTAGTACCGCAGATCGCCACTAGGGGGCGAGGAGCAACCAAGTAACCGAGATAAGCTTTGTGTGTAAACGGGTCGGCTTGTCTTGGATAACTGAACCAAGCTCGGACTGGTCTCGGCATGGCTCGGTTTTTAGATGTAGTGTAAACGGGCCTATTGTGTCTCTGCTCTTTCGTCTCTAACCCCCAGTCGGTCGAGGCAGATGACCGTTTACACTGAGCCTGATTTTCCTCCCTGTTAAAAGGAGAGTTTTCCTCTCCACTGTTGCTTCATGCATAATCAGTATGAGGGATTGCTGCAAAGCCATCAACAATGCAGACGACTCTCCCTGTGGCTCTACGCTCTTTCAGGAGTGAATGCTGATTGTCAAGACTTGATGCCATCTACTGGGTTTCCTTAGAGAGGAAAATTTTTTGACCAATCTGTATGATCTGATTGAATTTGGCTTTGTAAAGTGCCATGAGATGACATGTTTTGTGAATTGGCGCTATATAAATAAAGTTGAATTGAATCGAATTAATATCAGATATCGTAAAAACACCCCTCCATGAGCAGGAAAACCGATAAAGTATGTAAATTCTGCCTGTGACAGTAAATGGTGATCGAGTGCAACCAGCAGCGGTCCCACAGCTGCGCGTTCATATCATCACTCAGCACTAAAAGCTTCATCCACGTCCAAGTATGCTCCTGAAGCAGTTCAAGTGCAAAATGTTGGTTTCACCTCTTCTTTAATCAACCGAATGTCAGCGCAACCCAGAGCCAAACGCAAGCACAGGGGAGGCTAACTTTGCAAGGCATAACAAGGCTATGATGATGACGTGAGTAGAATCAGCATGCCTTATTTATAGGTGACCTTGTCTAAAAGCTCTTCGGATGCAAGCAGAGAAACCAGCAGGGGTGGGAGAGGAGAGCAGGGGGGAGAGGATGAGAAGCTGGAAGAGGAGGTGTATTCCAGGTCAACACGTTCCCTGATCCAGGGGGAAGGAAAGGCATGGGTATGAATTATTTAACAAGGCCTGTCTTGGTGTTATACACAAAGAAGAGCTGTGCTAATGAAGGAGAGGAGAGAGCGCTGGAGGATCTCCCCTAAAAAGGTGAACCTCGGTCATTCCTGTCATTCTTTCGGCATGACTGGGCTGCAGGAGACTTCCTGGGATAATATGCGGACTGGAAAAGCTTTTCCAAAAATAACATTCAACTTTAGTGAGTCTTTTATTTCCTGAAAAAAATGTTTATTATTTCAGTTTCTTGACTAAAATACACAATTTTCAACTCCTTTTTAAGAATTGCGACTACTTTAACACTTCTGATCCCCCTGTACGAGAAATACCCCATTATAGCTCCCGTCTCTCTGGGGACCACCTCCAAAAACCGCCCAATTTGGTCAACAGTGGCGTTCCCTGTAGCAGCAACACGAAATGCCTGGAGAACAGCTTCAACATCTCAGACAGTTAAGAAACAGTGGCTTTTGCAGGACAGAACATGCTGCATTCGATTTGTGCTCGAAAGTGGGAATTTTCATTTTCCAGTTTGGGAAAAACAACTATATTGGCCTCCCTAAGTTAAAAAAAAAAAGATAAATTTTTCCAACTAACCCTATGTTGTGATTGAAAAGGCTGCTGTGCCTATGAGGTGCAGTGAAAGCTGCAGCAACAGCCTCCTAATGCTGGAATGCATAGGATGAATACGAGGTTTTCAACCAAGTCTGGAGTAAGTATTGAGAAGGAGGCGATGTCACGACTCGGGTTGCATCAGACGGCTCCTAGTTTCTACTCCTCTGACAACGAACACAGTGAACAATGGATAATTACAATTACTCTAAAACCATCTAATTGGAGATTATGGGTAATTTAATCACATTTGTGTGGACAACATTCCTCAACTTCCTAAAACATCTTTTTAATTCGGGAATGGACTGCGGGATAATCCCCTTAAACTGCTGTTAATCATGATTAAAAATGTGTAATCATTTCACAGCCCCTTTTACATACATGGCCTCTCAAAAATATTGATTCGCTTTAAACTGTCCCACATTTTGTCACGTTGAAAGCACAGACTTTTTATGTGTTTTGGTACATAGACCAAAACTAAAGCGGTGAATAATTTTGAAGTGGGAGGCAATTGGAAACATACCGACGCTCACCATCCAATCTAACTGACCTTGGAGCCATTTATAAAGAATGGTGGTCAAACAAAATCAGTCAATGTATGCATCTTTCCTTTGTATTCATCCCCCTTTACTCTATTACTCCAAAATAAGATACAGTGCAACCAACTTCCCTTTAAAATGCACCAAGCAGGTCCTGTGTGATGGACTCAGAGGTCTGCAAACAGACAGCATCAAGAAGACCAAGGGAAGAATGTGTCGATAGGACAATTAGTCATGCAGTCCACAAATCTGGCCTTTGTGGAGGAATAGAAAGAACAAACTAATGGAAAGAAAGCCACGGAAGGCTTGTTTGCAGTTTCCCACAAGCCATAAAGGAGACACAGCAAACGTGTGAAAGAAGGTGCTCTGTTCAAATGCTTGAGGTCGTAATTAAATCTTATGGGCTGCACGTAAAACACTAGATTGGGCAGAAAACTGAAACTGAACCAGAACGCAATATCCTCACTGGTAAATAAGGTGGTGGCCGCATTATGCTTTGGGATGCTTATCTTTAGCTAGGATACAGAAAGTTAATTTTGGTAGAAAATCTGTTAGAGTGAATAAAAGAATAGACAATAGGGTGAAGGTTCAACTTCAAATAAAACAATACCTCTGCAGCTGCAGTCAAAAATACAAGTCAATGTTTTAGACCAGGGGTGTCCCAATGTCTTGTCACGTGGGCCAAAAGTATTCATGGGCCAAAAAACATAAGCTAACAAAAATTTAATTACCCTAAAATTGTATTGGGATTATTATTTTTTTACCTGCTCTTTACCTAGACATACAATGTTTAAATTACGGGATGTTAAATAACGGGATGCATAAATAATTGTAGGTCCAAAACTTAAAAAGCGTTTTGTACATTTGCCTTAATAAAAACTGACTAAATGTTTTAACTGGATGATCATCTCAATCAGGAAAGAAAAAAAATACTTTTTTTTGTCTATTCTCAGCATTGAACGCAGGATTTTGGTCACTCTTTGAAAACACTATTTAGCCAATTTCATTAAACGTGTCAAAAGCCGATTTTTGTGCACCAAAGCCTACTTTTGAGTAAACGTCATTGAATAGGTGGGATCCTAATCGCTAAGAAATTAAATAGAATGCAAAAGGTGTGGTAATTAAAAGATGACAACACAGTCTTCTTTCAAAGAAGAATTTTAATTTGTCTGTGACAATTTTGCTCTCATTAAAAATAAAAATGATCTACCCCTGCAGGTGGGCCAAATCACTCTTAAATTGCAGTTGTGGGCCGCACAAAATCAGTCCAGGGGGCCGAAATTGGCCCCTGAGCCCCGCTCTGGACACCATTGCTTGAGATCAAAGCATCTGCATCATCCAACCGCCTTACCATTTGTTTTATGTTATGTTCACTTGTTTACATGGAATATGCTCTAGGAATAAAGCTTTATTTAAATCATATATTCATGGTGATTGAATGGCCCAGTCAAAGCCCACATCCAAATCCAAAGGAGAAACTGTGGCCAGACTTGATGTCTGATGTTCACAGACGCTCACCTTCTGATCCGATTGAGCTTGAGTTATTTTGAAAAGAAGAATAACCTAGTTGAAGTCTTTAGATGTGCACAACTGGTGGCAACCTGCCTCAACTAGTAAGAGCAGCAAGAGAGAGTTCTGCAAAGTACCGATGCAGGGGGCTGAATTTAAATTCACACCAAACTTCTCAGATTAGTATTTGTAAAAAAAATAAAAGTAAGCCACTTTTCTTCCACTTCACATTGATGCACTACTACCCCAGTTAAATACACGGAAGTGTGTGGAAAAAAAACAGCACCTCAGAATGATTTATCTGCAGAACATTTTCTGATTCTCTGATTTATATTCTCAGGAAATGAGTAAAACCAAATGTTTTTCAATAATGTATCAGCGAGATGTCTGATGTCGACCTGTAAACAAGTCCTAATAGCCTCAATATGACAGTTAAAATGACCGGCAAACGGCTGCATTAAATGCAACGGATCAACACACTAATTACTCCATTAAAGTCCTTCCACTGGCTCCCTGTATCTCAGAGAATAGACTTTAAAATACTTCTGTTAGTCTATAAATCCCTGAATGGCTTAGCACCTAAATACATCACAGACTTGTTATCAGTGTATCAACCATCCAGACCACTCAGGTCTTCTGGCTCAAATCTACTCTGCAGAACCAGAACCAGAACCAAACACGGAGAAGCAGCATTTAGTTCCTATGCTCCACTTATCTGGAACAAACTTACAAAAAAACTGTTAAAGTGCTGAAAGCCTGAGTTCCTTTAAATAAAGATTAAAAACACATTTGTTTAGGACTGCCTTTGACTGTCCTACTTAAAGCTGAAACATCATTAGTTCAGGTTTGTAGTCCAACTGTTTTAAATATTTGCTTTAAGTTTCCATTTTCCCACGTTTTATTTTGTTTCAGTTTTTTCTACCTTTTATTCCAACTTGCTTTTATTATATTTTTATTTTCCTACATTTTAATCATGTAAAGCACTTTGCGTTGTCTTTGTACTGAAATGTGCTACACAAATAAATTTGCCTTGCCTTGCCTTACTTTCCAGTGAAACCAAACATTAGCTCTTGCCAAGCTAAATTCCTTTCCCATATAATTTTTTTCCCCCAAATAAAACAATAGCTACTTACTGCTGGAGCCCAGGACGTCCTTGGGTCCTGGAGACATGGGCTCGATGCAGTACTGACACAGGCAGTCCTTCCCGTTGAAGGTCACCCTGTCTCCGGCCGGGAACGGTCGTCTGTCACACATGAAACCAACGAAACACCATGAAGCCGTTGCCCCAGTTTACAAGTGATGGGTTACGGGGCGGAAGATGACAGGGTTCTCTGATGAAGACGTGTGTCAACACCGAGAGCCTGAGGAGGACGGTCAGACAGACAATGACGCACGGCAACGCTGCTGTCAGCGGGGATTCCCACCAGCCCCGTCTAATACTCCCTCGCTACGAATCGGTCCGTGCATAACTGGAATCTATCTGAAACGCTTCTACAATTCACGGGTGGCTTTAGCAGACGCCTTACTTGCAGATTGTGCAGACGAAGCAGGCGGGGTGGTAGGTCTTTCCCAGGGCGGTGACAACTTCTCCCTCGACGAAGTCCCCGCACCCATTGCAGCGGGTGCCGTGCATGCGCTGGTAGTCGACCATGCACAGGTATTCCCCATTCTTCATGAAGAAGCCCCCCTGGGCGAGGTCGCAGCCGCACACTGTATATGACACATACATTTGTTCTCGTTTAGCCCTAAGCCAATATTTCCCATAAAGCCACCCAACTCCTGCATGCATCGGCGGCTTTGCTGAGAGGCTCGCCCGGTGTGTGAAATAGCCGCTGACTTAAAAGGTCACAGGGAAATGCATCTAACTGCTTTCTGTACCGCAGTGGGAGGCAAAAACATAAAACCTATCAAGTCATCGTCGATTGTCATCACCGAGAAAAAAAAATGGTTTTAAATATTGTGTTACACCTTCAGTCCCTCACAGATTTCCTTCAGTTCAAACATAAACTAAGTTCACACAAACGTTAAAGACTGGCAAAGTCAGAAATACTATTTGAAGAATAATGAAAAGTTTGACAAACGTTTTATTTTGTTTAAATGTTCCTACATTTTATTCCAACAGCTTTTTTACTTGCTTTTATTCTGTTTTTTTATTTTCCAATGTTTTAATCATGTAAAGCACTTTGCATTGTCTTTGTACTGAAATGTGCTACAAATAAATTTGCTTTGCCTAGACGGTTGCACACTATCCAGCAGAACGTAAACGTAACGTGTGCATTTCCAATATTTTGATTGGACAATTCGAGCTTGGGGCCGTAGTATTTGTGCCCCACAGCTGTCTACTGAGTGTGTTGGGCATGCGCACTGCGATTTCAGATGTTCACTATTTAAACAAATGTTGGTGGGCCGGCCCCAATATCAAGGCGCCTCAAGAGGATTTAGCCTACTGAGCTCCTCAGTTTTCTGGCAGACTTAGATATATAGACACAAATGTTTCTAACAGAATTTTATTGCTAAGGGAATCTGTCTTTTTACAATATTGCTCAATAAAAAACTATGCTGTCCCACTGACATGGAGCTCCACAGCGACAGAGGCCCATTTCTTTCAGACACGCTTCAGAATGAGAAAGACAAGAGAACATCCAGTGCAATTCATTTAAAGCTAGTGTGTGTGTCGATCTTCATCAGTCAGAACATGGCTTCAAAAAACTGGCAACTCGCCTAAACTTTCCCATAGCTACAATAATTTAAAAGCGTGAAACAATTAGAACTGTAGCAAAGGAAGCTGGATGAGGACAGGATCGTAAGGGAGGTAGACACAAAAAAGTCCAGAGCTCAGTGGTATATCTGGGGTCGCGTAGTCTCCCATACCAATTAAAGTTATCTTCATGCTAACTGGTTGGTGCCGCCTCTGTCCTACCATCATAAATATAAACATGTGGATTCAAAAGACACTTAGAGAGTATGGCATCATGGACTCTGACCTTGGTGTCTAGCAGTCATCAGGAGAGAGGCGGAGACCATAATTTGCTATACGCTACCTGAGAGCTCTTTACAATCCCAGGAAATTGTAAATACAAATTTGGTGGACTCTCACTAAAGTATAAACAGGCCACCATCGGGTCTTTATGGATGCTAACTTAAAAGCTAAGGTTAGAAATTGGCATAGAAATGGAATCAACTTTCTTTCATGGCCATCTGGTTCTCTGGATCTAAATCCTACAGAAAACATGTGGAGAGAAGAAGAACAGAGGAGAAGGAAGGAGCCAGGATGGTCTAGACCAGCGGTTCCCAAACTTCCCCGCTTCCAACCTAAAAAAATAAGTCAATTGAACAGGAGTATTATAACAACGCAAGTAACACAAGCAGCCAATATTTTGTTTATGTCCACTTGTAATTGCTTGTTTAAAGTCCGTTGCCACCATGGGCGGTGCCACACAGGGGCCGACGTCCCTGTAAAACTGGACAGGGCCCCTGTTATGGCCCCTGTACCGAACACATAATACTGAATTCACTTCTTATGATAATATGTGCTGGAACAGAAAATTTTTATTTTAACAATAATTTTAAAATGAATGTGTCTCACTTTTAGCTTCAGCTGCATTGAGACAGGATCACAGTTTTCTGCAACCTGCAGTTCCAGAGCCACAAGCGGCTCTTTGGCTCACTTAATATATTAAACGATTACATTTTGCCCTGTTTTTTCCTGGTTTAATTATTTTTGTTGAAAAAAATACTGGCCCCACTCTGCCCCCCACCCCTTGCTAAATTTGGTCTAGAACTGCCACTGATTGCCTCATTTATGCTACAATTTCTTCAACTATTTCACCCATTTCATCTGATTTCTCAAGACGATCTCAAAGACTCAGGTCCTGCTTCTCCGACAAAAAATGGATATTTTTCTTTTCTTTTTTTGTGAAAACTCAACATATTCTCCCACCGTCTTGTTATACATTATACTTGATAACCACTTGCCCCATGCGATTTACCTCTAAGCCTCATCTCCCTTATGGACTGTTTGAATGTTAAAAATCATTCTTACGTAATGGGCCAACGCTAAATCCTGCGGATGAATCGAGAGGGTGAGGGAGAGAATTATCTTTAATTGCATTAGAGCCCAAAGATGATGAGATTAGCCTCTGAGACAACTGAGTCCAAACAAAAACAGCACCAGAGATGCGGCGGCCTCTGACTTTGAGGTCCGCCCGCCTCCACTTTTCATCCGCCTCATACCGTCACAGGAACAGCAAACTCGATAAGATGGATTTACGAAATTCAGCTGAGAATGATTTCGGCGAAACTTGGAATTTGTGCATCTAATGTAATGAGAGAAAGCATCCAAGGATGTGACGGCTGGCTTGTGTCTAAAAGGGATCGGCTTCATGCTTCATCCCATAGAGTCGTCGGGCAACAGAGGATAACGTCAAAACGGGGACTAAGACAGGGACCATTAAAGCTGTTCCCGTGTCCCCTCTAGAGAATCACTACCCACTTGCGAAAGACAGAATTAGCACTAATCTCAGCGTTGGATAGTGTTATTCTGAGCCCATGGTGAGCTAAGCCAACCCTGTAACACTGTTTAAGTCTCAGATTAACAACAACTGTTCAACATGGTGAGTTCAGGTCAAGGCAGGGCAGCCTGACTGTCAGCGGCAGGCGGCATTGTGGATGCGGCAAAGTGGCAAAGACGTGCGGTGACAGGCCTGAACCCATATGGATCCAAACATTTTCGTGATAAAAAACCCCGGATGACATTTTAATTAGATTTGACATATTAAGAGACCTCGTTTAACTTTACTGAAACATGTTAAAAAGGTTTTGATATACAGTGAATTGCAAAAGTACTCTTACCGCTTGAGCTTTAACTTCACACCTTCTAATGTATCAACTACGGACTTTCTAAAAAATCTGAATAGATTCCAGTGCACGTGCTTCAAAAGTCCCCTAATTGGTAAACTGAGTTCACCTTGTATGTGTGTAATGTAATCCTAGGTAAGGTAAGGTAAGGTAAGTTTATTTATATAGCTTTTCAGTAATAACACGTTCAAAAGTGCTGTAGTCCTAGTCCAGGTCTTTACACATTTAATCATTCACAGTTCAGTAGTGCACAACTTTATGGAGAAAATCCAACTAACTATTAAAAACTGTTTTATGAGACTAGCGCCTAATGAAAAGTAGCCTGTGTCTACTATTGATGCAGGATCACATAAGCACTTTGGCCAAAGACTTTCACACAACTCCCACGTTTTCTTCCTTATAAAAAAGAAATAAATCCAAGCTGTTTGCTGGTTCATAAGGAGACCGCACATTCTTCAGTCATCAGGAATATCAGGTTTGTCAAAAAATGAATCAAGGCTGAGACAATCTTGCAAGCAACAGACATTTAAACAGGTAAAATCGTTGCAAATTAATTATTTCAAAGAGATACAGCAACGACCGTCTGATAATGTCCTGTTGCAGGGCGGTCTGTACCTTTACAGGTGAAACACTTCAGGTGAAAGTGCTTGTTCTGCACCCGGAGGACCTCGCCCTTACATAGCTCCCCGCACTTGTAGCACTGGATCAGGGGCTTCTCTGAGGAGTGGTGGTGCGTGTCCTGGGTATGAGCCACTGCGGGAGACAGAGAAAGAAACGTCACTACTCAGCTGTGTTTCTGTGACATTGCTACGTTTTTTGGTCATCTGAGAAGGATCTGAATCAACAGCAGAAATGAAAAACCAAACTGCTCATAGTCTGTCAGGGTAAAAGTAAAAAAAAAAAAAACAGACAGAGACACTGTTTGCCAGGCGGACTCTTCAGAGGCACCCTAAATATAGCCTGTCTTGACAAGCAGTCTAAATGCAAGGGAAGAGCAAGGCTTTGGAAATGATGCTGTAAAAAGGGTATCGATAAAGTCATTTTCACTATTCAAAGGGAAGCGTCCCTTATATTTACGACCCATTACTCTTTAAGATTTGCGTTGGGTGTTTTTAAAGAGTAAGCGTCTCATATAATGTGGAATAAACTCCATGCTGAGGATGCCGGGCGCAGAGACAGAGCTCAGCACAAATGAGGTTAAAACACGGGAGCCGCTGAGATTGCTGTGATTAAACACGTCTCCGAGCAGAACCTGCAACTTGTAACAGAGCCATGGACAGCACAGAGAAACCAGTCGAACTTCAAACTTCCAACTGCACAGAGAATGAGACACCAGTAGAAACCAGAAAAGGGACAGAAAGCAGAGGAGACTGCGTAGAA
Organism: Fundulus diaphanus; assembly: GCA_037039145.1. Classification (NCBI taxonomy): domain Eukaryota; kingdom Metazoa; phylum Chordata; class Actinopteri; order Cyprinodontiformes; family Fundulidae; genus Fundulus; species Fundulus diaphanus. The sequence goes on along the minus strand of CM073121.1, from coordinate 44,151,515 downwards.
AAAGGCTTTAGGTTGACTTCAGTTGATTTGCTAACGATTTTGGTGCTAACTACTGTAAGCAATGCAAGCCAATAACAACACATTTATCTCTATTGTCGGCATTCAAACTCAAAAGGAACCAAGGGAAACCCTAAAACCGCAGACGAGTCAACCCAAGTAGAAACCAATGAAAAATGCAGTTGAACAATGTTGTCTTTACTTTGCTAGGGGTCGATACTCGGTCCCCTTCTTTTTTCGTTGCATCTCCTGCCTTTGGGTTGCGTTTTTCGTAAATTTGTCCTTTCTGACACGAATTGGGTTTGGTGTTGACCTGACCTCATTAGCCTTGCCAATTCTGAGCCAGCCTGTTCCTGTTCTTGTTTTTTTCCTGCCTGTTTTGGACTGCCTGTTTGTTTTTGCCGGACCTGGTTCTGTCCGTTGGATTCTGAATTTGCCTGATCCCTTCCTGTCGAGTTCTGCTGACCCGTGTACCGACTGAATCTGTTTCTTTGACTGCTGAACCTGCCTGTCCTTATCCTGCCAGTGCTCGGCTAATAAATCTTAAATTATCTCCTGCTTGTCGGTTTGAATACTGGGTCCATCTGTCGTCGTTCATTACACTTTCACTGTTATGCAGATGACTCCCAAGTTTACTTTCCCCTGCAGACGCAGGATCCAAACTCCATTCATATGCTGCTGAATTGTCTGGAAGAAGTCAAAGCTTGGATGGCGTTATATTATCTAAGACAGAGGTCATACTTTTCTGCCCTAATGGCTCTTGTGACGCTCACGATCTGAATGTTGGCTCCATGTCTCCTTATGTGAGATCCACTGTTACTGGTTTGGGAGTCAAACCAGATGGTGAGATAAAATTTGATACTCAAATAAGTTCAGTAGTTAAAAAACTAGCTTTTTTGTCAACTCAGACATGTTGCCAAAAAAAAAAGTTATTTTGAACAGGATTTTGAAAGTCATTCATGCTTTTATTATCTCCCGTCTTGACTATTGCCATGCTATGTATTTTGGTGCCAGACAGGCTGCTCTCAGCCGCCTTCAGCTTGTCCAAAATGCAGCGGCACATCTTTTAACACGATCTCACAGGAGTGAGCACCTCAATCCTGTTCTGGCTGCTCGTCACTGGCTCCCTGTGAGCTACGGGATAGAGTTTAAAATTATCGTGTTTGTTTTTAAATGCTTAAACGGCCGTCCTCAGCGCTATCTCTCGGACTTTCATCCTATATGGCCTCTGAGGTCGGGGCCGAAGCTCAGATGTGACGGGGCTTTTGCGGTTGGAGCTCCTATGTCGTGGAACAGGTTACCGCGCCATGTTAGGCAGCCACCTTCTCTGTCTTCTTTTAAATCATTTTAAAAGACTCAGCTGTTTTCCTGGGCCTTCAACACCGCTCGACTTGTTTCTTTTTCCCTCATGAGTCGGCTGTGTGCTATGTCTGTTTCATTTTATTTTTATTATTCGAAATAGATATGTACAGCCCTTTCGTCAACAATCTGCTGTTTTTAAATGTGCTTTATGAATAAATTGGATTTGGATTTGCTACAAAATGCGCCATGTTGCGCATATCTTGTCAGGTTAAATGCCCCATATCTTTGTTACTGGCAAGGAGTTTTAGCTTCAGGGCGATTCAGAAAGCTGCTGAGAGCGACTCTGAGTAAGGAGAGGACAGAAATTATTATCTTAGGGAGGAGGTGTGGTTGACCCTGATGCTAAGCGTGACGGTCTCTTCTAAGAGCTGTGATTGGTTGATACCAGAAACAAACAAAAGCACAAATACGCTCCTAGGATTAAGAAATCATGAATAATAGCAATTATTGAAATTAATTGTCACAGCATAGAAGTGTTTGACCGCACCTTATTTGCAGCCTCATCATTACTCTTTTTTTTTTTTGCTTATTGTGTTGTTTACTCACCATACTAGTCATTTTATTACTTCATCTATTTGATATTAATGTTCACTCAATTGTCAGCACTTTATTGGGATTGCCATCTTGTATAAAGCGATTGGATTTGGCAAAACGATCAACATGAAACGGAGGAAAAAAGGAGGAGAAAACAGAGGAGCAGCGCCTCTGTTCGCACAGTTCTGGGAGGAGAACAGAGAAGTGGTGAAAGGTAAATCGGTCCCTGGATCAGGGTTTGAAGAGCATTGCGATCAGATGAATGCGTCCTTTTCGCGGCAAATCTTTCTTCTCTGCCTTTACTCTCCAGCCTGGAAAGTGAGAAGCGCCGCATGCAGCAATCAAAACCCAGAGAGGAGACGGCATCTCTCAGGTAAACCTCTAGATGACCATTTAGGCTGCTGACATCATCATGTACAATCCAGAAAATACTTTCTCACCTCTTGTCTAGACTTTGTATTTATATATATTATTCTGCAAATGGTCCAACCTTTCTAAAATGTTTTTTTTTACCGAGAGCATTTCACAGTCCATAGATAAAATAAAAATGTCTCTGCACTATATTCTTTGTACATTTCTCCACTTTTAAGTCACAATTATTCAATATCTTTTCCAATTATTTGTTTATCCTCAATAAATTTACATTACGCGAGCCGCATCTTTAACCCGCCGGGCCGCTGAAGCTAATTGATTTCCCTCCTCTCTGACTTTTAATTGCTGCACGGAGCGCTGCTAACTTTCCAGGATGGTGCGTAAAAGCAGAGAAAAAGATGCATCGATGCTCTTCAGAGTCCGCCTCTTAGCCCCGTGATCCCAGTGTTATGTCGGTGTGGCATACCCTGTCAGAATGGCATACCTGTAGTAGATTTTTATATCTCCGTCCGTCAGTGTAGGCTATTGTAAACGAAACAGTGTACCGGTATTTGTGAACCGGTTTGCTGATGGTGCTTGTTTCGTAGAACATACAGTTTTATGAAGAGGAAGGTTGTTTGGACAGATTTTGACATGTTTAATCTCCATCAGTTTGGGGGAAATTGCTAAACGCTTATTACTCCATCTAACACCAGAGTGAATTTTACGGCTTCACTGGCTAAAGAATAATAGAAAACATCTGTGTAGATTTTTTTCAAGGCATGCAATTAAGTAATGTGTAATTAATACATGATAAAATACAAATAAACCACTTGTAGTCGGAGGTATGCTGAAATTGTGGTTGGACTTCAACTCAGTTATGCAGGTTTTCAATGCAGCACGTTAACCGAGAGTATGCCGTTCCGATGGGTATGATGGGACCAGTTTACCTTTCAACACTCCTCTATTCTCCTCTCAGAGCTGTGTGGACAGAAGCGATGCTCCCTTGTCCACCTTGGTTTTTATCTACATTTTATCTGGGTCGTTCTGCTTGTATCTGCCAAATTCAAGCGGGCAATCCCAGTAAAATGCTGACAGGTGAGTGCACATTCGTATCAAATAGATGAAATGACCAGCATGGCGAGTAAACATAGCAAGAAAATCAAAACGGTGATGATGAGGATGTAATTAAGGTGCGTTAAAACATTTTGATGCTGTGTGAAAATGATTTGATTAACGGCAAGTTTCATCATTATGACGCAAATTTCTTAATCCAGTCTAATCGGTTAATTTCTCTCCATTGATGACTTGGAACACATTTAAGTTTTTTTGTACAATCAACCAATCACGGCTCTAGGCAGAAATTTTTCGGCTAAGATAGGAGCTCTCTGAGAGCTGCGCTAGCATTATGTTGACTTTAATTGTTGACTTAACATGTTAACATGTTGACTTTAATTTCAGAATTCTGACTTTTTTCTCAGAATTCTGAGAAAAAAGTCAGAATTTTGAGAATAAAGTCAGAATTGAATAGATTTCTATTTTTTTTTAATGTCCCTAATTCTCTTCCGTAGTTTCTTATATCTTCTTGCGCTTTAAAAAAGAAAATCCAGATTGAAGATTATTTTACTGTAAGTTTCACGATAAGAAATAAGGCAGAAAGGGCTAAAAAGAAACTCAACAGTGAAAAAGACAATAAACAAGAAAATAACAATAGAAAAAATATGACAAAACATCAGTTTACATTGCATCTTTATTGCACCGTATAATTGGACTTTACCTCTGATGAAAAATATTATTTAGCAATAAGCAAGAAAATAGCAATAAATAATGCACTGAGAAAAAAGGGAATTAAGTAAAAATCTGTGTATCAAAGCTGAACAAAAAGTTCAGCTTTGATACACAGATTTTTACTTTTTTCTGATAGGAAGATGGCCACATCGGGGTATCTCTACCTACAGTATATACTTGCAACTTTGTTTTTCATTACAGCCTTTTTAAACAGGAAGGCTATCACTAGTTTGATCCCTATGTATAGCCAGCAGCAGCATTTTCTTTATATCCACAGTATGTTAGCCTGTGGTCCCACACCATAAAAAGTTCACTGGTCCCTGACACCGACGGACACAAGTCCCCCTCTTCAGAATGTGACTGCTGCTGCAGTGCCGCACTGCACAAAGCTCATCAGCGGTCTGAAACCAGCAGATTATTTCACTTTCAAAGAAATTTAAAGCAGGCAGCCTCTTTCACTCATCCCCTCATTTTCTGCCTCTGCTGTGCGTTTCAAAGCCGACGGCACACCAGCATGAGCACAGAGGCCTGCAACATGAAAATACACATCAAAGGACCGTTGCTCTATCTGCTCTGCAATGAATCATTAGTCTGCCAAGCTAAAATAAGACACCTGCAGAAGGACAGAAATAGCATCATGAACAATCGATGGTCTATCCAAAGGAGGCCATTACCCTGGATTATTGATGTCCTCGCCTCCATCCCACCTTTACAGCTGCAGTGGCTTTCTGGTTCGATTACAGTAAAAATAATACGGTGAACAGAACCTATCCGTCCGGATTCATTTTCATGACACACTCCCAAAAAAGTTGGGAGTTCATTCTTACAGACTAAATTACAGCAGCGAGCGATATCTATACGCAATCAGGAGACGGCGCAGCTGTGAGCCAATGAAGAACTGAGAAAGAAGGAGACAACGTCTCTGGAGGGAGCCGAGAAGGAAGGCAGGTTCTGGTGGGGAGGACCTGTCTCCCTGGTGTCTCTGATGTGATTACACTCAGCAGGACAGTGAGTCATCTCTGGGTGAACCGAACTGCTGTGACACTGAATCGAGTGTCTGCAGCTCTGTGTGTCACATTGCACCTCCGCGAACGAAACACAGACCATCTGGGTGACTGCACTGGGGAAAAATATCTAATCCAACCATTTATAGTCCTGATCTGCGGCTCGATTCCCCTTATAATCAAACGTGTTTATGTTTTGTTTCTTCTCTTTAAGATACAGCTTGATTCTTCCCACTGGCATGGGTACGAAAAAACAGAAAAAATAATCTTCCTTAATCATTATCGTCCTCAATTTCTTTTTTGGAAAGCACATTACGTTTTAAAAAAAAACGTATTGAAAGTGATTCATTAACAGCTTTTATTGGCGAGAAATTAGCTTTAGTATTAAAGACCAAAGTATAACAGTCAAACAGGTATTATCTGTTATTAATATTTTATTCCCACCTGGACTTTTTCTACAAAGAAGATAATTATGAATGTCATGAAAATGTCTGTCCACTGAATGGAGAAGCTGAAGGAGGAGGAGTACTAAATCTTTCAATAGGTGTGCTGGTCATTTTGTCCCTTTTCCATTTAGTCCTTGTGGAGTTTTTGACGGCACAAAAAATTGCATTGTGCCTCAAGAAATTTTGTATCAACTATGAATCAATTCAGGCTCTGGATCAGTTGACTCATGACCAATTATACTCCCCATTTCACCAACACACATGGACAATTTGTCCATTTCATACCCATGTACTTAACCATTTCCTCTCAGTTTATCTCTATATACAAGTCCTCAAATGCATCACAGTTTATTTCCGCCAACTGTGGTTTCGATCTTTGTTAGGGCTAAATGACAAGTATAAAATATAGTACATTTTAACCAGCAATCAAGCCTTTATATATATATATATATATATATATATATATATATATATATATATATATATATATATATATATATATATATATATATATATATATATACTCATCAATGACACTTATTATGCACTTATCACTCTATAAGCCCAATAAATTATGGACATCTGCTTCAAAACTATGGGTTTAAAATTAATCCATTAGTAAATCTCTAGTGGGTTTTTTGTGATCAAAGTGGTCCTTGATTTGCTCAGATTGATATTATATAACGGCATGAATAAGTTAGGAAGAAGCACGTTAGGCAACCTCAGCACAAAGTGACTTACTGGAATAAGGAATGGTGAGATTTTTCAGACCCCGGCTCACATTCCTGATACTGGGCTGCATGTGTGCGCTTTGCTGACAGAGTAATCTGTCCTGCCTCATCGCCACCGGATGAAGTGACAAATATGAGGCTGAACTCACAATGAACACACAGAGAACAATAACTAACACGGCATCCCAAAGCCCGGCACAGAGAAAGGGGGCTGCCCTCTCCAAAAGCACCCCCACCCCAACCCATTTAACCATAGCCGAGCTGCGTTGGCAATAATAAATGCTACAGATGATGCTGGCAGGAAAGTCCTGAATCCCCTCAGGACAGTTTTTTTTCCCCGTTCTGAAACGAGTACCAGGATGCCAATTGTGAAGCACGATGGTTTGTGGTTATTGTCACAGAGCTCAGGACTTGCTGAGAAGGCTTCAAAATGTGTTGCCTTCATTTCCTGCCATGGATCCAGAGGAATGCGAAACTATAGCAGGGAGTCAGGAAATGCACCGGGAGCGGGGGAATTCCACAAAACAGAGAGGCAGACAAACGAGAAGACTTCATAAAATTTTTAATTGCTCTTCTCCTTTGTTGGTGTTAGCGATGCAGACCTGAGAGTTTCCAAATGTATATCAGGGTGTGCTAAACGGCCTTCGGGAGTCTGTGACCAAAACAAACACACAGTGAGTCGGATAAAGGCCGTCATCTCCACTCCTCCTGGCCCAGCCAATAATTTAGGCTCTAGCCGTGTCCACTTCATAGACAATAAAGCAGACGCAAACAGACTTTTTACCCCTATAATCATCCAGTCCAAACACTGGGATGGGATGTTCCAGAGGGAGTCTGGGCTGCGAAAAGCATCAAAGGGGCGCAGATAAGGCTCACCATGATATGCAATTAATAATTCCTCAAGCATGGGTTCGAGCATGTGTTTTGGGGGTAAGGGGGCGTTGGAGCCTTTTATCGCCTAGATATGAAAAGGAACTCTTAACTCCTCCCCCCCATGAATATTTATGGATCTACTTCTTTCTGCCCCGCCACCAACATCCCAGACAAAGCACTTCAAACGTGGAGCAAAAACCGTGGGAGGAGCAGGGGGGGGGGGGCCTATCAGCCTCTAGCAGGCCCCTCTAACCTTTAATAAGTAATCCTCTGGGACCTTAGCTTTGAATAATGACCTGCTCTCCACGTTTGAGTAACAGTGCAGAATCTGAGACGCTGGCATGTATACATAATAACTGCCTGCTAAACAGAGAGAAGGATTTCCAGTATAGCTTTTTATCCAAGAGACAATGGTGGCTTCATGAGCTGCAGAAGTCATTGTACTTAAGGAGAAGGCGATAAACGCTTCGGCTCTTTAACAGCCTGTATAGGCCCCCCAGTCTAGTTGTATTTCCCGTGACAATATCACTAAGGGAAAAGATGTTGACTTGCACAAAGTGGGCTGCAGACAATTTCACTCCTGTGTCATTTTGTACCTCTAATGTTGGTTATTTCACTTTTTCAGCAGCAAAATAGAGCTATCCGCAATGAGGCCGGGTCACACCAACCATGCATCGGTTCATATCTAACCAGGGTGACACTTTGAGCTTTGATAGCCAACAATTTAATTTAATTCACTGCAATCCATTTTAAGCCAATGTGGTTACAGTATATGACTCTAAAAATCTGAAAATCACATGACGCTTTGGATGTTTAACAACCAGATTATAAAAATCATGTGTTAATTCGTATTCCCTTTTATAGCCGACGCTATAACATAATTTTGATATATTCTACTTACAATCTACTGAAATATGGTAGCATGACCGATAAATATCTAACGGAATAAGCTCACTCAGAGGGGGATTTTTGCCCCATCGCTCTTTCGTACCTTTTCAGTTTTGGTAATTTTATATCCGGCTGAATTTCCTGAATTTTCACGGTATGAAACTTAATTGTTTCTCACTCGTCATTTCATATCAATCAATTCATCAATTTGTATCCATCAGGAGTACTTTTATTACTTTGACAGCTGAACATTGGAAGTCATTGTCTATAACGTACTAGGCAAGGCAAGGCAAGGCAAGGCAAATTTATTTATATAGCACAATTCAGTACATGGACAACGCAAAGTGCTTTACATGATTAAAATATAGCAAATTAAAACAGAATAAAAACAAGTAAGAATAAAATGTAGATAGAAATTAGAGCAAAAAAGTGGTGATTCAGTTAACTAGAACAGTTGAAGGCAATCCTAAACAAATGTGTTTTTAATCTTGATTTAAAGGAACTCAGGCTTTCCGCACCTTTACAATTTTCTGGAAGTTTGTTCCAGATCAGTGGAGCATAGGAACTAAATGCTGCTTCTCCTTGTTTAGTTCTAGTTCTAGGCATGCAGAGCAGGCTGGAGCCAGAAGACCTGAGTGGTCTGGGAGGTTGATACACTGATAACAAGTCTGTGATGTATTTAGGTGCTAAGCCATTTAGGGATTTATAGACTAACAGAAGTATTTTAAAGTCTATTCTCTGAGATCCAGGGAGCCAGTGTAAGGACTTTAGAACTGGGGTGATGTGCTCTACTTTCTTAGTCTTAGTGAGGACGCGGGCAGCAGCGTTCTGGATCAGCTGCAGCTGTCTGATCCACTTTTTAGGCAGACCTGTGAAAACACCGTTGCAGTAATCAATTCGACTAAAAATAAACACATGGATTAGTTTTTCCAGATCCTGCTGAGACATCAGTCCTTTAATCCTAGAAATATTTTTCAGGTGATAGAAAGCCGACCTTGTAACTGTCTTTAGGTGCTTTTACTATATGGACATATCTACAAAATAATAATAAGAGTACGATTAAAAATTGGCAAATTGATCCAGAACTCATTTAGGATTACTCTAGTTTCATCAGGGGTCATAATTATGCCATTTTAAAAAAAATAGTAATCAGCTGCACAAATCAAGTCTAAAAAAATTCAGCCACAAACACAATATATTTCGCAATATATTTTACAATTATGTTAAGTGATAGATGTGATTTGAGGGTTTGATTTGATTTATCTCCATATTTTATTATAATCCGGACCTATCAGGAAAAATGAATGGATATCCAATAGTTTAATTGGCTCCAGGTCAAAATGCCCCTCCTCCAGTTCGTAATCACACATTACCCGTTTTTGCCCTCCTGCTTGCTTTTCATACTTGTAAAGAAAACCTTTTATATCCATGTACTTTAACCATGTTTTTTTTTTTCAAATTATGCAGGCAAACAGTCATAAAGTCTTTTCAAATAACACTTTTTTATATAAATTCTATATTATTATCTGGGAAAAATATTATTATAATCAATCCCAATTTATGCTGGTTCTGATCCCAGTTTGGACCAGTTGAGCCTTCTAAAATATGGCCAATATTCTTGATCATACCAGGAAAACTCTGAGCGACCTCCTGCTGTTGCTCAATGGAGTCATTTCCTCACAGTAGACCATGAGTAGAACATAGACGATTAATTTTTAATGGCAAATTTCCCCTGGTGGGAACAATCTGACGCATGGCAAGTAATAAACATCCAGCGGTAGACCACACCATTTTGCACAAGAAAAAAAACGAGTTCTAATTGACTGTTATTGAGAAGGTACAGCATGATTAGTACAAGTAACCGGTTTTTAGCTTGTTGGGTTCAGATGTTCCACGACAGAAAACTCATGTCATCTGTATATTCCAGTCCTGTGTGCCAGCTGTACAAACACTGGTTGTGTTGCACTGCTGCCTGTGAGAAAGGGGTCTGACTCTTGTTTTTTAGGGTGAAGACAGAGGCAAGCTTCAAAGATGAGAAAACACTGCAGGTGTCAGCAGCCGTCTGCAGAAATTAAAATCACGAGACAGTCACACTTTTGAATTTCTTGTCAAACAAGAAAATGTTAAATAAATTATGATGAAAGAATTCAAGAGCCATGTTATTTCTTGAGTTTAACAATAGGTTAGTCGTAGGAGTGTAAGGAGATCTTGTCATAATATTAAAATACTTTAATATTTCTAATTGATGGGCTGGCAGCACTAGATCACAAAAAAACTGAAAAAGCCCACACAACAATTTAAATATTTTTTGTAAATCCTGCTGTAATACTGAAAATAGCTGTTAGCCACTAACAGTAAAGGTTGTTGCATACATACATAGTGAGCAAGAAATTAGTTCTTGCTCACTCTCCCTGCTTTCAGAGTTCTTGTTCCTTCTCCTTGACAAATTATCTGGGCAGAACCAACAACTGTTCTGTGATTGGTCAGGATTTGGATGGGTGTGGTCAAGTTAGAAAAGTGGGAATGTTTCACGTTTTCTTTCATTTGGAGAGGAACTGCAAATCTCTCCTGGGCAGAGTTCGGCCTGGGCAGAGATATGAGCGAGTGTATGCTGGATGTATGGTGTGATCGGACGAACAAAGGCTGTGTCTGAAATGTTCTAATTATAGCTCCTAGCTCCTGTCCCTAACTCCTGTTGCTTGGCCTTTCATGAGGTCGACAGTAAGCACTCTATTATGGGTAGGAAAGGAGCTTCTGACTGCTGTGTCGATTTCGCACAGTCTTTAACTCATACATCATTACACGATGGAAACGCACATGGGTGATTAGAGTCAAATCCGGGCCCACAGTCTTCCGAAAAAGTACTAGAAAGTGTGCGCTCTCTTCTCTCTGGACATTTTCGGAAATTTCAGTGAAATGAGCTGTTGGTTATAAGTCATGTCACGCAAAGGATTGTGGGATTCCTTATAGCTCCCTAGCGCCAGTAAGGGACATTGTGAGCTCCTAGGGTTGGGTGATAAATTGATTTAATTGATTAATTCGAATTTGCACATTTTTAAGATTTCATTTTTGGAAAATCAGGATTTTATTTTGCCAATGCTCTGATTAGGCTTCCATGAAGAGAATAGCAGCAATGCTGAATATATGTTTAGGAAAATATATTGTCAAAACATGGTAAAGAGAAAACTTTGTTTTACCACAATACAAGACACCTTAATTTATTAATTTACTTATTCTTTTTAAGTCAGTTTCTAGTTACACAAGTGAAGTGAAGCCTGTTCTTAGCTAATTGCATAAAACCACTAGCAACAAATATTGTGTTATATTTTCATTGCTTACAACGGCAGAGCCACCATCTTGTTTTACCAGCATGTTTCACAGCTTGTATTTAGTTGCGCTTTGAATTCAGGTCAACTCCAAGACAAAATGCTGGACATAACAGCAAGTTTTAAAAATAATTTCTTTGATAATGCTAGCTAGTTTCATTAGCTAGCTTTATTTGATCTATACAGATACTTTATTAATCTCAAATATTATGAGAGCTGCCAAGTCTCACGCAATGAGCACATGCATTTTCCCTACTTCACACGCACTCAAGCCTCACGTGACAATCTTTTCGCAGGAAAAATAACAAAGCCTTATTACAGCTTCTTCAAAACACACTTTGTGGATTGTGAAAAGTTTATGATTTTTGTCAAAATAAAAAAACAGAATCAGATTTTTTCATAGTCATGGAACTGAGTCCGTGTATCTGTCTCACGTTAGTAAGCCGGTTTTGTTGTTACACCCCAAGTCAGCAGGCTAATTCTGAAAACTTCATATAGAGCCAAAGCTAATATAAACTCTTGACATAAAGCAAATAAAGCTGATTCTGATTTAGATTTATTACTGGGCTATTAAATGTAACTGTCCGTTTAGACAGCGCAAAACCAGGCTGCAATATGAGTCTTTGAAGTTACATAAAAAAATGAGAAGTATTCGTGTAGCTCTCTCCATAAAGAAAAAGACAAGAGGAGTCTAAATGTAGACCACTTTCTATCAACAAATCCCAACAATGTCCAGCTAACTGCTTACAACTAGGGAAAACTCCCAGAGGGAGTCTGGAAAAAAGGAACATGTGAGACCCAGAGGCTACAGAAGTTCTGCCAGCGGCGGAACCGAACCACAAGGGCCGTTTCTTTGCGGCCAGTCGGACCCACATCAAAGAACCAGATTCAGAACTGGACGCCGCCTCCAGCCATCAATGCGCGGTCAAATGCATAAACAGACCGACTCACTAGAATCTGTCAAAAATATCTTTAACCACATGTTATGACATTGATGGGGTTTTTTGAGTGGGGTATACATTCTTTGAGAACTTATACTCATTTTAGATACACTTTTGAGGCTTTTGAGCAGCGCTTATCTCTAAAGATCAGGACCAGAATTTAAAACATAAAAATACAACAAAAAAACTCTCGATTTGGACAGATGGTTGGATCTTATAGAAATTTGAATAAACAATAAAGTCTGGGGGGGAAAAAATTATTTTTCAACTCTTTATTATTCCACACCTGTCCAGACCTGGAAAGTACTTTAATGTAATTCCTTTCCGGGTTGCCTATATAGGAACCTTTCTTATTCTGATTTAAAAACTTTCCCCGTCGCTTTCGAGCCCACGTGAGCAACTCACTGTTCAGTTTGGAGGCATTTTAAACTTTACATTTCTTTAACGGCAAAAAAATACATATATATATTTCTTCCACATCGCTGCTTGTGCTCGTGAGTCATCCCAAAACAAAACAATAGTCCCACTCTGGACCACACATCCTGGTGAAGCTGCAGGCGACATTAACAACTCTGAACAATGGCGCCCTCCTGACTCCACCTAATTAATCCCACACAGCTGGGTGACCTCAGTTTATAGGCAGGAACAATCATCTTTTTTTCCTTTCTTGTCCTTTTTCTTAACGGGACACCATGAATGGGGCCACGAATGACAACAATGGAGTGTACCTTTAAGAGGGTTACCGTGACAACGGCTGCAGACAGAGCGATAGAGCTAGGATGCCAGAGAGCGCAGGTTCGCAGCTCTGCGCAGTGTGCCTCCCCAACACTGCCGCTCCACTTTTCTATTTATTTATTTATTTTGGCTTCTCCTGACCTTTTTTATTCCTCACAGAGAGAAGCTGACTAACCCAAGAGCGATCGCGTCATTTAACACAAAGCTCCATCGATGCTTTGTTCCCCAAATATGCATTAACATAAATCCTGACGCTGCCAAACGAGGCAGACTCAAAGCCAAGCAGCAGCTAAAAGGGCGTAGCATGTTCAAGTCAGCCACTCTTATGTTGCAGTGTTGAAGCTTTACATTTAACATTATGTGATTCGTTATCAGCGCTTCAAGCACAGCACCCCCCCCCTCCCGCCCACCACCCTCCTACAAAAAAAAACAGCCCCAAAAATAAATCAGATGTCAGGAAATCAATCGAGTTCAATCTCAGTTAGTGCTGCAAATGTGAGTGAACACCGACAACATCGGTACCCGAGCATGACAAGCAAAACAAGCGGCGCAGAAAACACACATGTGTGCAGCGGTACCTTTTTCTTTGACCATGACCATTTGAATCCAGCCACAGCTGCAGCAGAAAACACTCTGACCATCAGCTGGCAGTAACACAGGAGCTGAAGGAACCTTTTTTTTATAGTCAGGATCGAAGAGCTAAAAAAGATAAATAAAAAATAGACAACAACAAAAAGAGCCAAGACTCCAGAGGACTAGAGAGACAGACAGAAAGAGAGGTGCGCTTCTGGGCTCTCCTTCCAAAAACACAGCGACAGCGTGGGGTTTGCCTCCTGACTGCCTGCTTTTTTCCCACCCCTCCTTCTCCTCCTCCTCCCACTCTTCCCTACTCCTCCCCTCCTGCTCCCTCTCTCCCAGCCCCTCTGTTCTGCCAGCCTCGTCCTCATTGCTGCAACAAAGTGCTGCTGTGTGACCCCCATAACCAAAACAGCTGCTTCACATGATGCAGCACTATGTATGATTTTATCTTTGCTCCAGATATATTGGGACAATATTCTTTCTTCTATTTTCTATTCATGCTTTCTTGACTTCTTAGTCGGCTAAAGTAACATTTCGGACTGCGTGATAGGTTGGGATTTTATCACACCTTCTGGACTAAAGTTCATTTAACTTCATTTAGCACTAAAAGGTATAGGCTTTAACAATGCAAAAGTGTAATAAGCATTTGAGTCATTATTATACTATATATTATATATTGTATTCAAATTATATTTGTTATTGAGGAAACAGCATACATAAATAAAAAAAAACATGAATAAATAAACTAAAAGACACCAACAAAATTTTATGTGTTAAGGAAATATCAAATACTTTAATTTAATTTATGAAATAAAAAAATTAAAACAATATGTTAATCCAAAATATAATAAGTAAGAAAATGTATTAATAAATAAACCAACAATTTAAACTTCTTGATGGTGTGAGTTTATTGTGTTTTATACATAAATGTTAAGGCACTTCTATTTTGAACATTTACCACTCATTTAGCAATTAGATTAATGAGAGATATTTTTAATAAAATATATCCGGAAAGGGAAAATTAAATAAAACGTTAAATGAAATTGATTAGAATAATAAATAAAAGTTTAATAAAATTCTGATAATGAATAAGGATATAATTAATAGAATAAGAATAAGTAATAAATGAAAATGAATATTTGAGTCAGAGCCAGAATTTAACAAATATATGTTTATATATCAAATATATTTCATTTAAGTGAATAAATAAATGAACTATATGTTAAGTAAAAATTATTATTTTCTATACATTTTGTTATATATTAATGGAGAAACATGCATACTAAAAACATTAAACTGAAAGATAAGTATTAGTTTATTATATATTAAATGTAAAGAACAACTCTATAATTTTATATTTAATGTTCCTGTTCATTTACCACTTAATTAAAGCAAACATCATATTTTTTGTATTCAATCTAGTTATTATTCTTTTCAAATATTACTCTGAAAAGAATAATATTTTAGTAACTAAATTTTGATAGATGCAGATTGTGATGCTTCACCCATGAAATGGGCTATATGAATAAACATTGACTTTGAATTGAAAAAAAATATGTATAAATCACTGTTTACCTATAAATAAAGAAACACCCTATTACCCATATTTGTCTGCATCACACAAGTTAGCAAACAATAATATACCCTGGAGAGGTATTTCATATGAGGAGATGCAAATGGAAATTGGTACAACTACAACTACGTGAAGCTGTGATATTATGGAAAAAATGTAGCTATGGTCGTTTATAAAAAAAAAAAAATGTTTTTAGCACAAATACCTCTCTACAACATTTCATTTGAGGAACTTAAGTCAAATAAGGAGAATTAAAGTGGATTACAGATTACTATGAGATCTCAAATAGTTATACCTAAAGTTCTCAAACACCCTTCATTAAAATCGAAAGATAAGAAAAGAACCTCAGGGTGCCGTCTTTATTTTTGCAGATGATGTTGATCTGTTGGCGTCTTGAGGCCATGACCTGCGATGCGGTCTGGGGCAGTTCACACCTGAGCGTTAGTTAGCTCTTCTGGGTCTGAGGACATTTTTCTTACCTGGATAAAGGCCGAAGGTTCTCAGTCTACATTGGCTCTGATTTCCAACCATAACCTAAAGAGATTTGTCCAAAAGAACAAGATCCTAGATAGCAGGAGATCTGCCTTGCTAGGGTGGCTGGGCCCAACCTTAGAAGTCAGGAGAGGAACTCCCTTATCTGAAGGGGAGCGTGGAGTAAAAGTGCTGCTCCTCTGCTCTGGAGAGAGTCAGGTGAGGTGATCTGGGAATCTGATATGGATGCCTCTTGGGTCACCTGGCTTTGGAGGAAGACCCAGAACCCTAGACTGCAAGGACTATAGGTACATCTCGATTAATTAGAATTTCGTGAAAAGGTTAAATATTTTTTCACTGATTTCAGAAAATGAACGTAGATATATAGATTCATCCAGGTCATGATCAATCCAAAAAAAGGTACATGGAATCTGGCTGCACTGACACAGTGGAGCAACACCAGTGGACAACATGGCACTCCGAATCATCCCCAGCTGTGGAAAACTTCACACTGAACTTCAGGTAACATGGATTACTTTCATCTGACAATAGGAATTTGGACCAAAGAGCAACGATCCAGTTCTTTTTCTTCTTATTCCAGGTAAGACGCTGGCAGTACATGCGTGGGGTTGGTCTGAGCATGGTGATCTTGATGCGTTGACTCCCTGCGTTTATCCTTGTTGCTGGTTCGCCTTTGTCCTACCACAGTTTGTCCTTCCACTCAACTTTCTGGCACTATGCTTGGATACAGTACTCGGAAGAACCAACCTCTTCAGCAATCACCTTTTGAGGCTCATCCTTCTTGTGGAGGGCGTCAATGACGGTCTTCTACTCGTGTGTCAAGTCAGCAGTCTGCCCCATTGTGTCGCCTACTGATCCAGGCTGAGAGACCTTTTAGAGCAGGAGTCACCAACCTTTTTGAAGCTGAGACCTACTTCATTGGTGTTGTGTCATACGAAGGGCTACCAGTACTGACCTTTGAACCAGAAGAGTCAGATTTCACCTTAACTTTATGTCCGTCCGTCCGTCCGTCCGTCTTCTTCCGCTTATCCGGGGTCGGGTCGCGGGGGTAGCAGCTTCAGTAGGGAGGCCCAGACGTCCCTCTCCCCGGCCACTTGGGCCAGCTCCTCAGGAGGAATCCCAAGGCGTTCCCAGGCCAGCCGGGAGACATAGTCCCTCCAGCGTGTCCTGGGTCTTCCCCTGGGCCTCCTCCCGGTGGGACGTGCCCGGAACACCTCACCAGGGAGGCGTCCAGGAGGCATCCTGACCAGATGCCCGAGCCACCTCAACTGGCTCCTCTCGACGTGGAGGAGCAACGGCTCTACTCTGAGTCCTCCCCGGATGACTGAGCTCCTCACCCTATCTCTAAGGGAGAGCCCAGACACACTACGGAGAAAACTAATTTCAGCCGCTTGTATCCGGGATCTCGTTCTTTCGGTCACGACCCAAAGCTCGTGACCATAGATGAGGGTAGGAACGTAGATCGACCGGTAAATCGAGAGCTTCGCCTTTTGGCTCAGCTCTCTCTTCACCACAACGGATCGGTACAGCGCCCGCTTCACAGCAGACGCTGCACCAATCCGCCTGTCGATCTCCCGCTCCATCCTCCCCTCATTCGTGAACAAGACCCCAAGATACTTGAACTCCTCCACTAGGGGCAGCACATCCTCCCCAACCCGGAGAAGGCACTCTACCCTTTTCCGGTTCAAGACCATGGTCTCGGATTTGGAGGCACTGATTTTCATCCCAGCCGCTTCGCACTCGGCTGCGAACCGCTCCAGTGAGAGCTGTAGATCACGCCCTGATGAAGCCAATAGGACCACGTCATCCGCGAATAGCAGAGACGCAATCCTAAGGCCACCAAAACGGATCCCCTCAACATCTTGGCTGCGCCTAGAAATTCTGTCCATAAAAGTTATGAACAGAATCGGTGACAAAGGGCAGCCTTGGCGGAGTCCAACTCTCACCGGAAACGAGTCCGACTTACTGCCGGCAATGCGGACCAGACTCTGACACCGGTCGTACAGAGACCTGACAGCCCTTATTAAAGGGTCCGGTACTCCATACTCCCGGAGTACCCCCCACAGGATCCCTCGGGGGACACGGTCGAATGCCTTCTTCAGATCCACAAAGCACATGTAGACTGGTTGGGCAAACTCCCATGCCCCCTCCAGAATCCTGCTGAGGGTATAGAGCTGGTCCAGTGTTCCACGGCCAGGACGAAAACCACACTGCTCTTCCTGAATCCGAGATTCGACTATCCGACGGACCCTCCTTTCCAGAACCCCCGAATAGACCTTACCAGGGAGGCTTAAGAGTGTGATTCCCCTGTAGTTGGAACACACTCTCCGGTCCCCCTTTTTAAATAGGGGGACCACCACCCCAGTCTGCCAGTCCAGGGGAACTGCCCCCGATATCCACGCAATGTTGCAGAGCCGCGTTAACCAACACAGCCCCACAACATCCAGAGCCTTAAGGTACTCCGGGCGAATCTCATCCACCCCCGGGGCCTTGCCACCGAGGAGCTTTTTAACAACCTCGGCAACCTCAGCACCAGAGATGGGAGAACCTAACCCAGAGTCCTCAGGCTCTGCTTCCGCAATGGAAGACGTGTTGGTGGGATTAAGGAGGTCTTCGAAGTATTCCGCCCACCGAAACACAACGTCCCGAGTCGAGGTCAGCAGCACACCACCCCCACTGTAAACAGTGTTGGTACTGCACTGCTTCCCCCTCCTGAGACGCCGTATAGTGGACCAGAATCGCTTCGAAGCCGTACGGAAGTCTTTCTCCATGGCCTCTCCGAACTCTTCCCACGCCCGAGTTTTTGCCTCGGCGACCAGCCGAGCCGCCTGCCGCTTCGACTGCCGGTACACATCAGCTGCTTCCGGAGTCCCACAGGCCAAAAAAGCCCGATAGGACTCCTTCTTCAGCTTGACGGCTTCCCTCACCGCTGGTGTCCACCAGCGGGTTCGAGGGTTGCCGCCGCGACATGCACCGACAACCTTGCGGCCACAGCTCCGACTAGCTGCCCCAGCAATAGAGGCGTGGAACATGGTCCATTCAGACTCAATGTCCCCCGCCTCCCTCGGGACGTGTTTGAAGTTCTCCCGGAGGTGGGAGTTAAAGCTCCGTCTAACGGGGGACTCCGCCAGACGTTCCCAGCAAACCCTCACAGTACGTTTGGGCCTGCCCGGTCGGACTGGCTTCCTCCCCCGCCATCGGAGCCAACTCACCACCAGGTAGTGGTCGGTGGAGAGCTCCGCCCCTCTCTTCACCCGAGTGTCCAAGACATGCGGCCGCAGGTCAGATGAAACGACAACAAAGTCGATCATTGAACTGCGACCTAGGGTGTCCTGGTGCCAAGAGCACATATGGACACCCTTATGCTTGAACATGGTGTTTGTGATGGACAATCCATGACGAGCACAGAAGTCCAACAACAAAACACCACTCGAGTTCAGATCAGGTGGGCCATTCCTCCCAACCACGCCCCTCCAGGTCCCACTGTCATTGCCCACGTGAGCATTGAAGTCCCCCAGCAAAACGAGGGAGTCCCCAGGAGGGGCACTCTCCAGTACCCCTTCCAAGGACTCCAAAAAGGGTGGGTAATCTGAACTGCTGTTTGGCGCATAAGCGCAAACAACAGTCAGAACCCGTCCCCCCACACGAATGCGGAGGGAGGCCACCCTCTCGTTCACCGGGGAAAACCCCAACGTGCAGGCACCGAGATGGGGGGCAACAAATATGCCAACCCCAGCTCGGCGCCTCTCACCATGGGCAACTCCAGAGTGGAAGAATGTCCAGCCCCTCTCAAGGAGACTGGTTCCGGAGCCAGAGCGGTGCGTCGAGGTGAGTCCGACTATCTCTAGTCGGAACCTCTCGACCTCGCGCACAAGCTCAGGCTCCTTCCCCACCAGAGAGGTGACATTCCACGTCCCAAGAGCCAGCTTCTGCAGCCGAGGATCGGAACGCCAAGGTCCCCGCCCTCTACTGCTACCCGTTACACAATGCACCCGACCCCTTTGGCCCCTCCGACAGGTGGTGAGCCCGTCGGAAGGGGGACCCATGTCACCTCTTCGGGCTGAGCCCGGCCGGGCTCCATGGGCAAAAGCCCGGCCACCAGACGCTCGCCAACGTGCCCCACCTCCAGGCCTGGCTCCAGAGTGGGGCCCCGGTGACCCGCGTCCGGGCGAGGGAACACGAGGTCCAATAGTCTTACTCATCATTAGGGCATTTTGGGCTGCGCTTTGTCTGGTCCCTCACCTAGGACCTGTCTGCCTTGGGTGACCCTACCAGGGGCTTAAAGCCCCTGACAGCATAGCTCCTAGGATCATTGGGACACTCAAACCCCTCCACCACGGTAAGGTGGCAGCCCAGGGAGGGCTTAACTTTATGTAAAATAAGCAAATTGCTCATGCTTTGTTATAGATATTGTCATTTTTTTAAATCTATATACATGCAAGTGTGAATACACAGGAAGAGCAGCTCACTGGTGGATTTTGCTTTTTCTAGAACAGACTCGTGGGCAACAGATGTGGTCCTCAGTGGCTACTTGGTGCCCGCGGGCGGCATGTTGGTGACCCCTGATTTAGAGGCTCAAGAAACTTTTGCAGATGTTTTGAGTCAATCAGCTGATTAGGATATGACACCATGAGTTTACAAATTTAACTTTTACACAATATTCAGATTTTCCGAGGCGATGTATGTTGGGTCTAAAATGAGAGACAAAAATGTGAAACTTTTTCACAATATAAAATTATTTTTTTTAGATGTACCTGCATATGCCTGGGGTATGGGGAACACCTTGGGATGGCCCAGATGGAGCTGAAGATGGATGACTAGGTTAAAAATCTGGAAGTCTTGCTATGGTGACCAGATCTCGAATCAGCAGAGGACAATGGATTGACAGATGGATGGACAAGTAGATCCACTATACCTACTTCCCATTGAGGCTGGGAATGAAAAGTAGGGTCCTTCATCAATCCGGTCATCCTGCGTATCAACAGGGCTGCAGCGATGGGACAAAACCCAAGGTTTATCTACTTAATTGGGGTCACGCTGTGACTCGCCATTCCTTAAAGCCAGCTGCACCTCCTGTGACAATCCCTGTCCACTATCCAATCCCATCAGTTCTTTGGAGAGACAAAGTGGTCATCTAAGGTTGCAGGTTATACTCATCATGACTCCTGGCATGGACACTGTGTTAATATCTTTAGTGGATCATTTGAAATCCAATTATAGAGCAGATACTGAGTCCCGTTAATACACAGGCTGTTATCGCATCACTTCCTTTAATAAAGTGAGGCTTCTCTTTATATGTCGTTATGTAAAATATTCAAAATGTTAGAAGTAAACAACACTCGCAAGATGGAAAAAGGAATCGCTTTCAAAACTACGACTAACTCTGAGCCCATCACATTCACTCTGTAATGTGTCAAGGTTTGCCTTTTTGCTCTCCGCAGAGAAAAAAAAAACAGCTTGTCTTGTTGACTATCCGCTCTTTGTGAACACAACTAGGAACATTTAAATTCACCAGCAGCAGCAGTTGTGGACCAAGCCGTTACTGATTCATCTGCACTTCCACTTGGCTGAAGAGGAGTTTGTCAGCAGCTACCTTCTCTGTATCTGCTGACTCAGCATCTCGTCACGCATGCACAGAGCCTCCATTCAGAGTAGGGAAAAACTGCCCCCTTCTGGATGCATTTGTTTCCACGAGACGTTGACATCAGGCAACGGGAACTTGCCAGTGAGGCTGACGGTAAAACAAAATCTCGGTGGAAAATTCTCCCTGCACTCCACCCTTTTTCATTATGAGGGAAAGGGAAGTATTCCAGGAGTGTGTAAAGCCTTGAGAAGCTCCCTAAAACGTCGAGTGCAGCCACTAACAGCAAAATAAAGATATCTTGTTACTCTGTCTACTATGAGAGGCCCATTATCATCTTGCCTCTTTTAATAATCCTCATCTGAGCTGAAGGACCTTCGCGCTACAAGGGGTTTGCCAAGTGCGGCAATTATCCTTGGCTGAAAGGTTTCTGCTGTGTTTTACATGTCAATGATTCACATCTGACTCCATTAATAACCTCACCAGTGATAAGTTGATCATTTCAGTGAAAAGAACACACACAATTTGAGTCACGGCTTTCGACTGCTGGGTACTGAGTATAAGCTAAACTGGCACCATGAGGCGTGAGGTCACATGCAGTGTAACAACAGCGCTTTGTGCAGAAAGGCTCCACAGTTATTACCTGCCTTGATTATTTAAGGGTCTTGGAATGCATTGGGAAAAAAAATATACTCACACAGAGAAGCTGATAAGAAAAGAAAAAAAAGAGAGAAATAACTTGGAAGAACTCCTTGACTCTAGAAAAGCACAGAGTAAACTCTGACGGGCGGACGGCGAGAACCTGTTCAGCAGCTCGCTGCTATTTTAAAACTGGTTACAAAACAGCATCACCTATGAGAGTGCAACCACGTGCAGCACAAAGTTTCTTTTACCCCGGCCGCGTTATCCTTCATTTGAGGAGGTAAATAAGATTATCTGCCAGTGAAATGAGTATTTTGACCCCTAAAAAGGATAAATAGATATAATACACTTGCAATAATAAGAGTATGGAGATGAGTTATTCCTATTTTAAGTAAAAAAAAAACTTATTCCATTTGCAGATAATCTTATTTACTGCTGCTCCCACATATTAATCCCAGTTTTTGATATGGGTTGTTGGACGGGTGGACACTAGATTAACAAGATTTTTATTGCTTTTATGCATGTGCACTGATGGGATTTTGGGAGTCCCCTGTTTGCTGCTGAGAATAAAGAGACTTTTTTTAAGTGTAGGATTGTAAAGCATTTTATTCTGCCCCCAAGATTAATTCAGACGATTTCCTGCATTTTGATTGGTCGGAGGGTGGTGGAAGGAGGGGCCATTCATGCAAGCACCGACACTGCTAAAAATGACCTTCTTTGTTTGAACTGTCAGATAATTTATAGTTTTTCTGACATATCGTCAGACCTTTTGTCTGTACCTATATTTGGCAGGTGCATTGTATCATTTCGAAGGCAGGATAAGTCGCTCCAACATTGGGAGAAATAAGCTACACCGGTATCAGGAGTTTATATCCTCTCACAATGTCTCACATTTTAATTTGAGGCGGTTTCTTATGCATTTGAAACATTTGAAGCATTCGTTTTCCAGCTGGCAAATTAATCTAGTGTCCACCCGTCCACCCAACCCATATCAAAAACTGGGATTAATATGTGGGAGCAGCAGTAAATAAGATTATCTACCAATGGAATAAGATGTTTTCACTTAAAATAGGAATAACTCATCTCCATACTCTTATTGCAAGTGTATTATATCTAATTATCCTTTTTAAGGGTCAAAATACTAATTTCACTGGCAGATAATCTCATTTACCTCCTCAAATCAAGGACACATATATTAATTTCAAGACAATTTTACTTATTTTTAATTCAATTCTTGCAGTGAACTGTCCAAGTATCAACTATGTGACCTCTCATCCCCAGAAGAAAGGAAATTCTTTAGGATGTTCAAGAACATGAAGATGCTAGAGCACCAGAGTCACTCTCCATGGGAAAGTGAATCTAGCCGTGCCAATGGCTGAGGGTGCTTACTAAGAAAAGAGGCGCCTGCTCTAAAATCCTTCCAACACGATTTGCAGCTGTACACATGGGGAAACCAAAAACATTCTGGAGAAAAGACAAAGACTCTGCAATTTTGCCATGATTATAAGACAAATGTTTGAAAATGTTAAAATGAAGCTTTCAGGCCTAATAAAATTGTACCAAGTGTTAAGCATGGCGGTGGTACCTTCATGCTGAGGGCTCTTTTGAATTCTGTGGTACTGATGGATTCCACAAGGTGGCAATCAAGTTAGACCCTTGAAAGCTGGATGCAAACTGGGTTTCACACAGGAACTGGTGTTGGATAAAGCAGATTAATATCAGGCTTACCAAAGAATGCAAAAGTATAATAAGCAGAATTCAATTGCCCCTGTTAAAGATTTATGGACTAAGCTTAAAAGCCAGATCCGTGCAGAGAAACAAATGTATTTAAATGAACTCTTCTAATTCTGATAAGAATAGCTGTTAAAAGTTCAATCAGAATTAAACCAGAATATTACTCTCTGCAACTTGGTAAGGGGCATTTGAGCAAATATTAGTGGGGGTCTAGGCATACATTTCAGCCTGCATGTATAATTCTGACCCTGTGTTGCTTTTTAAATGTATTGCAGCTGTATAACTTTAAAAGATAAGCCAACGATTTTTTTTTATGAGTGCATGTAAACTTCTGACAGGAACTTTAGTCCCAGTGATTGTACAAATAAGTCCTTGGTAGCATGTTTTTATGACTTATTATTAGAAACAGCTATAGGAGAAGGTGCAAGTTTGCAGAATGCAGTGAGCATTAAAAGAAGTTGAAGAGTTGCTGTGTCTGATCAAATAAAATATTAATTCCTAAAACAGAAAGGAGCTACTTCTATCATTTACACACAAAAAAAACATAAACATTTTACAGCTGTTTCTGGCTTGAAGTCAGAGAATGTGTAAAATCTGCAAATCTTGATTTGTCGCCGTGCCCAGAGCTGTAATCCTGATGTAAGCCACCCTGTGGTCTACGTCTGCTGGGCAACAGGCCTTCCTCGCACATAGGGTCGCTTTACATAATAACTGAAAGGACAGCAATTAACTTTTGACTTTTACAGTAAATGTTCATTTATGTGGAGTTATGGCTACATCACTGATGCACATAAGGTCATCATTTATGGTCTAATCTCTTGCTATCAGTGTTGATCCTTGCATGCCCTGAACAAGCCCCTCTCCCTGTGCACACCTTCTCCTTGCTGAACCACACCCACCCACTCCACAGACAAAGCCCAAAATAAACAAATAAAAGTGAAACCTGAAAAATGAAACATACTTTTCTTTACACTCACAATGCTCCTTATTGATCTGGTGTAATATTCTAATCTTAAATATCATGTTTTCATTAGCTGTATACAGAAAACCATCATAATTAACAGGCATGAAAACTTCCGTTTTTATGTAATAAATCTTAATTGAGGTCAGGAAATAAATTAATTTTTCAACTAGTTTAATCTATCGAATATGGCTCTGTATACATACTGTGCACCATATATGGAAAGCTATGGAAATCTATAGATGATACAAAAATAGAATCAACAAATAGCCTAAAGGTTTGCTTTAAAGAATCTCTGCTCAGAAGAGAACAACTCAGATTTTTACCCAGACGATCAAATTTATTCCAAATTCCCTAGAAAAGGGGCGAAATAGTTCTTTAATTTAGCAGAACAAGAAGCTGTTTCCCATCGACGGGAAATATCTGCAGCAGACTTGTTCTATGCACAACTTACATAACTTCCTCCTCTCTCAAGGGCTTGTGGCGCCTCCTATGTCCTGCTGCCCTGGGCAGTGAACCTATATCAAAAAGCGCTCCTGCTCACTGTCATCTAGGTTTACGTTCACCTGACAAAAAAATGTCTCCGTTCTTTTTAGAACAGCAGATAAACCAGAAATAGCCTCAATTTATAGGATGATTGTTAATGTTGGAGGCCAGGCACTGATAGCATAGGCAGATGTTGAAGGGGCATCTTGTCTTACCTGTAGGGACGTCGTTCAGCCTCTCACTCAGGTAATAGTCGTCTGGGTTGAGGAACGGAAACTGCTCCATGTACTGTTTCGGAATAAGGTAGAGGACTTCAGCCACGTTTCCATCCTCGATGATGGACATCCGCTTGACCGAGCTCTTGCGTTTCACCCGAACCCGGTTGACCCGGTGGACGCTTTGGCTGCGGCTGGAGCTGCACAGCTTTCCCAGGCTGTTGAGGTTGGGCAGGGTGGGCATGGTGCCTTGCTCTCCTTTAGCCGTCCCACAGCGCTTCAGGTAAAAGTCAGCCCGCAGTTGGGCTCAGCGCCGCTGAGAAATCTGTCCCTCCTCGGACATCAGCAACTCAGATTTACCAAAGAAGCAAAGCATGAGAATAAAGGGAAGCTTGAGGAGCACACTCAGTCGAGCTCCTCATTAAATCATGGGATCCCCTTCACATGCGCTGCAGGTACAAGAAGCAGAGCGCCGACGTCCGCCTTGAGGTGGAGATATCAAAGAGCCAGCGGCAGGTAAGAGAACGCATCCTCCTGCAGGTGGAGTGGAGTGGGAGACAAGCTCACACTGCGAGTGTCTTCACCCCAACCCGCCTGGTGCCTTAAGCAGCTTAGGGCTGACGTTCAGCCTGATTATGTTCTGGGTGGAGTTAGGCCTGTCCATGCCAGGTTTGTTTACCCACTGTTGGGTGGGAGCCTCAGTACCTCAGTACCTGATTAATTTACAACCCAAACGAATGTTCAAGAAAGAGTCCTAATTTGACCCAAACTTTCCAAACATATGAAAGAAGGATTGTTTTTGATTGACTTAAAAACCTATAAATTCAGCTAAAATGGGCTGCACAGCGAGGCAACTGTAAGTATTGTTGCCTTGCAGCATAAAAGTCATGGGTTCAAATCCCGGCTGAGGCCTTTCAGTGTTGAATGTGCAAGCTCACTGTGGAAAATGTTTCTTCACCATTTACAATGCATGTTAGGGTCAACTGGCAACTCACCCACAACACCCATCACCCTGCATGGATTGAGAGGGTATAAAAAAGTATGGATGAAATACATCTAAGACCAGATGAGTTTGTTTACAGCGTCAAAGGCAGGAATTCCTGTCAACAGACAGGAATAGAAAGCAAAAAATGCACTTCAACTTTTTGACATTTTGTCCTGTTACAACCACAATTTTGTAATTGGGATGATATTTGGGGCTGCACAGTGACTCAAACTCAGGTCGTTGTAGATGACCGTTACACTGCAAAAACGGAACTTAAAATAAGTAAAATGTTCTTAAAATTAGTGTATTTGTCCTTGATTTGAGCAGGTAAATAAGATGATTTGCCAATGGAATAAGATTTTTGCACTTAAAATCTCCATCTTATTTCAAGTGCAGGATGTCTAATTATCTTATTTTAGGGGTCAAAATACTAATTTCATTGGCAAATAATCTTATTTACCTGCTCAAATCAAGGACAAATAGACTAACTTTAAGAACATTTTACTTATTTGTAGATCTGTTTTTGCAGTGAATTCACACTGAGCCTGGTTCTGCTGGAGGTTTTTCCTTCCCGTTACAGGGGAGTTTTCCTCTCCACTGTCGCTTCATGCTTGCTCAGTATGAGGGATTGCTGCAAAGTCATGTGGTCAGATTGGATGGAGAACATCTGTGAAAGTCAATTTTTATTTCTTGTCACAGATTCTGGTGGCAAAAGCACTCACATTCTCTACTTAACTAAAAGCACAGATACTTGTGCAAAAAGACTGATAAAAGTAAAAGTACTGAATCTACTCCTGTTCAGAAACACTTTGTAGCAGTAAATACACTACGTATTCACAGAAAGGAGTTTGAAAAAAAAAAAATTCTGTTTGAGCTGGAGGCCTGTAATAACTCTAACCAATCCATGCCCCTTAGTCTGAATGGCAGGGATTTGACAGTTTTGTTCCTGCTATCATCCCCCTCTGTCCCTTAAGTTCCGGGGGAATCATCTTATCTATTGCTTGTCCCACATGACTATGAATCTGACGCGCTCACGTAACGCCGATATCCACGCTCATTCCTTCATAATTTCCGCTTGCTGGCTGCGCATGCACACTTCTAGTGTTTACATATCTGGTTAGCTTAGCAGCTAGCTTAGCGGTTAGCCTTTCATTGTAGCTCTGCTGCTCTCACTGTAAACTTTGAACATGGCTGAGAGTCGCAAGAAGCAAATCGTGTCCAAGTTTATGAGAAGAAGAGGAAGGCCTCAGTAGAAAGAAATAAGGCCAGAGTGGATTTGGGAGATTTTTAAGATGCGATCCCCCTGAGGAGCAGCAGAGCAAGGTAAGATGGTCTTCTTGCATGTCCTGGAAGAGGTCTTTAAAAGAAAAATAAGATACAACTGTTGTACAATGTATTTTGGAGATCTGTCTGTAATGCACTTTTCAAAAGTGGATGTTTTCGTAATGAGAGTATTATTAGTGGCTGCTAAAAAGGCTATAACTCGAAATTGGTTGAGTTCGAAAACACCTAAATTAAATAAGTGGATAGATCAGATTCATAATATTTTCAAAATGGAAAATATTACCTTTAAACTGAAGTTGGAGATGGATATATTTGAGGATTACTGGTCAAAGTAGTTGACTTATGTGATAGTAAAAAGGCCAGATTTTGTATAATGTCATATCTGTATAATTGCCCCCACAGTCGTACTGTTGTACAATCTTAATGTGTGTTTTTGTAGTTAAGAAAAATGTAATAATATTAACATAAAGTGCGTCAAAAAAAATGCTCTTGAGCATGTGCAGTTATTCAAAAGGAACCTGGGAAATTTCAGGACAAATCGCCGACCCTAGCTTTAATGGGTGACTCACCCCCAAATCAACTTTTTTTGCTAATAAACTGTTAACATGGCTTTCTTATAGTGTTGTCTATATATCCTGGCGATTATTTTGACAATGTACTGCATATTTGTTTAAATACTGCATTTTTTGTGTGTTTTTGTGCCCTCCTAGGGCTAAACGGTGGTCTTGCATTGAATTTTGTATCAATATTGCAATTGGTTCAAACGTTTTTGGGACGTCATTTCGAGAAACTGATGTGTCAGCAGTTATGCCGCTGTGAAGTATAAAAGCAGCTCCGTCTTGTGCCTCCGTAGCGAGTTGTAGTTTGAATGGTTCGTTTTGTGGTCTTTCTATCGATGTTTCAGGTTAGTGATTTATTATCTTAGCATTCAGTTAGTTTATTTAGCTTTTACTATTAGCTCAGATCACTCCCAGTCCTCCTGCCCCAAGCTCCCCACCCCCTCTCTAGGCACATATTTTTAAGCTTGAGACTGGGCGGAGCAAGGCTCTGGTACGGGAGTGAGTTACACTTTAAGCAATGACAAGTTTTATTCCAGGATTTTTCTCCAGATATTCTTCCCATCAACTTTGACCAGCTTCCCTTCCACTACTGGACGAAACCATTCCCACAGCGTGATGGCACCACCACCATGTTTCACAATGGGCATTGTATTGCTCAGGGTGGGGTGCATTGTAAGTTTTTGCATGTTGGCAGTTGTCAACACTTTCTCCAAACTGAGCTGGGGCTCTCTGCAGCTCCTCTAAGGTCACCATGGGCCACTTGGCTGCCTGTTCCATAAATGCACTCCCTGGCCAGCCTGCCACCAAAGGAATGGTGGTTATGTCCAAATAAGCTTGCAGCTGTGCAACAAAAGCCCTGTGAGATGTTCAATGGTTTGAATGTTTTTTTTATAAAGTCAAACTGCTTTAAAATTCTCCACAACTTTCTCCCAGACCTGCCTGCTGTATTACTCAGTCTTCTGAATACAAATGCACTCCATACTTTTAAGATTTGTATTTGCAAAGAAAATTTAATAAGGAAAATTCATATATCTTGTTTATTCGACTTTGCAGTTATGCTTTGCTTTGTGTGGGTCTGTCTCATTGCACCCTTTTAAAAAACGCTGAAGCTTTTGTATATTAAGGTGAGTAACTATGTACAAGGGGTATTTATTGTTCTGGAAAAAATAATTGCATCTTCAACAAACTTAGAGTCAATGTGCTAAAAGAAGATCTCCCCGTGGCCAATGAGATTGCATGAAGCAAAAAATGGATTTTAGCTTTTTAAGCTACCAAAGCATCTACATCAGGAGCAAAAAAGAAAAACCTTTCAGCAAAGAACCAAAGAACGTTTCATCTTCTTCAAAAATACTGCTTTACGGCCCAGATTTGGCAGGATCTTTCTTGGAAATGTGAGCTTGGCATGTGGTAATTCTTCACTGAGATGTGAAATGACAGAAAATGCAAAAGTGAAATCTTTACAAACTGCAAAACACAGATAACGTCACAAAGCATTAAAAAGATAACCCAGATTAAGATCTGGTGGGGAGGGAAAATGATAAAAGGTGTTGCCATATAGGCAACGGCGCTTTTTATTCTTTAAATACACATAAATAACTAAAATAAAAGAGATAGCCCTCTCTGACGCAGGCTGTCCATCAGACAGATAAGACATATCCCACTTCTGTTTCCGGTCCAACGAAACAAACACATTAGACTACAGCAGAAATCAAACGGCAGACAGTGACAAAGCATAAAATATCCTTTTAGTCTGGAGATGCACGGCTCCGACTTGAGAAAGCCTGTTCGTCTAAGAGGGAGCACAGACAGGGTAGCTGGAGTTCAGCTAGCTGAGCTCAATAAATACAGCGACTGCTCCTGCTTGTGAACACAGTTGCAGAGTTTTAGTCCGGAGAACAGAAAGATAGGTGGACCAAGAAGAACCTTACGCCCACATGGACACACGCACCTGAGGGTAGCTGGGGACACGGCACACTGCTGCATTGGGCATTACCCTACCCGCCGGTCACAGAAACACACATGAACATCTAGGAAAATACACGAGCTGCTCCTGCACACTGAAAACAAACATTCTCATCAAAGCCTCGGCTCTTTTTACGTCGCAGTCCGAATCAAAACATCTCCCCCATCTTTCCCCACACTCTATCTTACCACCCAGTCCAAAGCAGGAGGTGATTTTCTGGGCGTAGTTGCAGAGCCCGTCGTAGTCAGGCTGCTGTTGCTTCACTGTATTCCTCTCCCCCATCTCTGCACAATCCCACACACTCTGTCCCGACTGGCAGTGCTTTCACTCCCTCCTATGTTCTTCAATTATTCAGGCTTTGGCCAGGACACATGCATGCGCACGACTCTCTCTTATTCGCACATATACAAACACACACACACACAGTCAGTCGGGGAGAGAAAAGTGCTGAGGCAGAGGGTCGTGTTGTCTTGCAGCCTGAGCAAGCCCTCTCCTGTGGTGGGAAAAGGAGGAGGCATCAGATTGGGTTACTGCAGAGTGCCTCCCTTTTTTGTATCCACCATTGATCATTTAGATTGCACTGCAGTGT
The DNA here is from genome assembly GCA_037039145.1 of Fundulus diaphanus. Classification (NCBI taxonomy): domain Eukaryota; kingdom Metazoa; phylum Chordata; class Actinopteri; order Cyprinodontiformes; family Fundulidae; genus Fundulus; species Fundulus diaphanus. The sequence continues at coordinate 44,120,895 of CM073121.1, read as the reverse complement.
AACAGGTACGCTGTACAGGATGTGCTACCTCAGCTGTGAGACAGGGCATATGGGGAAGTCAGAGTAAGGCAAATCCAGAGGTGCGTCAGGTAGGAGGGTGGTGGTGGTCAGGGCTTTTTGCAGCTGGACAGGCCTTGAAATTGCTTCTGTTACATGCAATTATGAGATAAAAAAATCAAGCCAATCATATATTTCCAAGAAGGTGATAAGAGCAGGAAGCATCAAGAATCAACCATCTTTATTGTCACCATGTGATACCGTGGTGAAAGTTTATTTCACAGACACCAGCTCAGGATATACACAAATATATATAGGCAGACACAGTATCTATATATATATATATATAGATATATATACACTCCTGATCAAAATCTTAAGACCAGTCAAAAATGTGCAAGAATTTGCATTTTGCACTATTGGATCTTAAGAAGGTTCTAAGTAGAGCTTCACAATGTTAAAAGGACAAATCAGTGCAAGAGACAAGAACATTTGAGCAGGGAATTGTCTGAAAACTGCATTTATACTCAAACATGATTTTTTCAGCTGATCAAAAGTTTAAGACCATAGTCTTTAAAAGCCAAAAGCTGTGCAAACATCTGGATTCCATGTCATTTTCTGTCAAGTCTTTACACTGTCAAGACCTCCTGATGGCAAAAGCAAAAAAGCTCACTGACTTTGAACGTGGTAGGATTGTTGAGCTGCATAAGCAAGGCCTCTCACAACGTGCCATCGCTGCTGAGGTTGGACGCAGTAAGACAGTCATTTTGCATTTTTTAAATGATCCTGAGGGTTATGGAACAAAAAAGTCAAGTGGTAGACCCCAAAGAATTTCACCAGCTCTGAGCCGCAGGATCCGATTGGCTGTCCGTCAAGACACGGGACGATCCTCTACCCAAATTAAGGCCATTACTGGTGCTGACTGCAGCCCAATAACCATCAGACGGCATCTGCGATAGAAGGGCTTCAGAAACAAAAAACGTCTTCAAAGGCCACGTCTTCTTCAACGCCACAGAATTGCCCGTTTGGACTTTGCAAGGATGCACCAAACATGGGACATTGAAAGGTGGAAGAAAGTTGTCTTCTCTGATGAGAAAAAATTTAACCTTGATGGTCCTGATGGCTTCCAACGTTACTGGCATGACAGGGAGATCCCACCTGAGATGTTTTCTACACGGCACAGTGGTGGGGGCGCCATCATGATTTGGGGTGCGTTTTCCTTCAATGGAACAATGGAGCTTCAGGTTGTGCAGGGGCGTCAAACAGCAGCTGGCTATGTGGAGATGTTGCAGCGGGCATCCCTCATGACTGAGGGCCCTCGTCTGTGTGGTAATGATTGGGTTTTTCAACAGGACAATGCTGCAGTTCACAATGCCCGCCTGACAAAGGAGTTCTTCCAAGAGAATAACATCACTCTTTTGGACCATCCTGCATGTTCCCCGGATCTAAACCCAATTGAGAACATTTGGGGATGGATGGCAAGGGAAGTTTACAAAAATGGACATCAGTTCCAGACAATGGATGCCCTTCGTGAAGCCATCTTCAACACTTGGAGCAACGTTCCCACTAGCCTCCTGGAAACACTGGCATCGAGCATGCCTAAACGATTGTTTGAAGTCATCAACAAGAATGGTGGAGCTACTCATTACTGAGTCCTTTTTTTGACATTTTGATTTCTGTTTTGGGGGGTTTTCGGGTTTTTTTGAGCTATGGTCTTAAACTTTTGATCAGCTGAAAAAATCATGTTTGAGTATAAATGCAGTTTTCAGACAATTCCCTGCTCAAATGTTCTTGTCTCTTGCACTGATTTGTCCTTTTAACATTGTGAGGCTCTACTTAGAACCTTCTTAAGATCCAATAGTGCAAAATGCAAATTCTTGCAAATTTTTGACTGGTCTTAAGATTTTGATCAGGAGTATATATATATATATATATATATATATATATATATATATATATATATATATATATATATGCTGGATGTTGTTCCTTCCTGTTAAAGGGGAGTTTTCCTCTCCACTGTCACTTCGTGCTTGCTCAGTATGAAGGGATTGCTGCGAAGTCTTGGCCAATGCAGACGACTGTCTACTGTGGCTCTACGCTCTTTCAGGAGGAGTGAATGCTGCTTGACTGCAGATTGCATCAAGACTTGATGCAATCTGCTGGGTTTCCTTAGAGAGGAAAACCAGCAATTGAATTTGACTTTTTGAATTGAATTGAATTTTTGAATTGAATTTGACTTTTTAAAGTGCCTTGAGACGACATGCATCACGAATAGGCGCTATATAAATGAAACTGAATTGAATAGGATAGATAGATAGATAGATAGATAGATAGATAGATAGATAGATAGATAGATAGATAGATAGATAGATAGATAGATAGATAGATAGATAGATAGATAGATAGATAGATAGATAGATAGATAGATAGATAGATAGATAGATAGATAGATAGATAGATAGATAGATAGATAGATATACAGCTGTAGTAGTAGATGAAATAATGAAAATAAGAGTTATTCAGAATTCCTGAATTTCTCCATAAATCAACAAATAGAAAAAAAAACGTACTAATTGGTTGTTCTGATGGGACAAGAATCTCATTTACACAAAAAAAAATAGTGGCTAGGGAACGGATAAACCGGGTTAACATCAAATCCCTGCAAGTCTACTGAAAACCTTTGTTATACCTCTGGAAACCAATCCATTTTAAATGATTTTAATCAATTCTGAAAGGAGAGTGGTAAAATACTCAGTGTTTTTAGTTTTAGTGTATCTAAGAACGCAACGGTACACCTTTACAGTCCAACATGGGCACTTTACCAAAACACGAGCGGGTAATCTGAAAAAGCAAGAGTTTCACAAAACCTCTAAGCTCAGGTATGTGGTTTAATATTTGATGATTATGAGGTGATTTTCCAGAGTACAGTGTCCAAATGGAAAGATTAAATCATTACTGCAAAGGTGACCTTCAACAATCCACTTGAGCTCAAGCTGCCCTGGCTGAACTCCATCATGGTCGTTATATAGCAGACTCATCCACAGCTACCCGCTCCCATCATTACGATAATGGATTTATAGAACAAACAAAATGAATAAATAAAGATTATGGTCAAAGGTCCAGGGCTGAATAAAACAGGAAAACCGGAAAGCCTGGACAGAGTAGTTTGCCCGTAAGGATGTATTACAAGGTGGAGTGACTAATGGAGAGGCATTGGTACCAAGGTAAAAGATGATGGCCATGAGCTGATAACATGAGAGTGGATGGTGGGGGTTGGGGAAGCACATTAGGGCTGAAAGCCCAGTGGTGGTGCTCTCACTCATTTTCCCTGGACAAACTTCAACAGGGACCCTTTTTTTTATGTACTGAGGAATTAAATCATCCAGCGTTATATATTTTCGGTTTTCATCAGTCAAGCTCTGGCTCAGATGGCACAAAAAAAACAGCGAACGCAGAATGAAGGATGATGAAAGAAGAGGTGTGCGCTAGGTTGGGAAAGAAGCTGCTCATCCACACAACAAGTAGGCTACAATGCAGAATAAATCTGCAACATAATGTTCAGGCATTTTCAGTAAGATCCAGACAGAAGTAATTGTCTCAAAGCAAATTTTAATTGCAACTGTGATGACAGTGATGGAAAATGAAGAAAACTAATGTATACCTAATGTTAGCATAAAAACTATGTTTCAGCCTGGAAAGTCGCAGGTTCAAATGTGTACATGAAAAATTTCTGTACTGTGAGCCTGACTACAGAATAATGTTTATTTTGTATAGATATTTTGTTTCATTTTTTATTATGCGTCAGTTTGCTCAATAATTTCTAAATTCACTGGGGTTTTTTTTAACATTTTGGTTAATATTTACTGTACATCACTGAATTTCAGACAACTTTCACATTCACTTTCTCTTGCTGGATGTTCTGGCAAATAAAAACAAATCTTAAACTAAGCCTCCAAATTATTATTTCTCTGATTAAAATACATATTTGGCCAAATGACTTGTTGCAAAATCGAACTTAAGAGTTTAGGACTGGGCTTGACTTGCATGACTTGACTTTGGAGTTGGCTTGAGACTTTCATGCCTTTACATGGTGCTTGACTCAGGGACCTGGGTGGAAAGACCTTGAGTCTTAGTCATTGTACAAAGAGTTGGTCGCACCTTTGCCTAAATCCATCTGGGAATCTGTGGCAAACATGAAAATTGGCATTCTGAAAGAGTTTCATCTAATTTGCAAAGACGAATGGTTTGAAAATGGCAGACTCTGAAGAGGGAGACCCCAGAAGACTTGCAGCTGCTATTGCAGCAAAAGGTGTTTCTGTAAACTGTTTACTCAAGGGGGCTGAAGACAAGTATGCCACATTTATTTGTAAAGCATGTTGAAAACAATGTATAACTTTTCTTCCACTTCCAAATTATCCACGACTGAAAAAAAATACATTGAAGTTTTTGGTTGTAATAAGACAAGATGTGAAAGAAATCAAGCGGTATAAATACTGTTGGCGAGCACTGTCCAGATGCAGGAGAAATCTAGATAAACCACATCACACGGTGGCTCCTTTTTGTCTTCTAAAGCCACAAATAGACAGGCTAGACAGAAGCATGGAGCCTCTAAAACCTTAACAACATAAGTTAAAACCGTAAAGATGTACTAACAGAGCATGAGTTTCATATTGAGACACTGAACTGTTGCCATAATTTGTAAATTCAAGTTAAATTTTTTTTCCAGTTGTTCGTCTAGCTAACAGACCAAATATAAGAAAGAGAAGCTTCAACCGCAAAGTGTGAGGCTACTGTGTGTATAGTGACAATTTCCATCAAACTAAACATGTTACAAATCATTTTGATGGCTTGCAGTCTGCATTTTTTCCACAGCTTAAAAATGCTCTGTCCAAACATTTTATCTGCCTTGTCGAAAACCATGAAACCTGTAATAAATCAAGATCTGCAGCCAGTACATACACTTTAAATCGGTCTCGCAAAGTTAAGATGGAAGAGTGGGATTTGGTTCTATCATTTCTCAGCTCATAGTGTGGTAAACACAACAACTGAGTGTGGAAAATGTTATTCTTTCCAGATTTCAACATTACTTAATCAATTTTCTGTCATTTCTGAAGGTTTATTTAAGCACAGAGTTTTCCTTTGTCTTTGAACTGCTACATAACAACTAGAAAATAATTTAACCAACAGTTTCTGTTTCTTAACTTACTGAGTAAAAACCCAGAGATAAAAGTTGGCTAATTCAAAAATCAAACAGGGACCAATTAACAGCTTTTCATGACGGATCTACGCAAGTTTAAAATGTCCTTGACCTGAGCAGCATAGCATACTCCTAGGTTTAGAACTTTATGTGGTACACAAGAGCCAATCTAAGTTAGTATGAACATTGAAAAAGAGAGGAAATGGCCCTTTCCTACAGAGCTGAATCAAAAACTAGCTTCAGAGTGGTTTTCTTTCATGAGTTGTTGAACACCAAGTAATCATGACAAACTAATTGAGAAGCATTTTCAAAGTAACTATATTAAAGTTAGTTATTCAGTATGTTATACAAAAGATTCAAGAAAAATCTAGATATCAGCATCGGACCCAACACAGAAAAATATCAAAATTAAAAATGCAGACTCAAAAGTATACATACACGCGCCCATTAGCAAGTTGCATGAAAACCACATAATTTTTGTAGCAATCAACGAGCTTCTGGAGTAAATCTTCTTATCCTAAATGGCAGCATTTGCTTAAATTGGTTGGTTTACCTGACACAGACCCTACTTTTAAGCATAGACCAATAGGGTTGAATACAGAACCAGTGGCTGCTTGTCAATAGGGGGTGCTCGGGCGCATGTTGACACAGCCAGTAGGCCATACATTACAAAATTAAAAATAATTATCACATCTCTTCTCTCATCAAAATCTGGCTTTTTTATTTTCCAGCATTCCCATTCCATTTTGGGTTTATTTGAGGTTATTTTATAGTGTCCGTTTTTTAATGGTGTGCAACACCGGACAGATGAGTGTTTATGTATGCTTTTAATCTTTTGGCTTCCATGTGACTTCATGCTGGTCTCTAATTGGTTACTTAAAGGTCGTCCTCGGGTGTAGCTCTGCACCAGTCAGCACTTCCTTCATTCTTCATCCAATTAAAGTCACACCCCTGGAAGCTAAGCTGCACAGGCTTCAGTAGCTACGTTTACATGGACAAAAGTAATCGGAAAAAACGGCCGATCGGAATAAAAATGCATCATGTGAACTCCAATCCTAGGTTGAACAGAATTGCTCAATAGGATTGAGCTGTGGGCTAGTTTAATGCTAGCCTTCTTTATCCTTTCTTTTCTAGTGTTCTAATTATCATTGTGGTGTTGGGACACCAAATATTTACACGTTTTAACCATCTAGCTGTTGATTTACTGCAGTGGTCTCAATCTCCAGTTCTTGAGGGCCGGTATCCTGCAACTTTTAGATGTGTCTCTGCTTCAACTCATCTGACCCCAACGTGAGCTCATCAGCAGAGCTCTGCAGAGGTTGACTGCATGCTAATGAGGCAGTTTAGCCATTGTCAGGTGTGTAGAGGCAAGCAGGCCCGTATTAAGTCAATGTGGTGCCCCTGGGCACTATACCTCAAAGCCCCCCCCCCTTACCCGTGCTGTCCTCCGGTCAAAAACATCAGACATAATCAAGGGGATTTCTGTAATGTAATTTACTATTTACTAACTTACACAACTACATGTAGGCATATGAGCAGTGAGCAATATTCAAATATCTCATTTTAAAATGTTGAAATCAAAAAGCACAGCTTTTGATGTCTGTTCATTTTGGATTAATTTTCTGTAGCGTTAAAAAAGACGATACATTTGCACGTACTTGTGGACCAGCTCAACTATGACAGATTGGGGAGGGGGAGTGATAGATCATGTAGCCTAATCTTGATTTATTTATCATTTATTATTATTGTGACATCAGTGTTCACAAAACGAATAATGCATGGTCTTTCAACAATTTCAAGTAAATAATATAACAATTTATGAAAAATATATTTTTAAAGCATGTGTCATGTGGTGCCCCCCCATGGTTGGTGCCCCTGGGCACTGGCCCACTGGCCCTTATGGATAATCCGGCCCTGGAGGCAAGGGACACCAGACCCTGAAGGGTTTGAGTTTGAGACCTCAGGTTATTCACAAATCTCAAAACCAATTTCCTTTCACCCGAGAGTAAGAAAGAAGGATAGATGGTCCACAAGAGATGGATAAAGCAAGGTAACATTCAGCTTTCAGACTGGACAATTCAAAGCTCCAACCTCAACTCTACTAAATACTATAAAGACCGTGCAAAGGGGAGGGTTCGTGTGGGAAAAAAAACAAGCAGTACCACTGAACTCCACCACTCCATGAAAAAATGATCCAGCCAGATCGATACCCGAAGCTTTATGATTGCTACAAAAATCCCGCAGTCAGGATGCAACTTGCTGTATGAGCAGTATATTTGAACATGTGTGAATCGAAATAAAACCACAATAAATTAGATCTTGTGCATCCCAGTCACGTTTTTGAAAATCAGCTCTGGTGTGTGTTGCCTAATCATTCCAGAACGCGTGGTACTTACTTTGCATGACTAGTGATTGAATGTTTGCAAGGGCTTAACCACGCTTGTGAGATAAGCGATGTGTACCACAGACCTGTCAAGTGGCTCCATCGATCTCTACCAGCAACCACAGGGGAAAGATACAACAGGCCACATCATTAACGAAAGGAGTTAAAGCCATCCTAATACCCAGACTCAACCATACACAGCCTGGGGGAGTGATATTCTCTGCACTATAAGAGCCTTTATGCAAGCCTGCTGTATTAGCCAGTAATAGAGTGAAGCTTACTGTACTAAATCTAGTAACTGCATTACTTTATATCATAAGGAGGGATTATGTCATGTTTTTCCATTTCTTTTTGCTATCTTTTTCTGCAATGTTTGCCTTCAGAAGTCACCTAATTAATAAATGATGTGTCAGTATGAATCTCAGTATGAATATATGTTAAGTCCTCAGAGGTTAGAGAACATTGTGGAAGAAACAGCATCACGAAGAGCAAGAACCACAGCAGATTTTTTTTTTATTCTGGAGGAGTTTGAAGCAGAGTTAGGCAATAAAACAATATCCCAAGGTTTTAAGCATCTTGAAGAGCACCAATCAATCCATCATCTAAAAAAGGAAAGGGCGTGACTAAGGGAAACCTACCAAAACACGTCAGGCAAGACCAGACTGACAGGCCAGGTATTAATCAAAGAAGCAGCCAAGAGGCCCATACTAACTCTGGAGGCGCTGCTGAGATTCATAGCTCAATTTGCCAAATATGTTGACAAGACAACTTTTAGTCAGACGCTTCATAAAACTAGCCTTTTTGGAGGAAGGACAAAAAGAAACACACTGCTGACAGAAAGGGGTAAGAAGTACTTTTTGCATTGTGCTGTGGGAAGACTTTTCTTCAGCAGGAAAGGGCAGCGCTGGAAGAAAACGTATTAGAGGCTGCAGACAACAGCCCTAAACATAAAACCAGAGCTACAATCTCTGTTTAGAGATTGTAGCTCTGGTTTACAGCACAGCATGTTCGTGTTAGGACGACCTAGTCAAAGTCCAGACCTATATACATTAAAGCATAAGAGAACATAAAACTTTACCTTCACAGACAATCTCCATCCAACTTGAATGAACTTCAGCGATTTTGCAAAGAAGAATATTCAAAATAAAACAATGTCTCGATGTGTAAAGCTGGTAGACACAAGGTCCAGACAAGAGGCAGCTGTAGTCCCAAACTGCAAAACAGTGGTTCTAAAAACGATCAACTCTGTTGCAGTGGAATATAAATGCATGCCTTGCTTTTCTGCTTTCTGTTTTAAATAGATTTGAAAACCATGAAACCCACATCATGATTCTGCCATTATGATGACTGGTTTAGAGGTGTCCACGCAATGTGGGGCGACAACAAATGAACAGCTTTTTTTAATTTCTAACTCCGAACACAAACATTTCCATTCCGCTTTGTGCTGATGCACTGCTGTGCATTCGCCTGTCACATGAAATATAAAGATATACCATAAACTCTGTGGAAGTGGCGCAGCAAAATGTAAAAAAGTTCAAAGAAAACTGCTACATTTCCAAAACCAGCCAGAGGAAAGACCAACCAAAGGGAAATTAGGTGAAATTCTACTTACAGTTTGCAGCTTTTCACCAATGAGAATATACATTGAAGTCATTATCCATATGAGACGCTCCGCGACGATTGTTGAATTACACTTTGACATTTTCACATTTTTTGCTAAAAATGTATTATTTGTATTTATATTCCACAACATTAAGGACATATTTAACTACTTTCCCCCATCTCAGACATGGGGGATGGAAACTTTTCCATCATTATTGGTCATTATTTCAAGATGAGGTCAATGTTATTCTTTAACCTTATTATGTACAACATGGAAGCTCTCTGAATTTCTAAAGAAAGCAATGTCTATACATTAATCGGAACACCCTCACACTAATTCCATGATTTTTAATACAAAAAGGGCATAAAATTGCACATATTTGCCATCTTAAAGCCTTAAATTAATTTATGTGTTAAAGCACTGTCAGTTTTCATCAAAAATGTAATTTAACTGTAGAGTTGAGATTAAAATCAATGATATTGTGGTAATCCTCAACATTTCAAACAAAAGTCACCAAACACCTACTTATTATTCTAAATGTCTAAAATAATGTATGAAAATGTGGTGTATTTCATATGTAGGTGTGTTTAAGGATAACAGGGGGACAAATACAGCTTTATATATAAATAGTTTTTTTTAATCCTTCAAAATATAACTTGACTGCTTTAAATCAGATACCTGATGTGTGCCAACCTGTCTGTGCAGCTAGTGCCAATCTGCAGAGGTCATTGGGCAAGCAGCAAGGAGACCCTGGACAGGTCACCAGCCCATCACGTGAAAACATAGAGACACACATGGGACAAACAATCATGCATGCACATTCAAACCAAGTAATCTAATCACAGCTTTGGGACTGTGGGAGGAAGCTGGAGTACCCGGAGAGTACCCAAGCATGCACAAGGAGAAAAAAAACAACTCCAATCCAGAAAGACTCCAAGATCCAACCGTGGGATTTGAACCAAGGATTTGTTTTTGTTTTTTCCTGGAAAGCAACATTGCAACCAACTGCACCGCTATGCCGCTAACTTAAGCGTAAATGTTCAGATTACAGCGCATATCCGCAAAATAAGTTAAAGCAAAAATAAGCACAAAGCTACAGCAGAGGAAGGTGTAGTTTCAGTATGCGCCAGCTGTAACCCACTTACAGTCCCAGGGTCGTTATCAGAGTCCAGCGCTTCAAGCTAAAAGGAAAAGGGCTTACCCTCCCATCAGATACTCTTTGAAACAAGACCAGCCTCTTAAAATAAAATGTGGGATTTGTTATGAAGGCTTCCGTGGCAAAAGAAACACTCACCTCTAGCAGACATGCCCGGTAGGTAGCCTCTCTTCTCCTTTGCAGAGATTGAGTAACAGGAGACGCAGACCCGCCGCTGCGGCTAATGGGACGCGTGGAAAAAATACGATCTTATCTTCGCGTTAAGTTTTGCCCGGTTATTAAATGGCATTTAACGCAGGGGAACATTCTGCAACGTGGTGGACCGGAGAGGAATGCGCGCTGGAGAGAGCGCTTTCCAGCTGCAGGGCGTGTCCTGGAAAAGACAGCATCCTTTCTTTTCTCTTCTTTTCCTTTTTTAAGTCCCGGCCAGCTTCTGTCCATATTTGAACATGATATCAGGTAATTGCACAGTTATTTATTGTTTTTTTTTTTAAACGCCTCGACTGCAGGCTGCAGCTGGATTGAGCTGGCTGCAGGAGTCTGCTCCTTGTCTGGGATGATGATAATGATGATGAATGCGCTGTTTCTCACCCACTGGGGGTTTGATTGCTAAATTGACAGCTACAGTGGAGGGATTCCTGCAAATATTTGAGGAAATTTACAGTTAAATGTTGGAAGAAATTTTTTTTTTAAAACCTTTCGCCCCTGCAGCTGCTCAATGGAAACATGAGCCGATGCACGTTTGGGTAAATCAATGCAGTTTTAGGGAAATTTTGCACACTTGGTGTATTAATTTAATCCGTTCATGTGCAGTGGCCGCTACAGCTGACCGTCAAAAGTCGTTTTTCTTGCATGTGTTTGTGTGCTTATTGTTGGTAGGCATCCATTGGCCTCTTGTGTGTTTACTGCCCCCTACTGGGCCACTGTTGTTACTTCGCAAAAAAATGTTAAAACTTTCATCGCTATCTTGGGATAAATGTGACACAATCACATAAAAAACGTTAATATTAATGCAGCTAGTAATTTAAATTGAACTTCAATAAAAACATTAAAATAAATCAAAAAATGTATCTTAATGGAACCATTAATAGTGTTTAATATTGCACAGTTAAATGATTAGACGTCAAAAATCATGATTTAAATCTGGGATTCAGTATGTATTTAAATCAATATTTAGTTTATATTTCCTGTGCTATAGCCCATCATAAAAGTATGATTTAAATCAAATTTTGTCAAATAGGCCATGAAATTTCATTATTACCATGCACAGCAAATCACCTGCAGACCTTTTCAATGTTTTGTTCACTTAAATATATATTATTTTAAATATGTAGCAAGCAATTTTTTATATAAAAATTAATTTCCATTTAAATAATTATGGATGTTTTAAACTGCTTAAACGTATGAGTAAATATATAAATGTATTCAATATATGGATCTACAATCTTTTCAAAATGATCACATAAATATTTATTCAAAAACTTATTTCAAACATTGAATTATAGTACTTAGGTTCTCAATATTAAGGTATTTCAATGAATTAAATAAAACTGTGACAAATACACCATAGAAATAGGAAAGCTATTAATATTTATTTGCAATATGTTAAATGCACAGCTAAACATTGACAGTTTAAGTCATCAAATTAGTTTGTGAAATACATGCATGTGCATAATTTCAGCACTTATTTAATTTTTTTCCTGTGCTGTTGTGCTGTGACACAGATGGCAGAACTGTTGTCTTGCAACAAGAAGGTCCTGGGTCACAATCCCTGCCTGGGCTCATTCTGCATGGAGATTGCATGTTCTCCCTGAGCATGCGTGGCTGTTCTCCGGGTACTCCGTCTTACTTCCACAGTCCAAAACCTGACTGTTGGTATCTCCAAACTGCCCCTAGCCTTGTGCATGATTGTGTATCCTGTGTGTCTTTTTGTTCCCTTGTGATGGATTTGTGACCTTTCCAGGCAGGGCGACGCCTCCCACCCAATGGCTGCTGGAGATAGGCGCCAACCCCCTGCGACCCTGCACGGATAAGTGGATGTAGACAATGGATGGATGTAGTTCCTGTGCTACACTCTTATCATGAAATAAAACAGAAAACGCTTGGACTAGATAACACGCACAACTGTTTATCTGGGGCCCAATAAACCTTACACTGACCACCAGTAGGACCATGGCTTACAGATAAAATAAATTCACAATGTCATGCGGAATTGGGCAAATAAATACTGAAATGATTAAATATGCTTTTAACATATAATTCAGTCCAAAATCTGCCAAGTTTTTGTCTACATTTCAATCATTTACTATGTATTTTTTTAAATCATTAAAGCATTTGATAAAGTGTACACAAATAGAATTTTATTTTATTTCTTTATGGCTAATTGACATTTAAAATACGCATGGTAAATCCAGTTGCATCTAAAATTTTACACACGTAAATATTAATTCAAAGATTAATTAATTTATGGAATCATGTCCTTTTTTTGGTTCTATTTTTAGCTCACTTCTCTCCAAACCGAAAGTTGGAGTTCATTTGTATGCAGCGACTGGTGTCAAGTGCGCATGCGCCCCCTGCTGGTCTGTAGCTAGAAGCGTTTGGCGAGGGAAGTGCCACCGTGTCCAAACTGGACCGACCTACCCCCCCAGCAGACGTCTTGTTTACAGTAGCGGTACCAGGCCCGCAAAGTACCGAGGCGTTCATAGCTTCTTATATCATTTTCGTTACAAGGGTCATTGTATGAAACCTCCAATCTGGAGCGAGGCGGCGGCAACAACAGGAAGAAGAAGATAGAGGAGTTCTCTAGGTCTTCCCGGGAGAAGCTGGTCCAGTCGAAGAACAAGATGTTCTCCAAATTCACGTCCATTCTCCAGCACGCCGTGGAGGCGGTGAGCTTTTACGTCTTTTCTTTTCTTTACGTCTTTTGTCGTTTTATTTTGGTTAAAATTAGCGTTTTGTTGTCTCGTGTTTGAAACGTTAGCATCAGGCTGACAACGAGCGAGCTAACAGTCAGTTAGCATATGTTTGCCTTGTCAGCCCGTTTATTATCCTTTAGTATCTCCCAGTGGGGCTTTATTTGATTATTTGTAGCACTCGATGTCGACAATTGAATTTATTATCACCAATTATCTCAGACGGGATCTTTCAGCTCTTGATACGCCAGGTTAGCTAAAAGCTAAGCTAGCACCGTAGCTAGCTAAACAGCAATGTCCAGTGATGACGAGCGGTGGTGAAATTCTTGGACAGTGTTGTTTGATGTTGCGCAAACACCCATTTTAAATGGATAACCCCTGGCCTTTCTGCCTCAGTTCTTTGCTAAACTCAAAGATTAGCTCTTTTGCAAGCAGGCTAACTACTTAAACACCGATTTACACGAAAAGCTGCTATTAAAACAGCCCTTTTTCCATTGTTTGTAACAATAACCATTTGGCTCGTTTCCTTACCCAGCAGATTACTCCTACCTGGTCTGTTTAAGGTGGTTTGATGGGATTTGTAAAACCCGTCGCTGCTGTAAAAATCATTTTTTAGTTTTAATAATTTTGCACACTGTTATGCTTTTGCCCCATGCTCACCTCTCAGAACCAGGTCAGCTTGTGGGGGGGGGGGGGGGGGGGGCTGAAGGAGCTTTTAAAGCACCTGAAGGAGCTTTAAAATACGTTTCAAGGGACGTCAGCATTTGTTTAGGATCTAAAAACAAATAAGTCATTTAAATCATTAAAAACGGCAAAGAATATTCTGCCCTGAAACAAATTAAGACGTTGAACTGTATAATCTGACCCAATCTGTATAATATGATTGTAAAGTGCCTTGAGATGACATGTTTCATGAATTGGCGCTATATAAATAAAATTAAATTGAATTGAACTTGCCCTTTAAACATTATAATAAAACGAAACATCCTAGTTACGTTTTTAATTTAAGGAGTAAATAATTTGTAGTTATGAATGCACGGGCTAGAAAAGGATTTGCTCAAGTACCAAAGCAGTTTTTTTTTTTTTTTTTTTATGCATATGCGTACAAGATTTAGCGGACTATTTGCTTTATTTAAAAACATTCACTTGTCTGCAAGGAATTTAAAGTGTTGTTGGACCAAAACTTAAACAAAAAGCTCTGGCTTGGTTGCTTACAGGAATGAGAAAAATCTGAAAGTAATTATATTTTGGGTACATTTCCTATACATTATTACTGGTAATTCAAAACAAAAGCAAACAAAAAGCAGTTGTTTTTTTTTTGAGCGGCGGTCGCAGGCAGCCTGTGGCGTAATCCCGATTCATCGCCGGTCTTCTCAAACCCTCAGCCGGCAGAGGCAGGCGGGCGTTAACGCTGAGCCTGGTTCCGCTGGAGGTTTCTTCCTCTTAAAGGGGAGTTTTCCTTCCCACTGTTGCTGCATGCATGCTCGGTATGAGGGATTGCTGCAAAATCAACGACGCTGTGCAGGCGACTTTCCCCTGTGGCTCTAAATAAATGTTGATATGACTAATTAAAAGCAAGCAATACATAACAAGATAGCAAAAATGTAAGCAACACAAGGAAAAAACATGGTCACGTGAAAATGTAAAAGTAGTGCAACATGTCAGACACGTTGTAACCTAACTGATATTTATGCATGCTTTCTTCTTTCTTTCAGCTTGCCCCATCGCTGCCCTTGCAAGAGGACTTTGTCTATCACTGGAAGGGCATTACACATTATTACATCGAGACTTCTGGTAAGAAATGGGGATAATGTGGTCATCTCAGCCGTAAAGAGCAGACCGATTGTTCCGTTGGTGTTTTTCTGCAACGCTGCTGCTGTCGGATTGGACCGGCAGGAAATTGGCATTGTTCATAACACGGTTGCTTTGTTTTTGGGAGACGGTGCTATTTTTATATTTTTACCCGAGTCAGGCAGGATCGTGTTCAAATGAACACCGCTGTGCAAAACCTTCAGGCGGCTAAATGCTTTCAATTATGGGAATGGTTTATTTTCGTCAAGAAAATAGAGGAGATATCTAAATCAGATTAATATTAAGTGTCACCACCCGTTGCTTTAAAGCACCATCAGTTTACTGCCCGGCCCTTCGGTGGACAAGCTGCCTTCTACAGCCAAAGATTTTGGATTTTGATACGTCCAGATCACCTGCTGCCGTTTTTCTGCAGCCCATTTCCTTTGTTTCTGTGCATAGTTCAGTCTCTAGGCCTTGTTTCTGTTTCTGAGGATTTCTGTCGGATGGCTTTTTGTCTGCATCTTGCTAGCGGATCTGTTTTCTGCAGACGTGCAGCCATAACTGGTCTGCACTCCTGGTTCGTTCTCTACGGTTCTGGCCTGACTTCTGCGGACAGTGGGCAGGTTTACCCGGGTCCTGCTGATGTGTGCCAGCTGTGAGCTGATGGTCCTGCTGGAAATCTTCCAACGTCAAAGGGAAATAAGCTTAATATGCTTTTCAGCAAGTTGGCTGACGGCTGCCCGTTTAATTTAATTTTATTTTTTGTTGTGCTTCTTCAAAAGAGATTAAGCAGCACGTCTTAAAACCCCGGTCTGCTCTGAAACGTCTCATGCTGTATAACTACCTCGTGTCTTGCTGCCTTGCTCTTAGTGGGTGACCTGAAACTGTCTTCCACAGCCTCACCTTGGCAGCAGAGTTCGGCCTTTCCTCGCCCAGTTTTAAGCCTCCTCCGCTGTTTCAGCCTGCATGTGACACTAGCTATGTTGACATGCACAAAGTTTCACGATCGGATTAAAAAAAAAAAATCGGTTTGTTCCGATCAATCCACAATCAATTAATCCAATCATAATGCGCGTGTGTTTGCGCCTGGTTTTATTCAGAATATAACCTCTCTGACATGCGCAGTTATCAAATTTCTCTTAAAAAAACAGATGAAGAACTTCCGTCTTTGCAGGACAAGAAAAAAGAGCAAACAAAGCAGTTTAATGAGTTTTTGTCGTCCAAGCGCCCAGGCTGGACTTGCACCAGCTTCTCATTTATATTGAGGCGGTCTGTGCTGTTATAATTATACTTTTATGTATTCCTGTAGGTTATTTTTTCACCCGTTTCTCACATTTATCTACAGCTGTTTGCTAAACAAACGCTCCTGTGAGACATTTGGGATAAAGCTTTGACTCAGAGGCGCCTTTTTATATTTACTTTACGAAAAGAAAAACATATCGAGATAAATATCGGCATTCGACCTAAAAATATCGGCCCATGTCGCCCAGACCTACTGAGTTGTATTTTAAAGCGCTATAGACATGAAGTTGAGTTAATATGACGTGCGCTACATTTTTGTCAGACGACAAAGCTCCCGTCACCGACACCAACATCCCGTCCCACCTGGAGCAGATGCTGGACATCCTGACCCAGGAGGAGGCCGAACGGGAGTCCGGTGAGACCGGACCCTGCATGGAGTACCTCCTGCACCACAAGATCCTGGAGACCCTCTACACGTTAGGCAAAGCAGACGTAAGGAGCTCTTTCATTGTTCGCTGTCGCTAGTGGCAGCATTACCTAAAAAAAAAGAGGTTTTATTTCATTGTGATGGATACAAAGTGAGATGAGCTGATCGTTTCCAAACGTCGTGTTTCAGTGTCCTCCTGGGATGAAGCAGCAAGTCCTCACCTTTTACACAAAGCTGCTGGCTCACATCCGCCAGCCCCTGCTGCCACACATCAACGTGCACCGACCCGTCCAGGTGAGGCCGTCTCCTGTCCTCCGCGGTCGTGGTGGCGCGTTACAGGCCATGTAACTTATTCTGGGACTTTTCCCCTTCGTCGTCCCGTCAGAAACTGATCCGCCTGTGTGGGGATGTTCTGGCTGCGCCTACAGAAAACGAGGAGATCCAGTTTCTCTGCACGGTCTGTGCCAAGCTGAAGCAGGACCCGTACCTCGTCAACTTCTTCCTCGAGGTGGGTAGCTGGGAAGGGGAGAAAGAAACGTGGCGCTTTGTAAAGCGTTCAGACGGGTACATCCAAGACTGTTTTTTTTTTTTTTTTGCAGAACAAATCAAAGAGACCGGAGACGAAGGGTGCGTCTGCAGCAGAGGGGGTCAAGGAAAGTGTCCTGGCTCCAGACACCGGTCAGTCTCAGGCAGACCCGCCTGGAGAGCCTCAAGCTGCAGCTGCTGCCTCGACCTCCAGCCCAGCTGCTAACAATAACAACACCAACAACTACAATTTGGTCAGCTCGCTGCTTAACCTCACAAAGAGTCCGGTCAGTCACTCCAGCATGGAGAAGTTTGCTTAATTCACTCCTTTTTCCCCCTCCAGTTTGCTCTTTGGCCGTTCAGGAAGTGAAAAATGCCGCGTTTTTCTTATCAGTGAACGCACCTCATGTGGCCTGAAAGAGGAAGTGTCTGAGTTAACTATTTTCAACATCAGTGAGGCGTTTAAAATTGAAGTCAGAGGATGCTCAGCGACGTAAGAAGCAGTTTGAGAGGAAACTACTTTGTGTTGTCGAGACGTGTGCGGTTGGTTAAGGCTGCAGGAGAGAGCAGCTCCTTAAGCCCGGGGTCTGTCACCTGCATGGGGCTCTTTAGACCCTCGACTGGATCTAAATAACCTTTGCCAAAATGCTGAAGAACTGAACGATGTTTAAAAATGGGAAGGTAAATCAAAATGCTAGTTTTAGCAATATTTCCCAGGCGTCTCCATGCAACATTTCCTCAATGAATTACACTAAAGGTGTAAGAAATACTAGATTTTATGGAGTCGTTTGTGTGTCAGTGGGTTTGCAAACTACGCTCTTTTTGATGCCGTTTCTAAAATAAAATGCCCTGTTGAAGAAAATATAACAGTAAAAACTAATTGATCTGCTCTTTAATTTTAAAATCCAAATAAATTTCCTATGAGATGTTATGAAAGCAAACTACTTTGTTTCCAAGAGTAGTGTTGCTTTTGTGCCTCTAAACGATTTTATTTAGCCATACTGACGGCAAAAAAAGTATCTCTTTAGGTTGTAAAAGATTCAATTATAAAAATTTTATCTATATAGCACCAATCATGATACATGTCATCTTGAGGCACTTTGCAAAGTCAAGTTCAATCAGATTATACAGGTTGGTCAAAAAGTTTTCTATCTAAGGAAACCCAGCAGGTTGCATCAAGTCTCTCCAAGCAGCATTCACTCCTCCTGAAAGAGCGTAGAGCCACAGTGGACAGTCGTCTGCTTTGTTGATGGCTTTGCAGCAATCTCTCATACTGAGCATGCATGAAGCGACAGTGGAGAGGAAAACCTCCAGCAGAACCAGTATGAACGGTCATCTGCCTCGACCGACTGGGGGTTAGAGAAGACAGAGCAGAGACACAACAAGAGAGACAAACAAGCACAGAAGCACACATTCATCCATGAATCCTTTCTATGTTATATGGTAATAGCAGATGATCTGTCTCCCCTGGATGATGTCACAGCTAACAGAACACCAGACCAGGTGTACCTACTATGAAGAGAAAAAAGACAGAGAACAAAAAGCTAAAAGATGAAATAACAACAAGCAATGCAGATTGGAGAACAGTAGGAGAACTCAGCAGAGTGATAGAAATAGACCCTGATGTCCTCCAGGTGTCTGTCCACTGCTTTAAGCTGACGACAGGACGGTTGGAGAAAAGCAACGTTTTATATTTTTGAGCGTTCAGCTCCTATTTCTCATGAAAAACGTTTGATTCGGAAATGTTCTTCAGGATAAAAACTTTTAACTGCAGCTTAGGCAACGCTGGCCATGCTAAGCAGGCTAATTCTAATAAAAGACACTAAAGACAGTTAAAATGGTAAACTCTGCTGAAGTAATCGGCAGATTAAAGCTTTTACAAACCCTGGAGATCAGAAAAGGGCCGCGGTGATCTGGTCGGTGCTTCGCTGATTGGAAAGTTTTCACATTTGTGATCAGGCCTGTGTTTCTCGTCTCTCTTTAGGACGGCAGGATAGTGGTGAAAGCCTGCGAGGGCTTGATGCTGCTGGTCAGTTTGCCGGAGCCGGCCGCCGCCCGGTGTTTAACAGAGAACACGGAGCTCTGTGAGCACCTCACCGACAGGCTGGTCTCCTTTTATAAAGCCCTGCCTCCCTCTATGGACCCCATGGACATCGAGACGGTGGAGTCAGTCAACTGGGGGTAAATCTGGCTTAGCTGCGCTTTGGGTTTGTTGTCTTTAAGCAGCATTGTGTATGAAAGTCTTTTAACGGCCAAACGACTCCCTTTTTTCGTCTTTTTAGTCTGGATGTGTATAACCTGAAGGAGGACGCTGCAGTCTTCACAGGGAAGAGGGCTCTGATCTCATTCCTGTCGTGGCTAGATTACTGCGACCAGCTCATCAAGGAGGCGCAGAAGGTTTTTATTTATCATTTTCTGACTCGATGCGTCATAATTCAGCCTAAACTGACAGCACTATTGATGTTTTTTCTCTCTCTCTCTAAAGAAGCTGCTCATTTAGTGACACTGAAGGCTGATCTGCATGTTTTGTTCTTCTGTCTTGCAGTCAGCAGCGGCGGTGATGGCAAAAGCTGTGAGAGAAAGGTTCTTTGTGTCCGTGATGGAACCGCAGCTCATGCAGACGTACGCGCCGCGCCGACTCACCCGTCAATCATCCCGCGGTGACATTTGCAGACTCGTCAGCGCCGCGGTGCGACTCGTGACTGATCCGAAACACGTTTTTCTCCACGCGTGCGTGTGTGTGTGTTTACGCAGGTCCGAGGTGGGAATCCTGACCTCCACAGCCCTGTTGAACAGGATCATAAGGCAGGTGACATCAGAGGCGCTGCTGCAGGAGATAGTTTACTTTCTGCTGGGGGAGGACGAGGAAGCGGAAAGCCCGGCGGCGGTGGCTCAGAACCCACTCAGGCACAGACTCATCGAGCACTGTGACCATCTGTCAGACGAGGTTGTCATCACAATGGATCTGCTGTACCCCCTTTGAGCTTTTTCCGCTCTTTTCACAACGCAAACGTGTTTTATACGACAGGGTAACGCAGAGTTACGCGCATTTGTGAAGTGAAGTAAAATAAATGTTTGAAAAGTTTGGCGTGCGATTCCATCTGCCGCCTCAAGTCGATACTGGACCCAAAGTCTTGATCCAGTTACAAGTGTTTTGGGGAACGTCTCTGCTGCTGCCTTTGCACACATGGAGACCGATTCTTCTCTGTAAAATGGATCGAGCTCAGCCAGATTGGACGAGGAGTGCCTGAACACTAATTTTCATGTCTTGCAACAGATTGCCAATCATACTGACAGTCTGGGCTTTGACTAGACCGTTCTAACGTATGAGCATTCTTTGATCTAACCCATTAGTTCTGGGTGTGCTGCTGGATAGGCAATTATTCTCCCGCTTAACTTGAACTCTTAAAGTGTCGTTAAGAGTTTTTATTGTTCGGGTTGCTGATTTTACTATTTATTGCCCCACAGTTGGCTTCATGAGAGCGTCAATAAAAAAAATAGCTTTAAAAATGTAATTAAAAGCAGTCAGTGTGCTGTTTTAGTGATAAAACTGCACTACTTAATGCATCCGGTGTCCAGGAAGAGCCTCCTCGCTAATCTTTAATTTGTTCCCTGTTGATTATTTTGGGTTTATTTATAAGAGCGGTGTTTGTGCTTGTGTAGCTTTCCCAATAAATACCAAACAATATCACGATAACCTCTTGATTCCACATCCACCAACCCGTGTTGCTGATGTTTGGTGGTTGCACTGGATTTTATTTATGGGTGTTTGAGTGAAGGGGTTGGACTAAAAATGAGATTTGTATTTAGAAATGACTTTAAGAACCCTAACCCTACGTATATTTTCCATCTACGTAACAGCTATTTGCGACTTTGAGCTGGTTTATCATATAAAATCAACAATAAAACAATGGGATTTGTGGTTGTAATGTTCAGGGGTGTCAAAATATAGTTTTTTTTTTTTGCAGTTTTTCTTTTTTAAAAGTTTTTTTTAATGAGTAATCTCTCTTATTCTATAATTTTCCTTTTCATTTAATTGAAACAAGCTGTTTAAAGGCCTTCCAATCAATAACTAAAAGCTAATTAGAGCATTTCTTGGTGCACATCTATCACATAAAAGAGAGATGAATCATTTTTTGCGTCGTTGAGGCGACGGCTGCCCACTTTTCTCTCATTGAACGCTCGGCTTGTTTTTGCTCTTTTGTTGTTGTTGTCGTTGTTTTCCGGCACGTCACTCGTTCGTCTTTTTGTCTTCAGATCAGCATCATGACGCTGCGGCTGTTCGAGCAGCTCATCCAGAAGCCCAACCAGCACATCCTGCACAGCTTGGTGCTGCGCAGCCTGGAGGAGAGGAACTACCTGGAGAACAAGCCGCAGGAGGAGCGGGAGCACCTGGAGAACGGGCAGCCCCACGACGCCGTGTAAGGAGCGCCCCCCCCACCCCCACCCTGTGGATTTAAACGAGCTTTTCCGCAGAGCTTCTGCACAAACACTAATCACTGGAAATAAAACGAATGCATCGGTCTTCTGTGTTGTGAATATTGCAAACTAACATGTTTATTTGCTACTTCTCTGACGACATTAAGCAACGATCGTTAATTAGCTTCTTGTCTGGTTGATGTGATCCAATGAAACGATGGGAGACAAATCCTCTCCAGGTTTCTTTCTTCTTTTCCCTAGTTGTTTTCCTCATGCAGCTGCCTAATCAGCTGCAGACTTCATGCACCTTTTTGTTCGATATATTTAAAACGGAGCTTTGAATATAGTCAAAGAGCAATAAATGCTTTAGTCTGCTTGTTTATTCAGCTGATCTGATGAAGCTGGAGTCATAAAACGCTCCACATGAGATCTTGATTTATTGGTGTCTGAGCTGATGGTTTAAAGATGAAAGTCAAAAACATAAAGCCGATTTTATTAATTTTTTTTAAACAGACATATAATGTATGAAAATAACATTCTCTACACAACACCCATGAATAATCCAAACAAATCTGCACCCTGTCTGCAGAGACCTGGAAGAGGACCCACTGTTCGGAGATGACCTCTCCCCAGACAGCCGGCTGTCTGGCTCCGATTGGCTCGGCTCCTCCCCCCAACAAAGTCCCGACCACACAAAGTCTGACGGGAAGACGGAGGTCCACAAGATAGTCAACAGGTGCGGCGCCTGGTGCCGTGTGAGATGATCGGCCCGTCTCACTCCCAGGTTTCTGACTCTAGTTTGTCTTTCGCCTGCAGTTTCCTGTGTTTGGTGCCTGACGAGGCCAAGTCCTCGTATCACGTCGAAGGCACCGGCTACGACACCTACCTCAGAGATGCACACAGACAGGTAACCTTCACGCCTTGCAGGACGCTCTGTTCATTTGACAAGGAGGCAGTTTGGTTTGCTTAACTCGGGGGTTCTCAAACTGTGGGGAACCAGGAAGCCATGACAAGGAGAACAGGTATGCCTGTTGTTGTTTTGTTTTTTTTTTGCTCTGAAAATACAGCACAGTTTAAACGGTTGGTGATGAGTTTATAGATAAATCTTGCTGAATGGGACAGCAGCACCATCTGCTGTTTGGTCTGTAACTGCAGTCAGTTGTATGAGCAGCAAGGGATTCTGGGTAATCCTCAGAACAACGGCTTTGCTGCGCCGGGTTTCGTTTCATCCAAAGTCACTTTAAGCTGTATTTAATCAGAATCAGACATACTTTAATAATCCCAGAGGGAAATTGCTGAAACATACTGTTTATTAAATGTGGCATTGTTGGAAAAAAGTGTCAGTTGTTGGAAACCTTTATTGTTATAAAATGTGTTTGTTATAAAAACTAAAAGGGATTCTGGGTAATTCCTCAGAACAGCGGCTTTACTGCATTGAGATAACGTAGCTATGAATACTCCTTAAACTTTGGAGTTAATAAAACTGCTGAAAAAGTATAAAACTTAAAAGTAACGGTAGTTTGTCTTTGACATTAGTGTCTTGATCTTATTTTTGCCTTTTCTATTTTTAGATCTCTGTATTTCATCGATGATGAAGGTCATGGCTAGCTAAAAGTAACGCGCCGTGTTTCGTTTCATCCTTTGTTTTGACGGCAGTGTCATAATAAAGCCACTGTAAGCTGTTGTTAACATACAGTTTATGAAATGTGGCAATGTCGGAAAAAAGTGGCAGTTGTTGGAAACCGTTATAGTTATAAAATGTGTTTAGTTGTTATAAAAACTAAAAGGGATTCTGGGTAATACCTCAGAGCGAGGGCTTCTCTGCATTAAGAGTGAGAACAATAAAAGTTGCATTTTTTACCCTTTTTTTTGGTTGTATTTTGTTAACCAAACCAAGGCGGCCTTTTTTTTTTTTTTTGTCTTTTCTTGTTTGTTTTTCTCCTCAGTTCAGGGACTTTTGTGGCATCTGCCAGCGGTGGGACTGGAGGGGAAGTCCGAAGCCTTTGGAGAAGTGTAACCTGGAGATGCCTTTCTTCGAGGGTCACTTCCTCAAGGTTCTCTTTGACAGAATGGGCCGCATCCTCGATCAAGTGAGCTTGATTTAATGCAAAGTCTGGTGGGCATGGGGGTGTCGGGTCAGCTGCTTGGTTTAGATGAGACGGGTCGACGGCTTGCAAGTAGCAGAAAAATTGAGGAAACCGGAAGAAATGTCTGTTTGGAAACACCATCAGCCCAGTTTTAAGTAACTCGTTGGTGTAACAGAACCTGCACACGAATTAAATCCTTAAATGTACATTTACCGTATAAATCTGTGTCTTATTGGGATGTTATGTGGCAGACTTCTTCTGGGGGTTTTCTTTACCAGCTTAAACGTGTAGAGTCAAGCTTAAGCAGGTTGGATGGTCTGGACTTTGACTGGGCCGTTCTGATCCATTAATATGCTTTAAATCAAACCATGGGTGCCCAGGTCCGGTGCTTTAGAGCTGCTATCCTGCAGCTTTTCGATGCATCCTTCCTCCGACACATATAAATGAAATGAAAAAGGCTCGTTGGCAGTTCTCTGCAGAGCTGAACGACCCACGAGAGATTCAGACCGTTTTCATTCAGGGTCGTCTGAGAAGGAACGCATCTGGAAGCCGCAGGAGGGCCTAGAGAGTAAACTGCTCAATCCCGTTTGTTAGGTCAGTTACGGGAGTCGTGAGGAGATTTAAAGTGATGCTGGTGGAGGTCACCTGCACGTTTATTGCAATTTATCATTTAGTTTTTTTTTTGTTTCTTAAAAGAAAACTTTGAGGATTTCTCCTTTATTTACTGCTTTTGTTCCTTTGTCCTCCAGCCGTACGACGTCAACCTGCAAGTGACTGCCGTTCTCTCCAAGCTGTCTCTGCTGCCACACCCCCACCTTCACGAATACTTGCTGGACCCGTACATCAACCTGGCCCCCGGCTGCAGGTCGTTGTTCTCCGTCATTGTCAGGGTAAGACCCCCTCCTAACAGGCCTGAGTGGATTTTATATTATTTGTTCCAGAACCGGCTTTATGGATGAATACTTAAACCTTTCCATGGTGGCTTTTCCTAGTATTTTGTTTGATAACTGTGTGAAATTTGCTGCTGCGCCACGTTTGTTCCTAGAACTACGGTTCCCAGCTGGAGAGGGTTTCCTGGGAATTGGTCTGCGCTCTTCTTTTATCAGAGCTTACATGATTACAGGCCAGCGGGAGCAGCTACGGAGTATTTAGTTGGGAAGTTAGCGCTGGATCAACAAGACGACCCAAGGAGAAGGAAAAGTACAGAAGCATTAGTATTTAAGCCCCTTTATTCTGACACCTGTTAAATGAAATGTTGAAAGGAGCTTTTCTCTACCGCTTTATGTGACCTGACAAAAGTATTCGCTCCCCTGTTGCAGCTGCAGACCTTAGTTTATCTGTTGTTGTTTAACCCAGGTTGATGGTCTGGTTTTGAAGTTAACGTTGTTTTCCTAAGAATTGCGACAGTGGTCCAGGAATCTTCCCTTTTGGAAACATCTCTGATCGATAACACCGGTAAGGGAGGGATTAGGGTTAGACCATGTGTTCTGAGAAGGCTGCAAGAACCTCGTTGGATCCCCGCAGTCTGCCACCATGGGTCCATGAGCGAAACGGTTGACCACAGATCGCTCCCCAGGCGCCACTCTGTGGCCGCACACTGCTCCCTAAGGCAGGGGTCTGCAACCTGTGGCTCTTTGGCTGTTCCACAATGGCTCCTAATAACGTTGGCTAAAATTATAAAGAGCATTATTTAACCAATGAACAAATGCAGGTTTTGGCCGTTTTTCATTATTTTCATTGAATAATGGGACTGACACAGGAGAACAACACTAAAGGTATCTAATTTTCTGGTCATTGATATTGAAAAGTTGCTTTTTTAGCATAATTTTCTACAATTATCAACATCCCATAGAAGAAAATTCTATCCATCCTCTTATTGCAAAAGTTTGATGTTTTTTCTTTATTTTAACATCAGCAAATATAACTTAAACAGCGGTTCTCTTCAAAAATGACAGCAAGTTTCCCGTAGTAGATATTTATCTGAAATTATAAGTTGTCTTTTTACAAAAGGTCAGGTAACAGGAGCGTCTCTAAACCAGTTTTATTTACCTAGACTGAGGGCAAGAATGGCTCTTTGGATTGGAAAGGTGGCAGACCCGTGCCCTAAGGGATGAGTAAAACTAGTTTGGACTAGCTAAAGCCGTACAGAGCGGAGCAGACCCTCTCTGGGGCGTGTCTCATGCTGTTCTCCTTCCTATAAGGAGATAATACATTCAGAGTTTGATTAAAATCACTGATTTCTGTCCTGGTAATTAAGGGAAGCGATGAAAATGTTTGTTTTCTTTGCACGACGCCCTTCTTAACAAAGTGGAGTGGAACCAACTCCCCTCACAAGTCGCCCAATTCAAGAATATGTCACCATAATGACATTTGTGGTGAGACGCCGGCTCAGAATTCACACAGATTCACACAGTTGCTTGGGCGATAAATCAATTTAACCGATTATAATTCAAGTTTGAATTTTTGGAAAAATCTGTATCTTCTTTAGCCGATGCACTCATTAGGCCTCCGTGAAGAGAACAGCAGCAATGCTGAAGATGTGTCTAGGAAAATATTGTCAAAACATTGTGAAGAGGACTTTACAGCAGGGCCGCCATCTTGTTTTGCAAACATGCTTCACAGCTTGTATTTAGTTGCACTTTGAGTTCACGTCAACTCCCAGACAAAACGCTTGACATGAAATCAAGATCTTAAAATTTCTCTAATTTGTTTTCGTGAAATGAAAAGGAGGGAAAGAAATCAATTAATCTGGGTTTGGTATAATAAAATCAGAGATTTTATTTTTAAGCCACATGGCCCAGCCCTAAAAACAAGAATAACGTTTCACATAGTTACTTCCTGAGAAGCTTAAAGCGTCCAAATAGTCCTTTAGCATCTGATGAGATTTAAAGACGGAGAACAGTCGCGTTGCAGACTAAGTGACCGTCATCCTAGGGTTGTGAAAATAATACTTATTATATAATACATAATCGATAAATCCAAAAAAGGTTTAAAAAAATAAAACAACTTCTATTCTGAATCTGAATCCAATTGTTTTATTTATTTTTTAACCTTTTTTGGATTGATTATGACCTGGACGACTGAGAATCTTCACCAACGTAACATAATTGATACTAAAATAAGGAATTATACAGTTACCGTTCACTTTTATGGGATTTAGTCTCAGTGTAAAGGCTTCATGAAGACCAAGGAGACCAGCAGGAGAGTTTAGCGGTGTTAAAACGTTAAAATGTCCTTCCCCCTCACAGTTATGCTCTGCTTTGACTCTACCGGGACCAAATGTGCTAAAGTTTAAGGGTGTTTGAATCCATCTGCAAAGGTGCTTTCTACACTGCAACAAGGGAACTAAAATTATGTGAAATTTTCTTGAAATCAGTGTATTTTTCCTTGATTTGAGCCGGTAAATAAGACTATTTGCCATTAAAATACGATTTTTACACTTAAGGTAAGAACAGTTCATCTCCATCATCTTATTTCCAGAGCAGGATATCTAATTATCTTATTTTAGGGGTAAAAATACTCCTCCCATTGGCAAATAGTGCTATTTAGCTGCTCAAATCAAGGAAAAATTCACTAATTTCAAGAAGATTTAACCTGTAGTTCTCTTTGTGCAGTGTATTAAGATGAATTTAGAGCAAACTGTTTTATCGGAGCTGCTGCTTACTGAAGCGTTGACGGGGTGCTGTGGTCGTTAGGTGGTTGGAGACCTGATGCTGAGGATTCACCGCATCCCAGACTTCACCCCCAAGCTGCTGCTCGTGAGGAAGCGATTACTGGGCTTGGAGCCGGAGGGAGTCACGTACGTAGTTCCCGCTGCGCCGCCGGGGCTTCTGTCCTTTGAGCCGACTCTCTCTCTCCCTCTCTGAAACGGCCTCGCCTCTCTCTGTTCTCGCAGCGTCGACCACAGCACGCTGCTGGAAGGCGTGATCGTGCTGGAGGAGTTCTGCAAGGAGCTGGCGGCCATCGCCTTCGTCAAATACCACGCGGCGGCCCCGCCCTCGCTGTAGTCGCCCCGCTGCTCCACCGTCTGGCCGGGTCGGGACGCAGCGAGGTGCCGGTAGAACAGGACCACTGACTGGTTTCACCTGCTAGGAGCCCGCCTGGACGGGTTTCAAACCCCCCGCCCGCCCCCTCCTCTGACCTCTGACCTCTGAGCAGGTCGGAGCGCGGCCCTGCCCAGGCAGCGGAGGAGACGGAGGACGGGGATCCAGGTGCTCGGACATGTCCACTGGACGCGTTTTTTTCTTCGTCTCCCCGCCCTGGCCCTCCTCCACCCGTCCTCCACCTGCAGAGTCGCTGTGGCGTTTTAACATCGAGGAGCCGCCGTGTGTTTTTACGTGTCGTCACGTCACCGCTTCATCTGTGGAGGTCGTCGCCTGTCGGCTGCAGCGAGGCGTTTCTCTCTGTGAAACGTGTTCAGACCTCCCATCGAGGTTCCTACAGGCTGGACTTCAGTGTGTTCCAGGACCGCACGGAGACAGATTTCTATTTCCAGACCTTTTCTTCTGCCCGCCCACGTGTCCTACCTCCAGTCCTTCCTTTCCTTCCTCCCTCGCTTCCTTTCCTTCCTCCGTCAACCCTGGATAATTGAGTCTGGAAAGGTCTAAAATGTCTGACTGTTGTGCAGGAACCACCAGATAAGCTGTAGAGAGGAAACAAAAAAAAAACACCCCAAACCGTTTCCTACGACTCCCCAGTTACATCCACGGTGACGTTCCCCACTCATTTTTAAATGCCAAGTCATCTTATTTATTTCCTTATTTGCTTTCAGGTTGCCTTTTTCTCTGTGTTGTATTGGAAGATGTGGGTTTAACGAGTTGGAGGCTTTCATTTGTTTGGCTTTAAGTTCGTCTTCCCTGTGCTCGCCGCTCCAAAGACGCGGGCCTCCCTTCGCCGCACTGGTTACATCAGCCGTCGGTTCGTGGAGACGAGGAAGAGGCTGACGTCTCTCGGACCTCAGCAGAGCGAGTGTTGATTATTTAACCCGTCATCAGTGTTTCTAAGTTATCCCTGCCAGCGGGGCTGTGTAGAAAGTAGGCATGGGCTGGTGGGAGAGCCTCACTGTGTGGTCGCATAGAGTGAAGACTGCTCAAGAATTACTGCTATTATAACAGCTTAATTTATTATTTTGACTTCATACGCAGACTACAGGATAAAAATAGACAATACAACTGTTAAACGTAGTTGTTCTCGTGCCTATTGTGCAGGAATTATACCTTCTTGTTTGTTTTTTCTGCTTTTTAAATGCAAAGTTTCTACCCTGTCTTGAAACAAATTTAAACACGTGAAGAGTGTGGAGAAAAAAAAAGGTTTTATTCCCAGACTTTATTGGCTGTTAAATATCTTAAATCCCTAAAACGAGCAGATTACCCCTCAGATGTCTGCATCCGACCTGCGCATGGTCACCAAAACGTCGGCTGTTTCTCCATCCGCCACGTCGAGGCTTAAATTCACCATTTCTGGCTTGATTACCTTGAAAACCTTAAGTTGATACATGCTGTAGATGTTTAATTGATAGATGCCACTCGGCTGACGGGACGGATAGCGACGCGGGTGAACGCAGGAAATTTTACCATAAAATGGTTAGGAAATTAAGCAGAGGGTTGGTCATCCCTGTTTTTCTGAAAGGGTATGCACCTGACGCAGACGTTTGAGGGCGTTCTTTTAATTTGTAGATCAAATTTACCAAGAAATCTGGAAATTTAGAGTCGGCGAAAAGCATAAAATTTAGAAAATGAATCAGAGATGCAAGAACCCAGCTCAAAGCTGGAGCCTAGCTAGCAGAAATTAGCCGCTTGTTTAGTTGCGTTATCTGCTTGTAAGCCGC
This sequence comes from Fundulus diaphanus, assembly GCA_037039145.1. Classification (NCBI taxonomy): domain Eukaryota; kingdom Metazoa; phylum Chordata; class Actinopteri; order Cyprinodontiformes; family Fundulidae; genus Fundulus; species Fundulus diaphanus. Next base: position 44,091,326 of record CM073121.1, on the reverse strand, counting down.
CGACTGCAGTACCTGAATGTGACTGGTAGAGGGCGCTCCACCGCGACTGTCCACCTTGGTTTTACTACCAGAGATGTTTCTAAACAACCAAACATGTCCGTCCAGTTGAAAAGTGCAGCAGCCTCCTGTTCGGCCAGCTGACTGGCAGTGTGCAGCCCTTTTTAAAGCGGCCGTACCTAATCTGTCCTAGAGGCGGCGCCCTCTAGTTTAAAAAAAGAAGAAGAAAAAAAGCACATTTGTCCGCCCTCCTCCCAGATGAGAATAGTCAAAATTTGTTTAATTTGCCTTTCTAGGGGAAAAGTGTTGCAGCCTCCTTTCAGCCAGCTGACTGGCAGTGTGCAGTAGTTTTAAAACCCCTTTCCAAATGTGCCGTTTTAGTTTCTCACGCTAAAGATTTTCACCACTACGGTGTTTCAGAACGGACAAATTAGACTTCCTGGTTGAAACGAGCACCGCCCTCCTTTCAGCCAGCTGACTGGCAGTGCTCAGAAACAGGTGGGGGAGGGGTAACAGCGCATTATTTCATGCGTCAGACTGTCAAGGTCGCTACGCAACACTCTGGCGTCTCGACAAAAGGTTTTTCTTTCTTTTTTATATGCAGGACAAAGTAAAGTATTGGGTGGGGAGGAAATGGGGATAAATGGAAACGCTTTTGTCCGCAGGTTGAGCTCCAGATTCCCCTGGATTGCGGCAAACGTCGCCGTCCTTCGCAGGTTATTGCGACATCGTGCCGCTCGTTGGTCCCGGAGGAGCCGCACCGGCGCCGCTGGCCTTCGTCTGGGACGGGTTGTGTCTGCAGTTCACAGTCCTGCTCATTTTTAACGTGCTTTTCGTTTTAACTTGATCCCAGCAGGGACGCGAGCCGTGGGAGGTTCTGTGTTTGCGTTCGGTGTCGACGCTGAGAAAAATGGACAGTGTTATTGATTTGAAGCCATGAGTATCTGCTCCTCTGTCTCGTTTGTTTTATTTTTGTTTGCTTCTCCAAATTCACCAACTCTTGCACCCGAGCTACTTTATGCAAACTGCTTGCATGGACTCATATTTGCACATCGTCTTTGTGGTTTTTGTTAGTTTGTTGTTCTTCATGAACCAAAACAGGAAAGAAAAGAAAAAATAAGTCTTGGATGTCCCAAGATTAACGTTGCTATTTTAATGTTGAACTTTTTTCTTTTTTTCTTTTTAAAAAAAAAAAAAAACTCTCAATCATGCATTTTTTTTTATCAACTGTTTTCCAACTTCTGGTGTACATTTGTATATTGTATGTGTACAATAGCGTTTAGAGATATGCTACCTGGTGAAAATGCATGCTTGAAGCAAATGTTTTTCATTGTACGGCGAGAGAAAAGGGACAGTCCAGCCGGGTTTTGCTCTTAGCTGTCAGCACTTTGGTCTGGGAGGACACTGACAGGGAGAAAAGATGCCTTATTAAACACTGTGGATCTCTCTGAGGGGCTTCTGAGTCATTGGAATGTCTTTCTACAAGTGCATCTCAATAAATTGGAATATTTTTAGTACAAAAAGTACTAAGGACCGTAAACGGCAGCGGGTCGTTGCTGCACGTTAATGGAAAATTTAGTGGAAGGAAAAAGTGGGATTGCAGCAGCATTAACAGAAAAGTAACGTGAGTTAAATTTAAGAGTTTGGGGTAAATTTACATGCCGTGGACAGGGGCTGAAGCCTGTTCTTCACACAGACACATCCAGGACATCGGCTAAGACTTGTGCATTCCTTGTTAAGTGACTCCTGACCCAGAGACAATGTCAGAAGCATCTGCTGTCCATGCCTTATAAATCTTCCCCAAACTCTTCAGTGGGATTTGGTTTGCAGTCCCCCCTGATGCTTTTTGTTACACCACTTATAATCCTTCCACTAAACTTTCCATGAATGTGTGGATGCGGCTCTCTGAAACAGCAAGCGTCATTCCCCTCCTTGTGGACGGCCTCAGTGACCGTCTGGCTGTACAGGTCATAACATTCCTGTATGATTTATGTCTTTTTCTACCATTAATGTCAACTCTCTGAAAACTGCAACAAGTCCTGTTTAACATGTATATTTCACTTTTTGTTCAGTTACCCAGATGTATAATAACTAAAGCGGTGACACATGCAGGCTTACTGAAATATTTTCATGTTCCATTTTTTTCCCCGTCTGACTACATTCGTCAATTTAAATGTAATATTTATTATTGCTGATACATTAACGGACATGCAGGATATATCCATCATACTGACTGCAGTAATCTTCCTGCTTAAGCAGCTTTTTCCTTCCACTCAACTTTTCAGTAATTCCTATCATGCTTTTTTTTTTTTTGGTCTGGTATAATTTTAAGATTTTCAGGAAAAACTGAATTTTGGGTTTTCATTAATAACCAAAGCGACTGATTCTATGAGTTTTAACTTTCTGAATTGGTAAAGAAGCGGCCGGTTATTTCAGACATCAAGGCCGAACAGTTCATTTGGTCAGCGGCTACCTGCTATTGTTGAGCTCCATAAAAACTTTGTCCCAATAAAAAAAAAAAAAAGTCCATCTCTCAGCAGATGTGCTCGTTTTCCAAACCGTTTGCGTTTCATCTCGTTTTATTACAAAATGTATGTACAGTACAACAAAAATACACAATCATTTCATTTCAAGGACAAGGTGAAAAACACAAAACTCTGTTCAATCTTCTAAAAATAAACATTTCCTTATGAGTACCAGCGTGTCGAAGTGAACGTCTGTGTCGTGTGGCTCTGCTGGGCCGCAGGACGGCGACGTGATTGTTGGCTCAGCCCAGCGGTTCTGGGGAAAGCCCAAAGTAAATGATCTCCCTCTCGGGGTGTAGCAGAAAAACAGGGCGACAGGTCCAAAGCCATGTGAGAGAAAAATATCCTACGTTCCTTTGTTGCTTTCAAAAATCTGCCTTTGGATCAGAGGCACTATGGTGCAGAAAGAGGACCTCCAGTCTAGTTCAGCAAGTCAGACTGAGTCAGTAAGTCTTTAACATTTTAAAGCGCCTCACGACACAATCCCTAAAAATCAGATCCTTGTTCTCACGTAGAAAACCATCATCTAGCCTGCCGACTGAAACCTAATTTACCAGGAAATGGATCAAGGCAACTGGAGTAGCAGTTGTATTTATACAGCATCCCTGCTAGATATCAGCATCAAGCCTTAAAACAAACCCGTCTTTTACTGCAACACAAAAAAATCTGACTGAAAAAAAAATAAATAAAATCCTGCTTTGAATGGGAGAAGGTTTAAAAACTTAAAGGTTACCATTTTTTGTTGTTTTCCTTTAAATTGATCAGTCTGTCCTGGAACTTCAAGTTATTCATGACATTTGCTGTTTTTTTGTTTTTGTTTTTCTTGGAGTATAAATGGTGAGACTCATGCCTTTAATCTATGAGAGGGAATAGGGTTCAGGAAAAATAGTGAAAAGTCCAGAATAAGTGGAACCGATAGAAACCAGACTGGACGAGGACCTGAGTTAATCTCAATCTGTGGGTAAAATAATCTCCACTCAGCAGCAATGATGGAGACCTGGGGGATTTCCAGCTGACTTCACGTATGTAAGAGTGCAGCGTTTGGCAGCTTTTACTGGGATAGTAACTTTGTGTGCTTTGGAAACACTGCAGATAGTTTTAGCCTAAAACGAGGCGTGGATATGTTGGAAAACCTGCTCTTAAGTACAGTGACGGATCTATAATGCTGTGGGCCGTTTCCTCCTCCAAAGATCCTGGGAACCGTCTGATAGAGCATGGCGTCGTGGGTCCTTTGAAAGGCTAAATATCTTAAAATATTGTGGGTGCTACGAGAAAGCAAATTGGGCCAAATCTGTCTTTAAATGTTAGGGTTTTTGCCTGCTAGATGATGCCACAGCGATTAAAAAAAAGATTTTTCAACATTTCTAGCAAGGATGTGGTTCTTTTTACGAACATTAAACAAAAATCGGTTTAGCAAATGGTTGTGTCCGACTGTCAAAAGGTTTCCAGACAAGGGCAGAAGTACTGACATCTCCTCTAGCAAGGTTCTCCCTGCCTGCCAAATGTCCAAAAAAAAATATGTAAAAAGCATAGAAAGGCAAAGATGTCAGCTTTCTCTATCCTGTAGTGAACGATGATGCATTAAATTAATTTACACGTCCATGTAAATAATTCAATTTTGCTATGCAAATCTTTTCCATGTACAAACAAAACCCACTACATTTAAAAAAAAAACAAAAAAAAAAAACAAAAAAAAAACTTACATGCCGTTGCACAAACTGAGCCGAGCTAAAAATACAAGTTTGTTAATTTGATTTAAAAACTATTTACATTTCCAAATGTATAATGTTTTTATATTTTTTTTAAGCCAGGTAGCAACACCTCCATGCCCCGTTTTACAAAAACCCAGATGTGTGTAGAGACACACACACACACACTCTCACACACATACACACGCGTGTGCTCGGACGGCTCACACAGGAACATTCAGACAAACAAATGTCTCTTTGGCTGGTGTGAAGCTGGTGGCACCTCGCAGTCTCTCTCTCTGTGTAATTACATTTTGTCAAACGGAAACAAAGCTCACACTAAAAATAACACCATCTAACAGCATAGAAAATAGGCTCCAATTATAATATAGTGATATATCTCCTATGTATTTGCAAATATATATATATTTATATACCAAAAAAAAAAAAAAAAAACATACTTCATATTGTTTAAGGGCCTGCCACACATTTGCCCTTCGTTGTGTTTATATATATGTACTGATAAATCACATTCAGAAGAGTGGTGGTAAATTTCGTAGGAAGGCATCAATAAATAGAGATGTGCGCGCGTCCCTGGGTCTGCCGGCCGTCAGTCGCCCTTCGAGCTCTGCGCCGTGTCCAGATTGACCACCTGGAGCTCCGTCAGGTTACTGCTGCTGCCGCTCGACTGCTGGCCAATCACCATCTGCAGGGCCAAAACGAGACGTGTCAGAGGAGAGGGCAGCCAATCACAGGTCATCGCATCACACGGCAGCTGAGAAGCTGCCGACCCTCGACGCGCCGCGGACTCGCAACACGATGCATTATAAAAAGGGATGAAAACACAGCTTAATATTTACCGCTTCATCAAAATAACTTTATCCATGCACGCCTACGCTACAGGTGCATCTCAGTAATTGGGATAATGAGGAAAAGTCAGTTTGTGTAACGTTGGATTTGGTTATTTTGACGATTATGGCTTACAGCTAATGAAAAGTCTAAATTCAATTTCTCAGAAAATTTTAGTATTTTATACATTTTTTTAAAAAAAGGAAATGTTACTCTACAATGTTTTCCTTCCACTAAATTTTCCATTCATATACCTTGATTTTAAATGCATAGTATGCATTTTTTGATTTGGGAAATTGTTTTAATAGTTCTGGAATTACACCCAATTTTCCAATTTCCACTGAATGACTATTTTCTGTTTTGCTATTTTATTAATTTATTATCAATCTGTGTACTTATTGTACAGTGGGATGAATTTAGAGAAGCCTGCATCTTAAGTTTTTTACTATTCCTTTTGAGCATTCTTTGTGTCTGAAAATCAAGGGGAGAAAATACTAAATATAAAAACTAAAGCTTTTTGATTACATGCAGAGTTACATATTAGAAGAAAATGTGTATTTGTTAATTTGGACAGTTATGGCTTACAGCTAATGAAAACCTAAAATTAGGTTTTCTAAAACAATAAAACAAAACATTTTAACATTTCTTTTCCAGAAAGTGCTTTTAAAAAAAGTTTTCAATACAGAAGTGTTACGACAGTGTTATTTCAACCCTATTTCTTCCTTCCACTAAATTATGTGCAACGGTTTAAAAAAAAATTGATTAGACACGAAATCCATTTTTAGAAACCTGAAAAAATTTGATATATACTCTTAAAGCGACAGTGTGTAAATAATTTGGCTTTTAATTAGCAAAAATTAAGTATTTTTTATAAAAACATATTCTGGCAAAGTCTAATAACCTCACATCAAAAGTGAAAATGTTCTCTTAACTTAGTTTATAAACTCAAATTTGTGTGTGTCTGTGCTCAAATTTACTTTAGATGAAATTGAAAAAGTAAAAAAGCGGGCTTGGCAACAGTGCAAAAAAAAAAACATTTCACACGATGACCGTAGCTATTAGCTAAACATTTATACTCCGATGCTTCCAAAGGAGCCATTAGGGAAAATTCGCTTGTAATTTATTTAGTGCACCACTAGATGGCGCACCAGTGGGACACACTGAGGCTTTAACAGTCTGTTCCAGATTCCTTCAAAGTTTCCCAATTTCCTGGATTCCCTCTGAAGCGATTAGTGCATTTGTTTTGAATAATTTTTTAAATATAAATTAAGTTATTTTATTGCAGAGCTGGGTAATTTTATAGATTATATAAAAGGCCAGGAGTAGCAGAGAAAGGTGCTCAGCCCACTGCTCTGTGGTTCCTTAGATTAACTCTATGTTCAAAGCGCTCATTTAAGATCTGCATTTTTCATCCGTTTTACTTGATTTTTGGTGAAACGTTTATTCTTGATTGTGACAAGATTACAGTACGATATATTTCAAGCATTTCTGATCATTGCGGCATCTACTGAAAACTCAAAATTCAATTACATAAACTAAAATGTACAGGTATATTTTAACCACTAAACTTTCAAATGATTTGTGTGGATTAAAAAAAAAAAAGATTAAGGATTTTAAGCATGTTTTTTTTTTTTTTTTACAGATGCATTGAAATGTTAATATCTTTAGAGAAACCAAGCCATAACCATCTACATTAAAATAATGAAGTGCTTGAAATACATCATGACAAAACACATTAGTATTTCACTAAGATGCACCTGTGTTTTGTCTGCGTTTTTTGCAGCAACTCAAACCAACAAGATGCCAACTGTCCACTCCACATTCATACAAAAAAAAACAGACCAAGCAGGGGACGAGCCTGCGGCCTGCGTGCCAGTGCTCTGTTACGACGCGTTAGTGAAGTCAACGTGGCATGCTGGTTGCAGAGGGAAAATGAGAGTTTCACTTGTGAAATGCAGATCTTGCCGTACTGGGTGTAGCTGCACTGCTGAGACGGGGATCTGCACCGTGCCGGGAGGTGCAGTAAGGAACACCTGAGGGACACCACCTGAGCAACAGAAACAAAGCAAAACATTATTGAATCCTTGAGTTCCCCCCCCCCTCGCCCCCCCGCTGATGTCCGGCAGACACGGGTCGGCTCTCACCTGCGTCTTGGCCGTGCGCGTGGGACACCTGCATGGCCGACGTTCCCTGGGAGAAGGCGTTGAGCACGGCGAGCCCCCCGTCGGCCAGCGCCGGCGTGGAGGCGTACATGACGGTGTGAGGGCTGGGGTACATCATGTGACCCGGCACAGACGTTGGCACTGACGAAGTGACGATGGTTGCCGGGAGACTCACCGTTGCTGTGGGAGATGGAGAAGCGCTGAAGGCATGGCGGCTGTACACACGCAGGCCAGCAGGTGGCGCTTCGCATTCAAACTCAACCTCCTAGTCCTGCTCAGGCACGTGCGTTCCTCCACTTTGTTCCCATTTCCACTCATGAAGGCTCGTGTTGCCTTCTAAAAGTATTCACACCCCTTAAGCATTTGCATTTTTTCACATTAAAGCGTTTCATTGGGATTCTTTGTATAAATAAAGTCCCGTGCACCCTTCAGATCTCACCATAGTAGTTTAACAGAGTCCATCTGTGTGTGGTTTAGTTAGTATAAATCCAGCTGTTCTGAGAGGTTTCGTAGAGAACAAATCGCATTATTAAAAACAGAGGAGGACAGCAGACGGGTCCAGGGTGAGAACTTTAAAGCAGGGTTGGGTTTTAAAACGGTATCCAAGCTCTAAACGTCCCAGAGGGAAGCGTTCAACCCTCCACCTGAAAACAGGAAGAGCTCGGCAGAACTGCAATCCAACCCAGACTGAGAGGAGCAGACAGAGACCCACGGTAACTCTGGAGGAGCTCCAGACGTCTGCAGCTCAGGTGGGATGATCCTTCTACAGGAATCTGCCTCTGGTCACTTGAGACCAGAACTGAACTCTTTTTTTTTTTTTTTCCTGCTGCGTGCCAAACACCATGTTTGGTGGAAAACCAACACACAGCTCTGAACGCGCCAAGCCAACTGTGACCGACGGTGACAGCAGAGTCATGCTGTGGGGATGCTTTTCTGCAGCGGCGGCGGGGAAACTGGCCAGCGGATGTAAAATACAGGAGAATCGCCGAAGACTGTAGACTGGGCCGGGAGATCAGCCTCCGGTGGGACAAGGACCCTGATCTGACAAGCAGAGCTGCCGTGAAATGGTTTAAATGAAGCGCTTTCCCCGTGTTAGACTGGCCCAGTCAAAGTCTGGAACTACATCTAATTGAGAATAGGGCTGAATTATAATTCAACAACAATATATAATCGATCGACAGACGTATATATATATAATAGAAGAAAAAGATCAATGAAAAGTTCAATAGAATAACAGTTTTCCTTCCTTTTGCATTCGATTTATGTCTCAGTTTCAGTCTGATGAGTTGGCTTATTTAGCTAAACTGCATGAAAATTAAAGACAAAAATATTTACTCAAACCAATTTCGAATAGTTGGGACTTTTATGAGCTGATTTTTTTGTATAATTTCTTCCTCTAATCTTTCATATTACATTTTTTGATCTCAACTGTAAACCGTTCCCATATAATATGTAGGGCTGGACGATAATTCAATAACAATATATATCGATATACAGACAGACGTATGTCAATAATAGAAAAAAAAGGTTAATAAAAAGTTCAATAGAATAAAAGTTTTCCTTTCTTTTGCATTCTAGCCATATAGGTTAATATTACAATCATTACATCCTTCCAACCAATCACAATGCTCCGTCACCAACCATCAAGAGTTTTTTACTTTTAATCAAACAACTTTTTACCAAAACTGCAAGTTTTTTTAAAAGGGTTGAAGTCAGTGTTTTATGTGTTCAGTATATAAAAATAGGTAGCTAAATAACAGCATAAAATGGCCAGGGCTGCACTTAAAATATAAAATTTGAATATGTTGATAATTATCGATATCAATCAATATGATTTCTATTTTATCGATACGCTTAAATTTTCACATCGTCCGGCCCTAATTGAGAACTCGTGAGAATTCATTCGACAAAAGCACATATAATACCAATAAAATGCATTAAAGTTGGTAGCAATAAAGAGAAAAACGTGAAAAAGCTCAAGGGGTATGAATACTTTAGCGAGTTGCTGCAGCTCCGTAAAAAAAAAAAAAAAAGGGAGTCACGAAGACGTAAACGCGACCTACCGGTGGAGTTGGTGGAGGTGTGAGAAATCTCGGGGCTGCTGTCGCTGTTGGAGGTGGGCTGCGTGTTGGGGTGGACCTGGATGGCCTGGAGCTGCTGAGGTACCCCTGCTCCTGGAGGAACACACACACACACACACACACACACACACACACACACACACACACACACACACACACACACACACACACACACACACACACACACACACACACACACACACACACACACACACACGGCATGAAGCCCCTGCTGCCACACAACTGGATCTGACCCAGGGAACCGCAGCAGAGAACTAGCCTCATATTAGTACCGTTAGAGTCAGAGGAAAGCCCCCCCCCCCCCCCCCCCCCTCCAGTGCACGTGGCTCGGGTAACTCTAGCATTAGATGACTGGGTGTTAGCAGAGGAAAGGGGGGGGAAAGCGGCGTGCAAAGCAGCAGCCTCATGAAGGCGTGGTTGTGATTAGCAGAGGCGGGCGCGGTGGCAGCATGCAGAGCAGATCACCTGTGAGGGAGACAGCAGCAGGGAAGCGGAGGACAGCCTGCTGTCCCTGCTGTGGCTTCCGGGCGGCGGCCAGGGTCTGACCGTGCTGCCCCTGGAGGGCCAGCAAGTGCTGCTGCAGCTGGCTCAGAGGAATGGTGGGGGTGCTGGGGGGGAGAGGAGTGCCTGCTGCAGGGGCACGCACACAAATACACATGGGTTAAAACTAAAAATCGATTTAAAGAAGAAAAAAAAAAAAGGGCAGAATTCCTGTTTTTAGTCGTTCAGAAACACAAAAGTGTCGTCCTATGTTCAGAGAGGCGCTAAACGTAGAACGATAGCTGATCCCCAGGATAGGCAGCAAGAACGGCGCTCATTATCCAGAGAGTCCATCCTTAGCCCACCGTTACCAACCCACCATTATTCTACCGGCGCTCGCAGGAACTAACCGGGATAATTTATCGTTGTTGGCAACCAACCCGTAACAATACAAAGATCCCTTTAAGGGCTGCAGCCGGTGGGGTTGTCATCGTTTGCCTCTCCCCGGCTTCATCGATGCTTTGCTTAGTGGAGCCAGCAGAAACCAGACTGGAAGAAGAGGATGGGCAGACGGACGGAGGTACAAACCGAGGACAAGATGGCTGGATGGACTAGAAGACGGATGGACGGATGGATGGACGGATGGACTGACTAACGGATGGATGGACGGAGACTGGTAAAGGAAATAAAATGATCTTGTTTTCTTCTCTTATCCAGACCTGACTAATCCTTGAATTAACTGATTTTAGATAATGAAGGAAATGTTGTTGTTTTCCACTATATGTTTAAGAAAAGAAAAAAAAAAAAACTTATTTTGCTTCTAGATGTGGTGAAATAAATATTCAGCATGATGTTTCAGAGCTCAACAATCTGAACATCTATGCTAACAAAAAATTTTTAACTTCTCCCTTTTAGGCGAGACACAACTTGTATATACAACAATTTGTATAAACAGTAACAGAGTAAAACAACAACGACAAAAAAAAAAAAAAAGATTTGTTGGACATCCACGTCAGAGAGCTGTGAAAGTTCACTTTGTTGTCACACAGCAACCAGCCGCCAACTGTGGACGAGCAGAACAGCCTGAAACTGCTCTGACTCAGGCGTGTTGTCCTTTTCGGTTGTCATCTCTGACAGATCCGTCCTCCCCCTCCGCTCCCCGCCTCTGAACGCGCGTTAAAAAAACGCTTCTGGCTGCAGGAAGAGACAACCGGCGACTTCTATCATTTATTTGGATTTTCATCTCCACCTCAGAATTAAACCCCTTTCTGTCCGTGAAGCTGAAAGCCACAGATTTCACGTCTGAACAGGATTCTGAAGCGGTTCTCTCCACATTTGGTTATGCGCTCCATGTGCAGTCGCTGCAGTGGGGTGGGCCGGCCCCTTCAAGCTGTCAACTGTGGAGCTGTGTGTGTGTGTGTGTGTGTGTGTGTGTGTGTGTGTGAGCTTCCACCTGGCGCTGCTGCCATGTGCCAGACAGGTGGTGAAGGGGAGAGAGGGAGCAGGCAGCAAGCAAGAGAGCAGAGGGTGGAGGGACAGGGTTGCAAAGGGAGAGAAAGCAAAAGAAAAATAAAAGACAGGAACAGAAATCCGAGGCGAGGCGCAGAGACGGCAGCGCGCCCCGAGGGTCGTTCAGTCAGACCCGTTCCTTCATGATCGCAGCAGAAGCTTCTTTTGGTCATAAAAATCAAGAGAAACGAAGCGTCTATGCAACAGGAAACTAACTCCGCCCGACAGTACGGCGCGGTTCAGGTACGTCCGCGCGGTTCTCATCAGAGACGCCCCGGCCAGCAGCTCCCTTTCTGATACTTGATACGGATTCTGGTCTCGCTATAAGAACTAAAAGAAACCACAAAAAAAAGGTTAAAATAAAAGGTCTTTGCTCCACTTTGTACATCTAAAATCATTGGGAAAAAAGTAATTTGTACAAACAAAACAGGAAAAAATAAATAAACTACTATACTGAATTAGCACCCCAAGCATAATTTACTCCTTTTTTACAGTTTTATATGCAAGAAGTTTGAAAGATGAACAGCTGAACACGTCGGCTGAATTACAGCTCGATGAACGTTGTAAAACCATTGTGTCAGTATTTGCGACAGAAACGTCCCACAGCGAGTCCTGGACTTGAAGCCGTCACCTGCTTGAGGGACAGCTGGTGCTGGGAAGGAAACCTCCGCCTGGGCGGCACCGTTAGGATAGCAGCTTCCTGCTTCCCAGCTGAAGAGGAGCTCAGCTCGGGTGTATTCACAGGGAAGAAACGAGCGTCTGCATTCAGATCACTTATACGACTGAAACGTCTCTCCCATCGACACCTGCGGAGTCCCTGTGGCGTCCTGCTCGTCACTATACGTCAGCCGCGCCCGTCAAAAGAAAGCGCGACGAATAATCACTGGAGAGACGACGGCGTTAGGAAGAACCCAAACCAGACGGTGCCTCACGGAGTTCGTGAAGCACAGAGTTTGTGTCCTGGGAGTAAAAAGGTCACATCTAGCTCAGGATCACTCCCGACACAAAAGGAGCCGACCGCAGCGCGCCTCGATTATAGTTTCATCACACGCCACCGACACTCAACTGAATATTCATAACTAATTACGGGCCTTACTCATCGGCCCTCTCTGCCAGGTCTATTGTGTCCCTCTCACCTAATTATTCATGTCCACATCTGACTATCAAAGGTAGGGCCCGCAGCCAACAGACGACCCGTCTCCCTTGGACACGGCGGGCTTTGTAAAACCCGAGGGCGCAGCGTTGATGACCGGCTACGAAGGGAGAGCGTGACCGCCTCAAGATGACGGCCGAGGTCACGCCGCGGCGCCATTCAGATTCTAATCAGCTAACGAGCTGCACTGCACGATGAGGACATTAGCAAAACATGGAGAGACACGATGAGGGCAAGAAACCATAAAAAAAAAAAAAGGGGAGAATTTTAACATAACGGGTGAATGCAGAGGACATGACACCTCCAACATACCGGGCATGAAGGTGAAGCCACTGGGAAGCTGCATGACTCCCGCGGAGGCGCCGGTCGTCTTGAGGACGGTTCCATTGGCGCTGATGTTGCTGCTGGTCGAGACGGGGGCCAGGTAGTTGGTGATGGGAAACGAGGCGCCGGTGCTCACCTGCATGGTGGTGGAGGTGGTGGGCACCGTGGACTGGGCGCTGCTCGTCGTGCCCGGTATGCTGGTCACGGTGAACGTCGGCTTCAGCGTGTCCTGCAGAAGAAGAAGGAGGAAAGAAAACGGTTAACGACGAATTTAAACTGGAACTGCTGTCAGTCAAGGAACATTTTAGCATCGCAGGTCCCAAAAAATGTAATGGATTGTGCTAAAAACCCCAGAAAACCTTAACTTAACCTGAAATAATCAAACCACAATTGGGTACATGGATATGAAATGGTTTTTATAGGTACAGCATGAAAAGTTGTAGACTTGCAATCACAAAGACATTAAAAAAAAAGGAGCCTTAAGGGCCGGCCGGAGGCATAATCGAACCGAGCGGCTGCTTGGGGCCCCCCAACAGTTTGTAATCAGAAGTTTTAATAAAAGAGTGAAGTATTTTAAGTATCGTTTACTTATTGTGTATTAATACATAACCTCACTGTATTAGTTTATAATATTCGTTATAACATTATAGTGTGACATTTGTGTCAATAATCTTCTTGCATAGGTGATTCTGCGTGGTGGGAGGGGGGGGCCCCCCAAATCAAATTCTGCTTAGGGCCCCCAAGAGGCTCGGGCCCGGCACTGGAAGCCTTCTACCAATTATGTGTCCGATTTGAAGATTTTTATGGCCATTTATCCCAATGCTTTATCAAAACAAACAAATGGAAAAGGAGTAGCTACAGAATGGTAAATGGGCAGAATGACCGACTCTCAATTTGAATCGAGTTAAAATAGGAATGTGAATGAATCAACCAACAAATCCTGAAAACACAAATTAAGAGTACAGTATCTGTTGGGTCTACCCCAGAAACGTTAATTGTACTATACAGAGTTTAACTGAATGCCATCTGCGTGATTTTAGGCTTTCTGGACAAGGTTTACAGGTATGAAGAGCAGCCTTCTGCCAAGGAAGGCATTTGTAAACGACCATACAATGCATATAATGTGTCAGACTTTAAGGATACATCACTAGTCAGCAAAGCATTTCAAAAACATTATCCATAACTGGTTTTAATGGGTACCAAACGAAAGAAAGTTGGGTAAATTAAATGGAAACGCATTGATGCGCAATTTGGAAATGAATTTGTGACGGTTGGTACGAAATGTCAACGTTTTTTTCTGTACCCTATTAAAAGGCCAAAACCAAAAAACGTACCATGTGCTGAAAGAGCTAAATGACCAGCATCCGTTCAATGGTTATGGTGCATTAAACGGCCATAATCTCATGTTTTCTGAAGATTCAACGTGACCAAACAAGAATCACAACCATAATCGTTGGAAACGGGAATGCAGGTTGGAACGAAGCTGCAATGCATGGCCACAAAAAGCTGGCATGGATTGGGGCAAATTGACTCCCGAGTCTCACAATTTCTCATAAATCCAAGGACTTTGATCCCTGAAATCCCTCCAGTATTTCAGGTATCAATAGACTGCCGATAGAAACCAAAGTGTGTTTTTGAACAGTCGGACTGCGGCCCCTCTAATTATCTCCATGTGTAGAAACACTAAAAACGGGCACAGCAACCTTTCCGATCTACAAGAAAAGCAATATGTTGTGTTCCTATTAAATTAAAAGCCGAACTGAGTCATTTTAATGCAAGATAGAAGCTCAACGCTGATTGGAAGTAATCGTTTTAAATGTTAACGACCCAGAGTTAAATATCAAAACATTCAGCCGTTCATCATCTCTGACCATTTATCCCGCAATTAGAAGGTATATGCCGTGTGACCGGGCTGCTCTCTGGAGGACTTTAATAAATAGAAATAAAATCCAACATCACGTTTGCACCATTATTTGGTTGGGTTACTATGACAACTGACTGAGCACGGTAAAAAAGGCAAAGAAATGAGGCAGATGAGATGATCAAAAGAACAGAGATGTAGCACCGCGCCGTACGCTAATGTGCGGATCCATTGAACCGCCTAGAAGGATGTGTCGGTGAGTGGGCCGCATGATGAGAGCAGAGTGGGCGTCAGGCTGAGACCAAAAAGCCCAACTAAACCCACGGTGCCACGGTGTACGCACTCACACCAACACTTGCCACATGATGCTAATGGTGCGTTTAATAGCAGGATGGGAACAGGCCTGCGTATTAGAAAGCATTTAGGAGATTGCATTTCTGTGTGGGTTCAGAGCTCTGAGGGTCGGACTCCAGGTGATTAAACTTAAAAATAAAGATGGGTACTGTGGGAAGGATGAGACGGCATCTTGCTTGAACTACACTAAAAAAATAAAAAAAAGTAGCTAAATCTTTAAATATTGAAAACTTTGAAAATGTAAATTCGCAGGTGGAATTATTTAGGATGGTAGAGTTTTTATGTTACAGCTCAATCCTCCAGTCCTTTGTGCCGCTTCAAAAGCATCGACACAAAGGTTCACGACGAGGTTTTGGCTGATATTTCCAAACAAGTTGAGCTTTAAAGTGTCATTTACCCCAAAATCAACCTTTTTTTAAGTTAAACTGTATAAACTGGGCCTAACAGTACAACTTTAATGTTACTGTGCAACTTTTTACATTTTCATGTGACCTTGTTTAGTTCTGAAACATCCGTCTTAGTGCTGCCCTCTTAAGTTCAACGGTGGCTATTGCAGTTGAATGTTCCCATTGGTTCAAACGGTGCTTGCTTTTGTCGTCATACCCCCTTGAGTGTTATACTCAACCCTGCAGAGTATAAAAGCATGTCAGGGAGCATTGATCTTAGCGTTCAAAGAATCGTTTTATACTTTATATCTTCGATTACCGACTTGAGATAATTAAATGTAAACTTTGTTACCGCTTTGAACGTTAGCACATTAGCTATGATGCTGCTAAGACCACTTTACCACTAAGGAACTAGACTCATCCTGTCCTCCACTAACTCGACACTCAGTGCCTTGAGCAAGCTGGCATTTTCCCTCGTCCCGACAACACCCTCGTTTAACCCCCACCGCTCATCCTCACACTTAGCCCCGCCCCTCAAGGCCTCATGGCACTACCCACTTTAGTGTCATTTTTCAAAATTAGTCTGGGGGTGGGGTTACACTTTTGCATCAGGGTGAGTTACACTTTCAATATGAAACCTGCAAAAACCAGAGACCAGGACAAAGGAAGCAAATAAGGATAGAAAACGTGGATGGACAGAGATAGAAGTTCAAAATCCCAACCTTTATTCCAGACACTTAATGCATCACCACAAGCTGCACTGACTACAACACTTCCATGTGGATGTTGTTAGAGGAAAGAAAGCTCTAAGTTTCGTCGGCTGATTGGATAAAACGATAATGTATGACTGGGTGGACGAACAAACGATTGGACCGACCGACATCAGGCTGGATCTATGACAAATTAAGGGATGACAAAAATGGATGAACAGATGAATTAACGACAAAACAAAGATGGGACAAAATGAGCACTGAGAGGGAAACAGATTGATAGATGGCTGAGTAAATGAACAAATTAACGACCGAACGATTAGGTGGAAGAATGGATGGTTGATGAACAAACAGATGGACTTATGGATAAAGGGTTTGACAGTGAAGGAATGTATGATTTATGGATTTATAAAGGGAGGAAAACATTGGTGAATAGAGAGAAGTACTCTACCAGTCTAAATTTGGACTCACCTTCCAACCTTATTACTACCTCTGGGAACCCCTTTAAGACTTTTTGAAAAACGTTTCAGGTGACTAACCTCATGAAGCTCATCGAGAGAAGGCCAAGGGTGACAAAAGCAATAATCCAAAAAAAAGCAGGACATTTAGAAAAAGCTATAATGTACAAGTTGTTTTGAGTCATTTCCAGACATTGCGTTTTCTACATAATTCTCTATACTTTTGAGTTATCGCTTTGAAGTCTTTACTATGTATTTGCAATGTAGAAAGTCATAAAAATAAAGAAAAGCCATTTAATGACAAAGGTGAGTCTAAACTTTTGACTGGTAGTGTTTATGGATGATAATGATGAAAAAACATGTATAAACCAGAATGGTGCAGGTATCATGGTATGGGCCTTTTTCGTTTCTCCATTTTGGGTCAGGAAGGTGTCATCAGCGACAAATAATTTTGAATCATACTCTGGGAAGTAATACATGAAATTGGGGACAGGAAGCTCAAGCAGAAAAGAAATAGCCTGCCAAGGTCTGGGTCACGCCAACCATCCCAGCCATGGCTTTGAGGAAACCCACCAACCTTGTCGGCACACGAAAATTAAAAGAAATTCCTGAAAGCAACCACTTGAAATATTCAGATGCACAAATATGTAACAACCCGCCTACCCAGGCGTAGCGACTTGAACAAGAACGTCGATTGATATTCTGGTTTCACAACTACCCGTCTGACGTCTGTGTTGTACTTGGAGCTGCAGTGTGGAGTTTGCCCCAGTTTCCCAGTGTCATTTACAACCTGTCAGCAGTTTGAGGGCAACTTCCAGGTGATAACCTTTGCAATATTTGATCATTAAAAAAAAAAATCCACCTGTTTTTAGACCATTGTTTGAAAAGCCAGAACTCTAAATATAGTCCAAAGTCACTACCTCTGGATTGAGAGGCAGTATACTAAAGAAAAAGAAAAGAACCGTGAATAATGCAGGTTTATCATCTGGATCTACAAAGTGAGTGTTTAGCATGCACACTATCCAATACCATAACTGAAAGGACTAGCTCGTCTTGGCAAACTACTATTGGTTTTTATACGTGACTGATTACGTGGGTGAGAGGTGCTTGCTCCAGCATGGACTCGTCTGATAAGACCTTTCGCCCATGCAAACATTTGAATGGAGCTACTGCACAGGATCTGAGAGCAGCTACAACCTCACCAACCTCTTTTTAAAGAGCACAGTTTAATCTTTAATACACCATCCCGTTTTACATTTGCCACGTCATATATAAAGACATGCAGAGCAAGCATTAAATAGCTTTTGCAAATTATTTTTCAGCTATGTGTGATAAACATGCACCAATAAGAAGACCTGTAAGGCCTCCTTGGTTGGATGACTAAAGGGATGAAAGATAGGAATAAAATGAAGCTTTGTTATGTCTGGTCATTCTGCTGATTGCCCATTTAATTTAATTTCTAAATGTACGATAGATTTGCCAAAGGAAAAAAACATTACCAAACTAAATTTGAGCAGTGTAGTAATAATGGTAAAGAAAAAAAGAAAACATATGGGGAACAATTAATGATTTGACAAGCAGGGGTAAAGAGAGCAATAGGTCTTTATATGTTCAACTGGATCACACAGCTCTTGCTAAGGCTTTGAAATAGTAAGTTACTTTAATAATTACTACCTAGGAGAAGTGAATGGGATTAGAGATGAGATACCCCTAGTGAGTGGGAGTTTGTCACATAAAACTGCTATTTTGTATGTAAAAGTTTAATAGAAGATTCAATCAAAAATGTTTAGAACAATTAATAGTGATAAACCTTGTGGATTGATAATGTCAGTCTCAGCTAAATTAATAGCTAAGCCTTTTTTCATATTTTCAATTTGTTCTTTGATTAATTTGTTTATTCAGATTTATGAAATATAAAAAAAAAAGTTTAAATAATCAGAAGAACCTCTGACTTGCCAGCAAAGCAGACCCATAAGTATCTTACTAATTTTAGGAATTTCATTTATGTTATTTACTTAAAATAGTATTCGTAAATGCATTCAGAGCATAAATAGTATTTATGCTCTGAATGCATACAAATAGTCTACAGGTGTAGCACTGACAGCTCTTACTGATGATTGTTTAAGAAACTAGTGGTTAGTGTTGTACTTTCTGGCTTAGCAGATCTTTTTTTCTAAACCGATTTTTCTCTATCAACTTTATGACTAATTATCCTTAGCAATGGGAAACTGTAATGTTTGATGGGATTTGTTCAGATTTCGTAACCCTTCCATGTGGCGCTCCACCAGGTAGCTGCTTTGGTCCTCTGATTTATAGTATTTTTGTATACATGACATGCCATATGTATTAAATAAAGGCAAGGATTACTGTATATGCAGATGATGCAACTGTATCAATGATCAAGTAGTTGAGGTGCTATTTCTGAATGGGTGAGAAAAGTTTAAAGTGTAATGTTTTAGAAACAATCAAAATGCTTGGTATAAGGCTCTAAATATTAAGACAAACAAATGTTGCAGATTTCGTTACATGGAAAATAGAACAAGTTAAAGAAGCCAAGTTACTGGGACTTTAGTGGTCCCCACAAATTAACACGATTGTGACTAAAATGAGTAGAAACATTGCAATAGTTCATTGTATGTCTCCTCTTTAGTTCTTTGTAACCTTGAATACTGTCCAGTTGTTTGGTCGAATGCTTAATTTAAAAAAAAAGGATCTACATAAACTGCAGTTAGTTCTAAATAAAGCGACAAGATTAGCATTTGGTTGTCATTTTAGTACTAATGTTAACTCTGCATCGATGGTTGTCATTAATGAAGGCCCGTGACAGACTAACATGCAGCCTTCTTTCCCCTTTACATAAAATCTGGATTTTAGTTTTACATTAACCGTGTGGTCTCTTCTTACAGTTACAAATATAAATTTTAATACTAGACGAGTCTGTGCTGTTACTTTTACACTACCTCTGCCCAGATCTAGTGCCCTCAGAAAAACAGCGACGTACAGAACCATTTTATATTGGAACATGTTGCCTTTTAAAACAACATTAATTGGTGATCAGAAAAGGTTTAAAGCAAATGTTACATAATCTATAATGGATAAACTATTAAATCAAATGGATGTGGTGACTTGATGTAGAAAAATGTAGACTGTTTATTTGCTTTAAGACGATACTTGCAGCTATCGACTTGTTCTTGCGATTTTTTTAGCTTGTATTTGTGTTTTAGATTTTCTGTATTTTTTTTGTATCGCTTGCAACACTGGGTGTTTACTATAATGCTTGTGGGATGGATTCTGGGACAAATGGCCTCTATTATGGTAGGGAGTAATGGGGATCCTTAAATAAACAGTCCAGTTAAATCCTAAAGCTCACAAACGTGGTATAAAGATGTAGTTTTAACTTAAACTCTTAGCTGCGTTAAAGTTTTCTGGTCTGTAAAATGGTGAGGGTGGCAAGAACATGGTCCTGTATTAAAAAGTAAAATTAACCAAAAACTCCACAGCTTTGAGCAGCTAAAAGGCCTGTAGCTCCAGACTCTGTTGGTCCAAGGTCCTTCACCGGTTTAGTTAAACAGCAGCCCAAGCGTCAGAGGGGGGAGGGACAACCTGAGCGCCCACAGTTGTTCAATTCACCACAAGAAAACCCAATACATTCACACAACAGAACACGGCGCAGCTGTAACCACATATTAACATATTCACTCCCCCTGGAGACTCTTCAGCTAATATTCAGTCAAACTAACGATGACTGCGAGTAACTCGCTCCACAATAAGCGAGCAGGAGAACGAGGAAGCAGCAAAGTCAGAGAACAAAAGAGAGTGGCGGGCTAGGCCGGGGCCGATCTGGGTGAGACGCATCACAGGGGACGGAGTAGAAACAGCTGAGGGCACAGACAGCTGGAGAGAAACCCGAGCACCTCTGAGGGGCAAATTAACCCCCACTAGACCAGATGAGGCACCATGGGTTCCCCTCATAAAGTCCCCGCTTTTTGAGACTGCCTCAAATGTTTCTGGAAGCAATGCTCCGTCTTGCAGCTATTCAAGAAAATGGCTCACTGACACGACAAGGTCATTATGTTCCAGTTTTCCATTTTACACTTCTCAGGGGAGCGAGGAACATCTGCTCCTGCTCTGCGGACGCGTCGTCACGGAGGCCTAATCAGCGGCTGGGAGGGCAGCTCCAGAAGGTGTGCCACATAGAGTCCTCCTACCTTTACCCAGCGTGTCCAATCTGACCGTCACCATCTGTGTGACCTCTGATGGAGGGCTTCCACCGAGCCACTGCTTTGTTTGACCAACCTCTTGGTCAACTTCACAGCTCTATCTCATAGTAGTGCAAGTGCAGAGTGAACACCGTAACCTGGGCCAATGTGGCGTAAAGCAGCGACGCATCAATCAGGACGGCACAGACGTCCCGTTGTTGGACATTTAATGCACATAAATGTTTTAATTATACCATAAAATGTACCAAACATTGAATGTAACAACAAAGGAAGTGCTGCGGGCTCAATGATGCAGGCATAGTGGCTTTCAAAAGTATTCACATCCCTTTTTTTTTTTTGCATTTTGTCACAATGCAACAACATCTGTGTGTTTTATTTGTATTTTATATGATGTGTGAGTGATTGGCTCCCTAATTGGCAAAAATACCCCAGAACACTGTTGGTTTCACCTTTTTGACTAAAGAGAGTCCCAAAAGCTCTTCTCTGGCAAACTCAATGTAAGAAGAGTTTTAGATTTTAGAGGTCACCATTTTGACCGTCAAGCCCCAGGTAAGTTGCATTGGGAGCAACTTTTCTAAAAAAAAAAAAAAAAAAAAAAAAAAAAAAAAAAATGGTACAAATGAAAATCTAAGGAAATGTAATTAATTTTAGTACTGATTGCCACAAAATATTGTTTATTTTGATGCAAATTTTGAAAGTCTCAGTGTTTGGAGGTCTGCAGTCATCGATTTGGCAGAAAGTCGGTGACCTCTGCAGACTATGTGTCCAAGTTGCTTTCTATTGCCTTGAATATTTACCAAACCAATAGATATTTTACATTTCTAAACTTTCTAAACCAGAAATTACAGAATTAAATTATTCCCATTTATGCATAAAATCAAAGTAGTTTCTTTACATTTTCTCAGACTTATTAAAATCCCCCCCCCGCCCCCCCAAAAAAAAGCTAAATACTTGCTGTTGGTTGGTTGGTTGATTTAAGGGACAAGAACAGAAGTTTTGATGCATCTGATTTAAAAAAAAAAGGCTAGCACTAATCTGTTTGATAAACTGGCTCTTAATATGTTAGGACAGCAAGTGATGTCACAGATTTATAGTTGAGCAAGAGGAGTGCCGAGTCATCTAAAATAAGACCTGCCTCCTTACCCAGTAATGCAATCCATTTCACAACAGATGGATTTAAGTACAGAGACAAAGACGAAGTCCTTTACTTTTAATATTAGTTGAACACTGAGATCGATTTCGGGAAACAAACCAGGAAGTCTCTGGATGACCTCTGGCTTTAAAAACATTCTGTAAATGTAAAAAAAGAAAAGAAGGGGGGGGGGAGCCTCCTCTGGCCTTCCCAACACTTAACAGACAGAGACACTGATTCAAATGAGAATAAATTTGAGTAATTAGGGGAAAGAAAGACAAATGATTCCCTTTTCATGAGGGGTTTATTCACTCCAAACTGAAGGTGACAACTGGCAGGCTGGTCCAGGGTCGGTGTGAGAGGCCATTGTGCAGCTTACTGGTGACTGGCCCTCTTCTAATCTCCCATTTGCTGGCTCCCATCTCCCAGTTTGTCACCCTGCCAGCAACATGGAATTTGCAGCTCCATTTGGGACTGCTAAAAAAGGCAAGGCAGCCCAAGTGGAGGAGGTGCAGCCAATGGCGGCTGACCTGTCCAGTTGCTCGCTGTAAAATAAGGGGGTGGAAGTTGGGGGGGGGGGGGGGGGGGGGGGGGGGGGCAGGTGACATCATGTTGCTTTCCAGTGCAACACACTGCATGTGCATTTATAAGCGTGGTGCAACATATTGGATAAAAGGCTCTTTAAAACCAAGCTGCAGACAGAATGGCAGCGGTTTACTCAGGACGGTGGCATCGACCTGGACGCTTCCTGATTAATTAGGCAGTTCAAGCTGGGCTATGGGCATTGCAACTTTTAACAGCAATGAGACCAAGAGCCCGAGCAGTAGGGAGGATGTAGGGAGAAGAGGTGCGCGGAGTGAGAAAGGGGGGAAAAAAAAACTGCGCATACTGAGCATTCATTGCTTAGATGGATGTTTTAAAGCATGCACGAGTTATGAGACTTGTTATCCTTGTCCAAGAATAACCCAGAGCACAAATGATAAAAACAAAATTCTGCTTTCAAGCCATATCCTACATCAGAAATTTGCCATAGACGAAAAAAAAAAAAAAAAGAGGAAAAATTGAAGATGTGCATGAGGCATAATAATGTTAACATCTTTAACAGTTTTGTTGGAGGGCAGGATGTGTTGGCCAAACAAAACTAGGACTGCACGCCATTAGTCTGCATTCTCGGCACAAAGGGGAACCGGTTCCCAGAGTGCGCTGGACTCCACCAGGGCTGCCCCTCATCATCGATCCTGTTTGAGCTATTCAAGGACAGGAGCTCAAGGCGCAGTCGTGGAGAGGGTCTGGTTTGGGAACCCCAGGATCTCATCTTTGCTTTTTGCAGATGATGTGGTTCTGTTGGCTTTTTCTACCCTCCAGCACGCACTGGAGCGGTTCACTGCTGAGAGTGAAGCGGCCAGGATGAGAGTCAGCTCCATTAAGTCTGAGGCCGTGGTACTCAACTGGAAAAAGGTGCATTTCCCCCCTCTGGGAAAAGGGTCAGTCTCTGCCTCAAGCAGAGGAGTTTAAGCATCTTGGTGTCTTGTTCACTAGTGCTGGTAGGATGGAGCGTGAGATGGACAGACGGATGGGGGCTTCTCTGCAGTAATGCAGTGCTGCTCCGATCTGTTGTGGTGTGGAAAGAGCCGAGCCAAAAAGGCTACCCGTCCGTCTATGTTCCGACCCTCACCTATAGTCATGAAGTCTGGATCAAGAGCCCAATACAAGTGGCAAAACTAGCTTTCCTCTCAGCCTTTAGAGATAGGGGGAGGAGCTCTGTTAACCAGAGGCAGCTCAAAGAGCTGCTGCTTCTCCGCATCAAAAAGGGGTCAGTTGAGAAAAGCCGACCAGTCACGCGGTTATAGCCTGCAGAGTTCCAGGCAACGCCGAGCTTTCTCGCCACCGGCTCGAACAGTTTCCCACCGGAGGCTCGATCACAGCCTGCCAGAGTTCGGGTCATAAACAAGGACTTTTCCCCACCGAGCCAGCCGGTTCCTCGCCTCCTGGCCGAAGAACCAGTTTCACCCTGGAGTAATTCACTGCAACCAGAAGCCCCGTCGCCACAACCAGACAAAGGCAGAGGTTTGGCAGAGAATAAGCAGGGAAAGCTTAAAAATCGTTAACTTTTAATGTGTTTTCAGTGTTTTAAAGTTCGACCGGGCTCACAGGCTGAGCTCCCGCTAGCATTCTGGAAACAATACTTATAAGTATTGTTACTTATAACAATACTTATAATAGTTATAACCGTAAAAACGCACTCAAACCACATCAGCAAACTTTATTTCCATAAAGGTTTTATACAGCGATAGGACATTGTGCTTTCCAGTCCGCTCATTACAACCAAATAGAGTTTAAAGAGAGCAATAAGCTAAATTTCAATATTTTAGATAAAGATAATATTTCAGATGGACTACGGTTTGGCGTCACACCGCACCTCTCTGCGTTGTTCTCCAAGTCTCTTGTTTATACAGCCGGACCTGACCATGCGTGTACGTGCATGTGAACAGCTGCCACTCAGGGTTTAGCCCCTCCCTGCCCTAAAATACCACCATGTTTTAAATGTAATGTTTGTCTCGTTTAGCTACGCCATCGTTTCGATAGTGCTACAAGCAATCATTAATGTCGATTTAAAGGTGTTTCTTTAAGGGAAACTCAAGCTAATGTAAACAATGGCCACAGGAATTGCCTCGAAACATAATTTCCGGTCGATCGGCTGCTTATAGCGCCCTCTAGCTTCCTAAGTTACCAGTTCCAGTCTAAATTATTTACTGGATAAATAATTACATTAAAACACAAATCAAGTGTCCAAAAGGTTATTGATTTTCTCAAATAATGTTTTGTCTAACACAAGATTCCATTGTGAATGGGTTGAAACAGATCAAAAGGTTGATCCAAATTAGTTAAGCTAATTTGATCTCATTCCATGTTCTTTAAGATGAACTCTGGTTCTTTAACCTGGATCTGCAGTGAACCAGGATTCACTGAATCATTCTGATGATGGTATTCAACTATTTATGTGTACATAGTTCCTTAACTAAACCTACTAAGCAAAAGATAAAAGAAGCTAAGCATCACTAGCCTAGTAAGGAGGATTTGTTGATCGAATTATAGTGTTAATTCAGATAAACAGCATTCTATAGTGATGTTCTCTGGATGTTCATTTTATTTCTGTTACTAAATTCTTATACATGAAGAGAAGGCGTCACTCATTTATTCTATATGTTAAAAGAACAGCAGTGATCGAATCACCCTTTCAGCTATTGTCCCAATATCAGCTGTTTGAGCTGATATTCACCAGACAATACCTAACAGACAGGCACTATTTTAAGTTATTTAATGTTTAATAAATAACTAACGGCACAACAGGGGTTTTCCAGCCAGAACTGTTCCAGCCAGAACTGTCTGGCCTGGGAGTGTCTTTGAATCCCCCATAATGAGCTGGAGGGTGTTGCTGGGGAGTAGGAGGTCTCACTAGTTGACCCCGCAACCCGATTTCGGATAAGTGCCAAATAATGGATGAGTGCAATAGCAATATCTCTGTTATATATTGTAATATCTGCTGCAATTAATCAAATTTTCTTTCTTTAGTATGTATCTCAGCCACTAAACATCCACAACAGGTGTGAATTTTATATTATATATATATATATATATATATATATATATATATATATATATATATATATATATATATATATATATATATATATATATATAAATAAATAAAAGACAAAGATAACCCGAGTGATTAAAAATGTCAGGCCGGAGTACTGTGACCCCTATAGAATTAAGAAACTGATTCAACGGGACCTGTTCGCCAACACGAAGTAGGCTACAAGGATTAAAGAAAAGATCTGAAACAAAGTAATTGAAATCCATTAATCAGGAGAGATTTACAAAGCCATGTTCCAAAAACAGTTTGAGCTCTAGCAGAATGTGTAGTTCACCACCAAAACAAATTGTGTGCAGGTTCCTTCTCAGAAGACGTAGTAAATGGTTACAGACGCAGGCCTCTTAAGGTGCATCATATAGTAGAAGGTCGTTGTGTTTACGAATTGTTAAAGCATTTTCAGTTTCAACATCTTATGAACAAGGGGGGACTAACTTTTGGACATTTTAACCACTGGTCAAAGCCGATTAAAGGAAAATTGGCCGAGTCAGACTGGAGGCCAGTCGGCACGGACCAAGTTCGCAGCATCGATGCATACCATGCTTGCTTCCCCCCAAAAATTCATAAATCCTCCTGTATTAAGCCTGCTAATGAGGCGTCAAAGAACGCATCCCCTTCTTCATGTTCTGCTCTTTACCAAGCGACAAATACAAGTTGATGTTGACTGGGTAATTATTAAACTATCTGCCAGCCACGACACTTTCCAGCTGTAACAGTGAGACAGCGCCGCTTAATCAGAGTGATATAGGTTTTCCACACTGGTACTGGCCTGCTGTAAGACTCTAATGGTATAATAACCTTGTTTAAAAATCCCACAGTTGCACAGCATCAAGATATTAATGTAACCATTAAAAATGTTTCACATGAACCACTTTTATTAAAAAAAAGCAGAAAAACAACAATTAACCCTGCAGCTAAAAGACCGTATTCATTACCGTTCTAATAACGTTGCTCTAACCAATTTATTGCCGTGTCGGTTTTTGGCCATAAACCAAAGCAAAGAAACTCTCGCTAAATTCAGCAGGATTTTGTAAAGTGTTTATTGCCCCTAAGAATAATAATATTACACCTTTCTGCCTTTCTGCCTCTAACAGAGAAACACTGGGAATCTAATTTGTTTTTTCACCGCTTCAAATATATACCAACAGCTGCAGTTGGTGTTGTTTGTAAGCAAAGGAGAGCTGTGGCAGTCCAGCCAGCTGACCGGCAGGGCGCAGGAGCAGGGATCTCTTCAATCAATCGATCCTTCAGACGGCCGGAGAAAACTCCGAGCCGGGCCTGATACCAACCGTAGACATTTCCAATTATGTGCATTTCTTTTTGTTTTCAGCCAGCTGACTAGCAGTGTGCATTGCCATTTGGGGGAGGGGGTCTGCTGCCCTTTTCTACAGCAGGTTTTAAAAACAGAGACATCTTAAAACCGTCCTACACTTGGAAGCTCAAGCAGAAACGCCTGTTTCATCCCAACATTTTGTGTTCACAGCACTAAATCATGTCTACTTATCTCCTAAACCTCCTCCTGCCCCCCCGTCTTCCAAAAAACGTGTCTGCTTCCCCCACCAGCCTCTGCAAACTGAATTGTTTAGACTAGCTTGGTCTGTATGCATGACACGCTGCTCTCAAGGCGGACAGAGTCCAGACGCCCGCACGGCAGCAGCCATACGATGGACCCACTGCACTGAAATGATCCCTCAAAAAAGAAAAAAAAGAAAAATCAAAACAAAACTCGGATCCACCTGCCCGGTCTCAGCCATAACGGCGCTGATCCAGACATGGATCTCACACATAAATAAAAATTTTTTAAAAAAAAAAAAAGGGCTCACAGGATTAATTCAGCACTCCACCGGCGACAGCATCCCCGCCAGCCACCTAAATAGACGCCACGTGAAGCAGGGTGACCCGCATTGGTGAAGAGTTTCCAGCCCACCCGGCCATATCTGCATCCGCAGCTCCCCGCCGTATCGCTAAACGAGAGGGTTTAGGGGTGGGGGTGGGTGTGTGGAGTGGAGCGAAGGGGTCGAAATCACAGGACTCCAAAGACAGCTGCAGCGTATAAGGAATGCGAGGGGCCTCAGCCAAGAGTGCAGGCAGGGAAACCATACCATATATGGCAACAGAGGCAGAATCTAATTTTTATCAATGAGCGGAGCGGGCATGAGAGTGGATTAACATGCAAAGGTTGAGCTCCCATCCCTGACGGGAGTTCGGGCGCGCATTAGCTGGCGCCCTGTGAAAACAGCGGACGGGCAGAGGGGGCCCGCGAGTGTCTGTCTTCAAAGGGCCACGCTTAAGCTGAGCAAACAGCGGAGGGAATATCAGCTTCCAGCACGCGATTGCACAAAGGTGCAAACGGCGAATCAGGCGCTGCGGATACAGCTCTTGCTGCAGATCGAGCTGCAAACAAAATATAAATAAAAAAAGGCATTTTAAGATTTGGAGTTTACATTCAGTGCCTGCAAAACAATAACCTACATTTTGTTGTGCAAAAAAGTGAACCTTCTGTGTAATTCACTGGGATTTGTTGCAACAGACCAACAAGAAAAAAAAAAGAAAAAAAATTGTGAAAGTGTGTGTGTCTTTTCCCCCCTCGTTTCTCCTTTTTTCAAAATCTTAAAATGTGGGTTTTTGTGCATTTGTATTCAGTCCCCTTTCCTCTGAAACCCCTAAATAAAATCCAGATAACCCAACTGCCTTCGGCATAAAACACTTATTTTCCTGATTGTTATGCTCCAGGTCCAAATATTATCGTTTTAATCCGCTTTAATTTGACCACAAATGTTGAAACGTTCAGTGGTAGGAGCACTGTTGCGAGACGGCGGGAAGCTTTAATTTGTGGATTTGCTCAGATTGAGTTTAAAGGCCTTAAAAAACTTTATCGGGGGAGCAAACACGACAGTAGGGGGCCTCCATAGAGCTGGGTACTTGTTTCTTATCCTAACACGGCCCAGACCTGCTGGGATTTATCTTCAGCAGGAGGGGTTTGTTTTCTGAATGAGAGGAGGTCACCAGGGCAATGTGTCAGAGACCATTCCCTTCACATAAGCTGGTTAGTTTTTAAAATCTCCACATCAGAGACTTTAAAAATGTAAATAAAAAAAACTGCAGTGCGTTTTAAAAGCATCCACAGCCCTCAGAGGTTTTGAACAATGTCCCATTACTACAACAAATGATATATTTATTCAGGCTTATGTGTGGTAGACCAACATAAACCAGGGAGTTATGGTGATGGTAACTCTGGAGGAGCTGCAGAGATCCACAGCTCAGGTGGGAAAGTTGTTAGTGGCTATTAGTGGCTCTTTCCACAAATGTGGAAAGGACAAATAACAATACACGTCATCCTGGACGTGAAACATGGTGGGGGTGGTGGCGACGTTCATGCTTTATATCAGCAGGGAGAGGGAAGCTGGTTAGAGCTGATGGGAAGATGGATGGAGCTAAATGCAGAACGATCGGGAAGAAAACCTGTTAGTACCATAAAAAAAGACTTGAGACCGTTTACTGAAATTCTGAAAGAAGCTTTACTTCATCACGTTCTGGGACCTGAAAAAAAAAAAAAAGTATTCACTCCCCTGTTGCAGCAACAGAGCTATGGTTTTTCCACTTTGCTGGGAGCAGGAGAGTTTCAGAAGGTGCCAGGAGACGAAATTCTCCCCCGGGCTGAAGGTCCAGTTTAGGAGTTAACATCGTAGTTACAATGGTGCTCCTTGGAGCCGAAATGAAGTAACTGAGGACGTTCCTGTGAGAAACAGTGGCGTGACATATCATATAGATAACACGTATACAAGGGAGTTTTTTTAGCCATTTTAGTTAGAACAGAATTCAGTGTTACAAGTCTGCATCATCTGTTCTTTCCATGCAAGGATTAGTAAAAGTGCAGACTGAGAGAAAATCACTGATCTCCTTCTTAACTAAGAGTACAAGAGCTTTCTTTCCGTATATAAAAACCCTGGGGTAGAGATTTCCCTTCCAGCTGGAAAGTGACTGTAAACTTACAGCCAAAGCTGCGGTGGAAGGGTTTAGATCAGGGGTTCCCAAACTTAGCCAATGACCCCCCCCCATCCCAAATTATGAAAATGAAGACCATTGAGAGCTGCAGATAGGCACCAGCACCCCTCGCGACCCCACAAGGGATAAGACTTCAAAAACCTTTATAATACACTGAATTTCAGGATGCAATGAGTGAAAATGTAGAAAAAGGTTCAACAAAAACAACATCAGGTCTGAACCAGAAACCTTTTCGTTTAGCCTCCTGCACCCTGGTCTTTTCTAGAGGCACTTCTTATAATATTCAGCAGAAGCAGAAATCAATCAAGTTGAGCGTTTTCACCTTGGTGTCGCCCATGCTCTCCGACTCCGACACCTGGTAGGTGAGGTCCGTCTCCTCGAAGCCCGTGGCGCTCATGCGCTGGTCCATGCAGGGGTCGGAGCGCGGCGGCGAGTCCGGCGAGTTAAGGCATGTCTGGATCAGGGCTTTGCCCGTTTCGCTCGTGATCATGGGCTGGAGTTTTCGGGTGGCGAACGTGTAGACGTGGCCCGTTTCACTGGCCACCAGCAGCAAGACCTGGGTTCCCGTCAGGGTGGAGAGTTCATAGGCCTGTGGGGGGGGGGGGGGAGATAAATCGGGAACAGTGAGCTTTCTGACCAAGACATCAAAAAGTGCACACCAAATTTGGACTTCCTAGCGATGAATTATTCTCAGCAGTGAAGGGAATATTAAAAAAAAAAAAAAAATCCCCAAAATGAACGGATGGAAAAAAACAGCAGAAAAAAAAAAAAGCCCAGTGTAATTTATAAATACTCCTGCAGTGACCTGTGACGTATTCCACGAATCTGAAGATAAGACTCCCAGAATAGAGAGTGTGATATAGATGCGAGACAGCGAAGGGCTTGTTTGCGAAAGCAGGGGGAGGATGTTGGCGCTCCAGATGGCTGAGGAGCCCGTCTCTTAAACAGAGGTAGACTCGGCCGTCTTATCGTTCCATATACACCACGCTGATCACAATTCAGCTCCGTCCAACACACACGAGAAATGAAACAGCCTCCTGAAGCTGCACTCCTCAGACAGCCTTTTGATCTAAAAGAGTCCTCAGCTACATGGAGGATGCTCCTGGTGCTGTGAAGGAGCGGCGCTCGTTACGGCGGCCGGGGCGCGCACGCTGCAGTAGTCAGGGCGGGCGGACAGAGGGGCCATTGTGCGCTGGAGTGCAGTCCTCTGTCAGACAGAGCCAGGAGATGAATCACATTCAAATGAAAGAGCTTTATTGAGCAGTAATAAAACCACACATCTCTTTCACGCCGTGCCTCCTTAAACATCGCGTCCGTCAGAGGTCCTGCCTTTGGGGAGCACGCAGATCCGCTCCCTGCCAGCACCTCCCCTTTCGGAGGCTGGGAGCCTGACCAAGATCCAAAACGGACAGACTTCATTAAGGACAGAGTTCATTAAGGTTAATCAGGGAGAAAAAAAAAAAAAAGCATCTCCAGACTCAAACATCCAGAGTTTCTACGTTGTTTTTCCCCTTTATCCACCTATCAAAAAACTGAATGCGAGACTTCATTGTGAATTTATGAAGCATTTCTACACTGGTCAGAGTGTAGCCAGAGACTGCTTGGACAGATGGACAAACACTGTTGGACGAATGGCTAGTTGGATCAATAGATGGAAACTACCAGGTCGACAGACAAACTGATAAGCAGGCGGAGAGCCAACTTGATGGACAGTCTTGTGCATGGATGGATGGATGGACGGACGGACAAACTGGTGCGCATCATTTCTGTCTGCAAGCGGGACACACGCTCCATCCGAATACCTCACTTGGGTAAAGGACGCCTCAGTCAAAGCGGAAGTACGTCAACGTTCGCCGTGATCACTTCAGTCGGTAAGGAAGGAGGTAGCAAAAGGAGCCTGTATGCTTCCTCTTTGTTGGCATAGGAACCTCACAGTGTCCCTTACCGGCACTAAGGAGCTATAAGGAATCCCACAATCCTTTGCGTTACATGACGTATAAGCACAGCCCACTTCACGGAAATACCAAAAATGTCCAGTGATAAGGGAGCGCGCACTCTGTAGTTCTGTTTCAGAAGTCTGTAGCGCGGATTTGACTTTCATCATCCGTGTGTGTTTCTGTCACCTAATGACGTCGGAGGTAAAGGCCCGAGTTCTTACTGTTGACCCCATGAAAGGTCAAAGAACAGGAGCTAGGAGCTATTACTAAGGGTATTCGTATGGAGACGGTCTGAAAGCAACCTGCTCCTCTGCTGCGCTGGAACATGTCAGTCAAGTTTCTTTCTGAAGCGGCACCAATCAGCCGACCTCTCGTTTTACACTTTGATGCCTTTTTAGACATCTGGGAACCTTAAATCCATAACCTAAGAGTCATACTCTTACTTTCTGGTCTCAACTTTCAGAAACGTGTTCTTGTCTGAAGCCCAATCTCAGGTCCTTCCTCACCACAAAATATTTCTCAGTTTGTAGTTCGGTCCACGTCTTATAAAACGCACAAGCGGCTGCCTTAAACCGTCTGACGGCTCAGATGACCAATTACACCAGATTGGGACTTTCAGCTAAGTGACAAACGTCAGAATAAGGCCTCTCAGAGGTTAACGGCGGCTATTTGCAGCTTCAGGATAAGCAGAACAGAGCATGTCAATTTATCCTAGCAGCAACACCAGAAATTAACATTAAACCAGACAATTTGCATAACATGGGCTCCTGAGAACAATTTAAAACGCATTGGTGATAAGGGTTTGCTGATATGTTGAGCAACATAAAGCTTTTGAGAAAATTTTATTCTGTTTTTATAAAACAGATCAAAATTTAAAACAGAACTAAAAGCATTATGACAGTTCAGAAACGGTGGGAAGGTTTCCTTTAATCCCCCAGGATCACCACCATACGTCCCTGAACTGGACAGGGTTCATAGAGAAACGTTAAAATCAAAACATTGCCCAAATGATTTTTGGGTCCCGGCAAAAATTTTAATGATAAACGCCTGATTTCATGAAAACAACGATGGTTTTGGCTCCTCTGACCGAGCCGACGCCGTTTGGTCGTTAGTTGCTTGTTACACAGTTTTGCACGAAAACGCTTCCAGGAACAGCAAGGTAATCAGGAATGAAAACATCCATTAGTGGCAGTAATTTGTCTTCATAACATCTTTAAAACAAACAAAGCAGACCTAAAGAGGACGCTCGCTCTCCGACTGGACAGAAAGAGAGACGGGAGAGAAACCCTTCGCCCTCATTGGTCGAGATCGTCTGGTTTAAGTGTGGCCGGGTTCTTTCTTCGGCTCTTTCCATATAAAACTTCTTGCATCACTTTTCTTTACATTTTATTGGAAATATAGCAGTTTTATGTGCAAAAGTAACGCTCTGAAAGAGGCGCCTTGATGTAGGTTGAGCCCCCCACATGTTACAGAGCCACCTTTCTTTGCAGTTACAGGTCTGCTGACAGTAACAGGGAGTCTCTACCTAAGGTCTTTGTTGCAAATTAGCTCCACGTCAGCCATATTGGTTCCAGAGCACCCGTTGAAGAACAACAACAAATTTTGCCACAGTTTCTCGATTGCATTTCGGTCTGGACTTTGACTGGGCCATTCTAACGCACAAATATGCTCCGCTCCAAACGGTCCCTTTCCAGCGCTGGCTTTACGTTTACCCCGGGCTCACATTGAATGCGGCGCGGGTTGCGGTCCTGATCCAGATCCGGTTTTCCCCGCAAACCTCGACTCGCACAGCTCCTAGGCCAGCTGCGGCTCCAGTTGCGGAAACGGCACTGGCGAGAGCAGAGGTTCATGTGGTCCTGTCTGTTGCCATCCCTCATAAAAGATTAAGAAAAACAGCCATGGCTTTCACTTTTTTGGGACAAAACCTGCCATCCGCGCGCTTAAATATCCCGTTTCATCCCCCAAAAGCCCCTCAGTTTCCTCGTGTTCCTGTGTTCCGCCGTTCTGTTGACACTAGACAAGCTACCCGAGCAGGGATTTTATTGTGAAATTCACCGGAACATCATCCTGTCTAGGGCCCGACGTTTCCCGTTTAGCTCGTTAAAATTCAGGATCTTGATCCAGTAACCGCCGCAGCGTCCGGTCAAACTTCTTCCTTGTGGACCTATTCGCAACGCAGCGCGGCCTTGATAACCGGATCCGCGACTGCATGAAACTGATGCGAGTCGACACGTTGATTTGTAATTATCGGGTTTCCTTCCCCGGGGTTAGGCTCGGCAGACTGCTGGAAGGTAGGCCTCTCATTTCTTTTTTGCCTTCAGCCTCTAACAGGTCTTCGTCCGCGACTGCTTTGCTTTTTTTTTTAGCTCCATCCTTCATCGCCCAACAGCTTTCCTCACCTCTGCTGAAGAGAAAAATCCCCACAGCATGATACTGCCACCGCCATGTTCCACCATGAAGAACGCTACAAATCACTGCAGTGCCTGCAGAATACCCACAGGCTCCTTCCACAGCTTCTGCGCTGGATGCGCTCCGCCAGGCCTCAGTTTAAGTCCACAGCGTACGGCTGAACTGCCGTCTGCTGTGTTCCTCTGTCTTCGTGATGTTTGCTCACTAATCTCCACTAACACCCCTCTGAGGCCTTCACAGAACAGCTGGAGTTATACTGCGGTTAACACACACCCAAAACTCCATTTAGAAATCTAGCTGGCTCCTGAAGGCAGTGCCTTACACGCACGTTTTACCGAGAGGCGTCGGAGTAAAGGCGGCTGAATGCACACAAACCGTTCTCTGAGACGCGTGATGCACGATGCAACGGCGTAAAAACCAAAGCTTTGATCTCGGGTAAAGTCACCGACAGCAGTGGCGAAAGGGTTTCCGCGCACACAAGCTCAAGCACGAAGAGCAAAAGCGAAGACGTGGGCCTTTTCTGTCCTCGCTGCAGCCTTCAAAAAACAAAAGTTTCTTCCTTGTTAGAGACCGAGCTACTATAAATCTGCCCACTCCACCCACCTGTCAGTTTCTGTCATGGCTGGCATAAGTGTGGGCAACCATATTACAAAAAAATAAAATAAAACTCCCTCCCTACATTGTGTCAAATAGTGCTCATGTTGCCAAGAGCCTACATAAAGACACTTCAGTTTCCAAAGCAACAGTCTGGGGAGAAAAAAAAAAAGAAACGCAGCAGAGAGACAACCTTGCAGACACTTCAAAACAACAAAAGAAACAAATTCAACATAAAGTGTTTGCTTTAACTCCAGAATAAAAAAATTAAATTAAAATAAAAAGGCGCCGATCACTACGGTACAGATGTTGCTTCCCAATAATTAACTTTAGATGAGCTGCAGCCGAGCCGCTTCGAGGCTCAAACAACTTCATCTGTGGTGGTCCTACACCACGTGTAGCAGGGGGGCAGGGTTTTTTTTTTTTTCATGGGGGCACAGAACAAAAATAAAATAGAAATATTGAACTGTTTAGTTTTTTTTTCCATCGTTTAATGTATATATTAAGTGGAACTGCAGGTTCCAGACCCCTGATCCCATCTCAGTACGGCTGGAGCTAAACGTGAAACAGCTTAACTTTTAAACTGTTGTTAATGTAAAACTGTAGAAGTATCAAAATACAATTGGTCCAAGTGACCAATTAGTTTGTCAGCATACATCCTCGTAAGAAATGTATTTAATCATGTCTTTAGTACAGGGGCCTCAGTTCTACAGAGGCGCCGGCCCCTGGTGGCCCCCGGCTAGAACCGCCCCTGTCTTTGCCCCCCCCCCAGCAGCCATCAGTCCCCTCAGCCCAACTATTGGCCCCTTTATCTCCTTCCTGTCCAACTATAGATGCATTACAAACGTAGCACAGCCATCACTGCAATGGGTCAGTCGTACTTCTGCAGTACAGAGGGTTGCACCACGTGGAAATACTGCACGCAAAAACGGGAACCTTCTTAACCACAAAATATTTCACTTGGAGAAAGAACGCATTTACAGCTAGAAAACTGATTTTTGCAGGTAATTTTAATCATTTTAGTTTTGCTTTGCATGATTTCAACAAAGGGCCCCGTTTACACACCAACAATCGAGTTTTCACATGACAATGTCCTATTTGCATTCTACGACAGTAGAGATGTGAAAATGGTGCAATTTCCTCGCCACGCCACTACTAAGAACTACAAAGCACGCTCTCGTTTTGCTGGACATTTTCTTTAATTTCTGTGAGGTGGGCCGTGCTGATACTTCATGTCACCCAAAGGATTGTGGGATTCCTTATGGCTCCTTAGCACCGGTAAGGGATATCGCGAGGTTCCTAAATTAGCCATTAGCCTACCTCCTTCCTTACTGACTGCACTATTCGGACAGCACTTATGGCGACCGCTGTCACACTCCCGCTTTGGCTGAGGAGTCCAATTAGACCCTTTCAGATGAAGCCTGTCTTCTTCTAAGAATAAAGTTTTCCCATGGACAGATGACGAGGTTCAACTGTTTAAGGCGACTGAATTATAATAACCGATGTGCTATACACATTGTTTTCTACACGTTGCCACGTTACAACTACAACTGTACTTCATTGGGATCGTCATGCCATTGATTGCCAGATAGTGGATGATCTTGAAGTGAAAGAATGTTATTTTGGAGCATGCTTAAATCAGAAAAAAAGTGAAAATGCACCTTGCAGTTCTTGCATTACTGGGTAACCTGAGCACAGACAGTACTCCGCTATCCGCCACCGTTTACGTTTTCTTCTTCTGTGGTTTTTAGAATTTGAGGCAGCCATTATGCTGTGCCTGTGTGCATTAATTTCTACCGATTTGTCACACTGAACGAGCCAGAGGGATTCCCTTTAAGACCAACTCTGGGTTTTCCTGTCTACACGACAACGGAGACGGTTCCCCGATCATTACACTCTAGAACCCATTTTCAAGTTGTGACGTCAGAGAAAACATTTGCCCTTATCGGACAAACACAACCAAAGTTCTCCATCTTCGTCACACAACGTCGCATAAACAAGCTTCATTTTAGAAACGTATAGCAGTCGATCATCTAGAGATCAAGATTTGACAACTTTTGTTTCATCGGCTCTGATCGGCAGGTAAAATAAAAATAACCCACCCCCCTCCACTTAAACTTATCAAAATATAAGAACTCCCACAGGTTTTGAGTCATTAAATGCAACCTGTACCTTGATGTACTTTTCCAAGTTTAATTAAAAAAAAATAAAAAAACTCCAATAAACGTCAGGAATGTGTGCTATGAGTTAAACTGGGATAATCTTGGAATTTGTTCCCTTTTGTCTGGATTTGAAACTACTACATCCGTCATTATTCAACACAGGAACACATTTTTTTCCAGTTTTATGTCCAAGCGAGAGAGTAAAAGAGCGAACAAAATAAATAAATAAATAAATAATCGGTACTGGCCAGCAAAAGCCTGATCGGTGCATCTTTAGCAAATACGTGGATGTTTTTGCAAAAAACATCCTGCTTCTCAGCAGGCATCAACACGGATCCTGAAGATCACCCTGGAGGAAGTTGTGTCAAACCGCTCGGTGTCACCTGTCGCTCTGATCCTACAAAACCGAAAGCAAAAACAACAACAACCACAACCACCTCCTACACCAGAAGCCTGCAGAAGGGATGCAGAGCCATGCTGCACACACAGACTGCGGGGTGAGGACCCTCTGACCGTCCTCTGATCGGTTTCCCCTCGGGTTTAGTCAGCTGCTGGCACACGGAGGCTGCTGCTGCTGCTCGCTGCCACATGGCCCGGCTTGGCGCCGACGCAGGGAACAGCCTGTGCACCGATGCAGCTGAAAGGGAGCTCTATGCAGAAGACGCAGGCTCCCCTAATGAGCCTGTGAAGGTTTGCTGTGTGGGAACACGAGCATGAATGAGTGCATCAGGTTATTTGGAAACCTGAGTCTGTGTGTGTTAGTTGGGGTGTGGGGTTGGTTGGGGGGGGGGGGGTGGGTTGGGGGGTGTTGAGCATTGTCATAAATAGAACTGTCATTGGCTCAAATCTATTTACAGCTCTCTGCTCTGACTTCCTCGCACCCACTGACTCACATTGTGGCACAAGCGTTTCGTCAATCTGGAGACGGATCGGTTACAATCTTCAATACATCGGGTCACTTAAACAAAAACAAAAAAAAGGGGTTTATTATCTAAACCAAACCGGGTGTTTGGTTTATATATCCTTTTTGCATTCAGCCCCATTTTACCGCGACACCCCAAAATAAAACCCAGCACACGAGACCCGTGACCGGAACCCACCAGGTTGAGGCCTAAAGCAGGGGGCAGACCTGCAGAGCGACCAAGCCGCCGCGGCCGGCCGCCTGAACCGACAGAGCACTCCCCCAGAGACCCCTGTCAACTCTGGAGGAGCTGCAAAGAGCCGCAGCTCAGGTGGTAGAATCTGAGCACAGCAAAAAAAACAACGTGTTGGGTTCCACTGACGTTGACTTTTTCCGCCCTCCCACGCACAGACGACACTGCGCCCACCTTCATACACGGCGGTGGCGGCATCATGGTTTTCTCCTGTGACCCCGCAGGGAAACTAACTACAGTCGATGGGAAGCTGAAAGGAGCAGTTTGAGACAGCGCTAGAATGGCCTAGTCAAAGTAAAGACATCAACTCAATGTGGGGAAATCTGTGGGAGACTCGAAAATATGAATGTTCAACAGCTGAGCCTGAGTTGATTTGCAAAGACGGGCAGAAAAGTTGGTCTTCATAACTCTACAGAGCTTTATTTTAGTCACTCACTGAGAGTCGGGGTCGCAAAGCAATGTGGGAAACTTTGATAAGTCGCTAAGACAAGCGGCTTTTTGAACATCTAGTCTAGAGTCCAGCAGGGTCGGCTGACCTACCTTCTTCATGATGCCCGTCTTCCTCTTGCTGAACGTGGTGTAGCGTCTCAGCTTGTTATCGATGAATTCCATCTTTATTTTTACCCGCCCACGTGTCTTCTTCCCCGGCTTTGCCCCGGCAACTCCTCCGGTCACCATGCCGTACCCTCCGGGGGTCACTCCCAGCTCCGGCCCCACCGCCACCCCTTCCATCTCCCCCCGCTCCCGCTTCACCCCTCTCCGGGGGTCCCCGACCGAACCCACCGGGTCGTCGTCGTCGCCGGAGTCGGAGTCGTTATCCGAGCCGCTGCACAGAGGAGCGCTGTCCCGGTCCGGGTCGAAGCGGGCTCCGTGGGGGATCACCACCCCGGTGTTTAACCCCACGATGCCTCCTTGGACGGCTGTCTGCAGGGGGTTCAGCCCGGCCCCGTTTCCCGGTCTCGCCCCTCTGGAACCGCCCGGCCCGTTCGCCCCCAGCATGCCGGCAGCGTCCCGCTCCGCCTGTCGCCCCGCAGCCCCGCCGCTCTCACCGACCCCCGGCAGGACTTGACCCGCTCGCACCAAAACGGGACGAACCCCCGGCCCGTGTCCAGCCGCAGCCCTGCCCGGTGCCGACCCGTTTCCAGATGGTGCCGACCCGACCTGGCTGGGTAACATTATAGTCGCCGGAGCGAGTCTCTGAACGCCAGCCAGAGACGCCGGAGCGTGTCGAACCGTGAGGGGCTGATAAAGCGCATACACGTCCGGGGCCCGCAGAACGTAAACAAACCGGATCTTGGTGACGGACCGCGGCGTCCAGGAAATAACCGAAACAAACTTTACCAACTGATGCTGCCCCCCAGGACCCGTTAACCCCGGACCAGTAAGACTCGCCCTCCTCCTCTATTACCAAAACTCCGAGCACTTTCTCAAAAAGGAAAGTGCGAAGAACGCCCCGCGTGGGGGCTCCGCCGCGTCAAATAGTCCGCCACCCGAACGTCAAAAAAACAAACATTCGCACCCATCGGGCCCCGTACGCGTGACGCCGCTCGCTCGCGCCTCGTTAACCGTACATCTGGTCCCGGTCCAGAGGCGAAAACAACCGCCGGTCTTCAAAATACCGCATTTAACGGCGGAGTGATACAGCGGCCGGGGGACTACTTTCCTCCTTATAAAGAGACACGTTTCCTTATTTGGTGCTGTCTCTCCTTATTTGGTGAGTCACAGCTTCCCCCGGCGATTGGCTGAGGATTATCTGAATAGCGCTGTGATTGGTCGACGAGGCGCCCTCATTAGAATAAATACCAACATGGTTGCGCTAATGTCAACGTCACCCCGGACGAGCAGGGACATCAAAATAATGACAATAGAGGGAAATATATATATATATATATATATATATATATATATATATATATATATATATATATATATATATATATATATATATATATATATATATATATTCAGTGAGTAACACAAAGTAACAAAGTCCAAACTAGAATATATACTTACTAAAAATGTTTTAATGCCAAAACTGGACCTCATCTGAAGCTAAACGCTTGAGCATGGCATGGCTTAGGAAAGCTCACTACTGAAGTTGGCTGTTCACAGAAAGCTGCAGCCAATAATATTTGCTAGGAAGTTTAGGGGAAGGATGACTTTTTATTCAGAAAAGTTGCACAGCATCAGGGATAACTGTGGCCTTGAGAGAAACAGGAAGCAAATAGCTTGGATGAGATAAACAAGGTGTAGAGCAGTCGTGTCCAAAGTGCGGCCCCGGTGCTGATTTTGTGCAGCCCCCCCCCAACTGCATTTCAAGAAATTTCTGGTTGACCAGCACTGCTGGTTGGTGCAGGTGGAAACTTTTTATTTTGAAATTTAAAATACAGACAAGTTAAAATCCTACAATCGAATATTAGGTAGAACACAAGACATTTCATGGTAAATAGGACTACATCTGTCCAATGACTTTTAATTATTTTGTTTCTTTATTGCTGCTTCTTTTTTTGGCCGTGGTGTGCATTTGACTTGACATTTCAGGCCCACAAACTTTTGGACACCCCTGCTGTAGAGTCAGCGCTCCTACCGCCACCACCAAGGCTGGATTTAGGAGATTATTGGCCCCTGGGCTGGAATCAGTTTGGGGGCACAAGTTCAAACATAAGTTTGTTTTAGGCATGCAAATATTGATCATTACTAATTAGGCAATTTCTGAAATCACCCCCAAAACAAAGAAGGTGACATGGAAAAACGTACTGCTGCTACATCTGACATGCCTTGGTCCAGACTTGTGTTAGAGGTGGGACAAAAGCCTTACACTTTTCAAATATAGATTAATATTTTTCCTCTGCATGTCTATGGGGGTATACGAGTACAAAATACTTTGTTTCCTAAGCATCAATTCATTGCACCCCCGAAATTAAGTGGGCCTGGGCTACTGCAACAGTAAGCCCCATGACCGCACAACTAAATGTTTTCCTTCAGAGTCTGATCAGTAACTTTAATATTTAATGAAACAGTAGCACTTGGGATGCTTTAGAACGTGATAGCAACAGTTTTTCGACACAGTGGTCATACAGGTTATGTAGAGTCAGAAAGGAGGGGGTCAAGTTAACCTGGCCGGTCATTGAAGCCCACCACCCACACTGGGTCTATGTGGCATCATTGGACAAATGTGGCAGGAAGTATATCAGAATTTAGTCAGTTTAAGTCACTTTAAACTGACCGGTGAAAGATAAATGGCATAAACTCGTACAAGCAACCAGTGTTACAAATTGCAGGGAACTAACCAGTGAAGAAGTTACACATTTTTTCCCGTTTGATGAGTCTATCAAATCTGAAATCATGTTAAGCTTGATATTATGATTGATTAAAGTTTGTTTATTTTACCTTTGGTTGGCTTCCCAAAACTAAAAAACAAAAACAAAATGTAAAGTCGACTGAAGGACGTTGCATTTCCTTGGATCAGTGTCTTTGTTTTGATATATTCTTGTAGTTTCTCCTCCAAATGTGCAA
This sequence comes from Fundulus diaphanus, assembly GCA_037039145.1. Lineage (NCBI taxonomy): Eukaryota > Metazoa > Chordata > Actinopteri > Cyprinodontiformes > Fundulidae > Fundulus > Fundulus diaphanus. The sequence continues at coordinate 44,049,984 of CM073121.1, read as the reverse complement.
TTTCCTTTCTTCTCTAAGGACATTTTTGGGACACCATGTCCAAACCAAACTCCCAGGATCTCTGTGATTCATTTGGGATCACAGAGATGATGCAAAAGACATGATTGCTAACAGTTAAACATACTCAAAACGACCTACTGTATTTGTTATAGAAATAGCAAAAGAAAGAATATTCTCTTCAGAAATGGCTGATCAGATCTGCATCGTTGTACAAACCTATGGTTCATGCGTCATGAGCCGATTACTTTGCTGCATATATTGTGTTCGAACAATTTCTTGCTTTGTATAGATTGGGCCAATTACAAAAAAACAAAAACAAAAAAACACTAGAAATCATAATTTTAAAAGATAATGGACAAAATAGTTAAACCGTAAACTGTATTTCACATGGAGACATGTTAAAGAAATCCTGAAATATTCAGAGGAAATATAGCTCAGTATAACTTTAAATAGTTACGATGTTGAAAAGTAAACACTTTTGCACCGTATACTTACTGTACATTTTTGCAGGAAATTTAAAACAGGGTTTGATTAAGGGGTGTGTGTGTGTGTGTGTGGGGGGGGGGGGGGATACCAAGGAAATAACCATGTAAAACACCCAACTTTTAGGACGGCCATTAGTCTTCTCCTATAAGACTTTATTTTATTTTAAAGCATACAAAGAGAAGGACTTGTGACCTTTCCTTATAGCTTCCTTTAGCTGCCCCCAACAGTTTCTCATTGGATTAAGATCTGAGGACTAAGGCGGCCACTAAAAAAAAAAAGATTAATTTTGTGTCCGGTGAATCCTTTTGAGTTGGCTTGGGATCATTATCCTGCTAAAATATGAGAAACACTTCAGATTTTTATTTATAATCCAAACAAGGCATGACACCATGTAACCTGACAACAGCCAGCTGTATGTCGTTCCGCCTAGCTCCACTCACATACATCTGGGACACCGCCGGTAGAGAGTGATTTCTCCAACCAAATTTATGGTCTGGCCAATCAGGACGCAGGGCTGGAGTTTCATAGATGTGACGTAGTGGAGACGCGACCATGACGTGAGACTGTTTTGATAGCAATGGCGGCTAGTTGATGCTGCTATTTCTTCCGTGTTGTCCAATCTACCTAATATTGTTTCATTAAAAGAACATCAGAGAACGCCTCTGAAGGCTTTTGTTGGTGGAAACGATGTTTTCGCCCTTCTCCCGACCGGATTTGGCAAGTTTTGTTTTCCAGGACCAGCGGACGTGCCGACGCGGAAGCGCCCCGGAGCGGTTAGCGCTAACTATGTTAGGAGGCCTTTAGTCCTCAACGCGGTCGGCCCGGAATCGACTCCGACCCGCGGCGCTTTGCCGCCTGTCTTCCCCCCTCTTTCTGTCAGCTCACTGTCAATAAAACGCATGCCACTAGAGCCGCAAACACATTATTATTATTTTTTTTTTCCTGCGTCGCTATCATCAGCGTCACGGGTTAGCTTCGGTGTGAGTGGTTGAAATAGCACGTCAATAAAGATGACAGACAAGTGGCTTATCCAATCATATGCAAGAATTTTTGATAAGGCCCAGCCTTCTGTAAAGGCAATCCCTATGGCGGTGTCCCAGATGTATGTGAGTGGAGCTAGGCGGAACGACATACAGCTGGCTGTTGTCAGGTTAGACACCATGTACCATAACAAGGTTCCCAGGGCCTTTGGAAGGGAAACCTGCCCACAGGATCACAGGTCCTCCACCTTACATAAAGGTAAGCATGAGGTGCGCCGCGCCACATAAAACCCAACTGGAGTGTTTGTTGCTCAAAAAGCTCAATTTTACACTTACTTGTTGTTTACATGCTGCGGTTGCAACAAAATAATTACCAGGGGTACAAAAAAAAAAAAAAAGTACCAAAATGTGAAACCTTTCCCCGAATGAAATAAATTTCTTAAATTAAAAGCTTGACTCTCCAAGTTTTTGCAGTGAGGGATTACCCTGCTGCAATAAAAATATGTAACTTCCTTATCTGCTGCGGAACCACCGAGCAGGTAAAACCAAAAGGGAGTTTTTTTTCCCCCTAACAGTAACAATGAAGGTGTTTTAGTCACCCTCTGCTGCACAGATCAGATGAAATGACTTTGTATCAGATGTATTAAAAATCCTGTGCGCGTCTAATATTAAAGTGTCTGTGACCACTGAATGCAAGATTTCAGGTCGTCATGGCAGCATTACTTTTAGTCATGACTTCATGCACTGTCAAGATAAAAAGTTTTTACGGGACAAAAATTAGCCAAGAGGCACTTCAGTGGTTAATGCATTGATTCCCCTCCCACCTCCCGCTCCCAACAAGCAGGTTAGAACAGATGCCTTGTAATGTTTTTTGAACTGCTTTCTCCCTCGAGAGCCGCTGGGTTTATACGAGGAGGGTTTTTATTGCCACATCAGCTCGGAGAAAGGCTGGAGGGTGCTTAAAGAAAAGGGAACGATTGCAGTACGGTGAGAGCTGGGGCCTCATTCATAAACAAAAACCCAAGTGATTATTTCCTCGATGCACAATAAAACTACACAACCAGAGTGTTCACACCCGTCTGTCGTGTTGCCCGCAGTTAGTCGTGAAGAATGAAAAGTGCAGTTTTAAATTTCACATTCATCTTACTCCAGGGCATCTTTATAAACCAACTTGAACCGATCCATCTGCCTCTCCACTGTCAATAGGTCAGGGTCGCAGCGGGCTGGTGCCCATCTCCACGTCGCCAGTCCATCCCATAGTAACACACAGGACAAACTACCATGCACACACACACATTCAGTACATAAGAGCAAAAAAAACTGTTAAGTCATGTTTTTGGACTGTAGGAGGAAGCTGGAGTAACGAGAGAGAAGCTATGCATGGACAGGGAATCTGCAAACTCCTTGCAGAAAGACGCCACCCCAGAATTTGAACCCAGAGCCCTTCTTGTGCCAAAGCAACACTGCAACCAAATTTGGACAGGTTATCCAGACAAAATAGTCTTATTTTCAATATATTTGTCTAAGCTACAGTGTGTTAAAATAGCCTTAATAAAAGCATGTCCAGTCCATTGTTCAAAGGTTATGCGTTCACCTCTAAGAATAATGATATATGTGTAAAATAACCTAATGAACCTTCTCCAGCGCCTCTGTTCTTGACAAAGGGGATGCACCGCCTCCTAGTGGTCAATGGGGGGAAATATCAGTAAAATCAGATGAAATTTGACAAATTGCAGCTTTGAACAAAGACAAACGTTTATAGTCTATAGTTAATAGTCTTTAGCAACCTCATCCATTTTTTTTACTGTACCAAACCATTCCTACATTTTCTAAATCTATACTCCTTGTGAGCGGCTCTTGTGCCCATTTCTCTGCAATCAGTGGGCGAGAGGCGCAGACGACACAGTACAGGTTGCCAGTCCATCACAGGGCGATGTGAAATACCAAAGTTCAATTTATGGCAGATAGTCACAGGCGCTAAAAATGGAACTGGGAAAGGCCAAAACTAAAACGAAGGAAACAAGGAAATTTAGAAAAACAGAAGGAATAGAAAGTAGGAATGGGACACAAGCAAGAAGGAAAGGAGGCATGAGGAAGGAAGAAAGACGGAAAAAAAGGAATGAGATCCGAGGGAAAGTAGGAAGAAGGATAAAGAATGAAGGACTTGATGAAGAAAAGAAGGAAGATTAAGAACAGGAGAGAAAGGAAGCAAAGACACAAAAGGGAGGACATGAGGACATAACACAAAAACTTCATTTCAAACTGCCCATCTCCAGCGGTCATTGGCCGAGAGGCAACGGACACTCCGGAGACACACGCAGTAGGAAAGTGACATTTAATTCGATAATCTAAACAAACTGTGCACTTCATCCCAATAAAAATATTTTGCAATAAAAATAAACTAAATCAACAAAGTTGGGGTGCTGTTGTGTATTTTTCTGTATTTGATTATTTTTGTTTGTTTTGGTGTTTTTTTTTCCACCCCAAATTACTTCCTGTATATCGTCTACTTGTCTCAAAAAAAAGCCATTCAGTTTCAGAAATTCATGTCTTAAACAGCAAAGATGAGAGGAAGACTTAAGAGGCAAATGTTTTTTCCCCACACTTGCTGATTTTTTAGATTTCTAAACTCTGGAGCAGATTTTGGATGCAATTTGGCTGTAATAGTTTTAAAAAAAAACAGAACGAGTAAAAACACTGTGCACCTTTATTGACAGCAGCATGTATACTTTTGAATATATCTGATTACGGTTAACATTTGCTCAAGCAGAGTAAAAAAAAACAAAAAAACATTACAATAAAAACAACATAAAAAACAAGGTCAAAAAACAAAGGCCTTTGCATTTGATTAGATAATGTAAAAAAAGGGGCGATTGTTAGGAAAATCCTTCATTTACTAGGCACTTAGATGAGTCCAGGTGACCTGCAGTCACAGTTTTTGACCCCCTTTGCACTGTCAGCATATTCAGTTAGGACGCAGACACCGAGATGGACTGTGTAAAAAAAAAAAAAAAAAAAAAGTAACAGGAATCCTTAAGTACCAATTATAAACAGTTAAAAACTAAAGAAAACAGGACCTTCATCATAAATAAACAGGTACCTGTGCATCCTTCTACACAAAGAAACATGGTATTCTCTTAAGTGAAGTTAGTGCATGGCTTCTACTTTATGTACACGTTGTCTGGTGTGATGGTCCACTCTAATAATAAAAAAAGAAAAATGACTGGACCTCTGTGGATGTTACGTTGCACATTTTACACGGTGATGGGTTTAATCCCTGCAACAGTGACAAATAAGCACCTCGAAGATGACAAAAACAACACACACTCATCCTTTTAATTTAAATCCTTGGCTTGAAAACATGATCTTCTCTGGTTTCAGTTTGTTCACTGAAGTGTAGCCGGATTATGCTTTAAATCGGAAGCGTAACAGTCTGGGAACCTTCATGCAAACCTTGTTAGGCCTCTTTTTTTTATCCGCGCATCTTTGAGTGAGAAAGAGTTCGGCGTAAGCACGCGTCCGCTCGCAGGTTAAAAGAAAGCGATTTAACATTTAAGACAGAGTTCCTACACGTTGTTCATGTAAAACATTTCCAGACTCGACCCTCTTCAGTCCTTTGTGTTCATTTTAAAACGTGAAAAACAAACGATCATCATGAATTAATGGGAGATATTTATACAGTAGAGCTGAAACTGGAAGGAAGGAAGGAAGGGAGAAGGACAAAAGGATGGGAAGACAAAAACAAGAGGTAAGGACAAAGAAGAAAGGAAAGACGTAAGGTGGGAAGGAAGGATACAAGGAGGGAAGGTGGCAAGTGAAAAAGCAAAGGCAAGGAAGGAAAGAAGAGGAACAAAGGAAGGAATTTAGAAAGGAAATGAGGTGGGAAGGGCGTGAACAAAGGAAGCAGTGAAAGAAGAATGAAAGGAAAGAATGAAGAAAGACAAGCAAGGTAGGGCACAAGGAAAGAAAGACATTAAGGGAAGAAAGGAAGAAAAGTAGTAAGGAAGAAAAGGGCACAATGAAGTAGGAAGAGAACAAGGAAATAGTTGAGGTAGGGGACAAGGAAGGAAGGACAGAAGAGAAGACATGGAAAGGAGGAAGGTAACACAGAAGAAATAAAAGGGGAGGAAAGAAAGAAGGGCAGAGGTAAGGATGCCTTTAGACAAAGTAACAGGTAATGAAGCCTGGAAACAACAATATTTTTCCCATACCCATATTTTCTTCTCCTAAATTCCTCCAGACCTGGAAAACGCTGAAAGCCGACTCCAGACTTTCCCTGCGTGTGTAGGAACCCCTTAAAGATGAGAGATTTTAAACTGCTAAAGCCAGATCTCACTCCAGACAAATCCCCACTGCTCAGGGCAAAGCGCTGTTCCCCTCCTCCCCACAGGGGGGCAGCCAAGGTGAGCGTGTAACGTGGGGTAGAGGCACTGAGGTCCTGAGTTGCTGCAGACACACCGGACCGCTTGCAGACTGGTTTATGCTGCAGCTGAGGCTGAACTCCTCCGTCAGCGTGCGTCCGCTGGTCGAGCAGAAGTCTAGTTCCCACCCTGAACTGAAATGAAAAAGAAGTGATCGCTCTCCAACCCTCCTCCCTGAAACGAGTGAGACTAGTAATCCAGCATTTGTGCTTCAGGGGGGAGAAAAGGGTTCAAAGTTCTGGTCCGCTCCTCCGCTTGTGGACCCTCCTCTCAGACTTTGCTGTCGGAGGGCGGCTCTCCCAGGGCGTGGACGATGTCGGTGAAGGAGGGGCGCTCTTTGAGGCTGGGCGCCCAGCAGCGGGCCATGAGCTTGTACATTTTGGAGGGGCATCCCTCCGGGGCAGGAAGCTTCAGTTTCAACGTCTTCAGACCTGCAACACGACCACAAGCTTTCTAAGACAAAACGTGGCGACCAAGAACCACCGTTCCTCCTCTGCTTAAGCAAAGAACCCTGAAGACCGGAGCGGCCCTACCTTCCAGGACCTCGTCGTCGCTCAGCTTGCCGTGCGGCATTTCCCCCAGGCTGAAAACCTCCCACATCAACACGCCGAAGGCCCACACGTCCGACTTGGTGGAGTAGTCGTCCTCAAACACGGACTCGGTCGGCAGCCAGCGCAGCGGGATCCACGCCTGTCTGTAGTGGTAGTACTCGCTACGGCCACAGGAGACAGCCAGAAAGATAAGGCCACGGTTATCTACCGGCTGGCTGCACGATTACACGAGCATCTCGGTAAATCTCACTGAAAAGTCCATTTCGCTAGTTAAAGTTCAAACTGTGAAACCCGTAGGTTATATGCATTCATTGCAATTACAGTGGTGTATTCTATTAACTTAAAGGATTATGGCTCAAAACTTGTGAAAACTAAACGCAGAGTTTCTAAGAACATTAGAATATTACATACATAAGATGCGCGCTAAACTAGGAGGGTTAGCTACCAAAGGCCATCGAGCGCTGTGTCCACACATATTAATGCAAAGTTTAGTGCAGGGGTCTGCAACCTGTGGCTCTGGAGCCGCAAGTGGATCTTTGGACCATCCACGGTGGCTCTTAATAACTTTGGCTACAAATTATATTTTTATTATGGTATTTAAATGCAATAATGATAATAAATACAGGTTTTAGCAGTTTTTTTCTTGGACTAATTGCTTTTAATTTTCAGAACAGATGCTAAAAGTGCCAGTAATGTTTAATTTTAAATCCATATTTTTTCATTATGTTGGAAACTATGATTTTTTTTTCACATTATCCACAAACAACATCCTGTCCATTGTCTTTTTTTAAACCTCAAAATAGACAAAAAGGGCGTTTCTTTAACGATGAACATATTTCCTACAGTAGATCTTTATCAAAAATTATATCTTGTCTTTTTTCCAAAAGGCCAGGCAACATTTGTGGCTCTGAACGAGTTTAATTCAAGTGGACTGTAGGCAAAATGGCTCTTTAGACTGTGAAGGTTGCAAGCCTCTGGTTTAGTGGAAGGAAAAGGTGCGGTAGACAGAAACAACGCGGCCATGATAGGCTTTTGAAGCAACGTTTGAGGGGGACTAACACCGAGTGGACATCGGCTGAGGTCAGCGCTTCAGGATCCACCACATGCAGACGTCTCCAGGAGACTATTTGTTCTCTCTTTCTTTTTCTTCATAGTAAGTACACCTGGTCTGACGTTCTGTTAACTGTGAAATCATCCAGGGAAGACAGATCACCCACTATTACCATCTAATGTAGAACAGATTACTAGATCAATGTGTGCTTCTGTGCTTTTTTTGTCTCTCTTGTTGTGTCTCTGCTCTGTCTTCTGTAACCCCCAGTGGGTCGAGGCAGATGACCGTTCATACTGAGCCTGGTTCTGCTGGAGGTGTTTCCTTCCTGTTAATGGGGAGTTTTTCTTTCCACTGTCGCTTCATGCTTGCTCAGTATGAGGGATTGCTGCAAAGCCATGGACAATGCAGACGACTCTCCCTGTAGCTCTACGCCCTTTCAGGAGGAGTGAATGCTGCTTGTCAAGACTTGATGCAATCAACTGGTTCCCTTATATAGGACATTTTTGACCAATCTGTATAATATGATTGAATTTGACTTTGTAAAGTGCCTCGAGATGACATGTTTCATGAATTGGCGCTATATAAATAAAAATAAATTGAATTGAAATGAGATGAGCTACAGCTAAAGCACTCGCCACTTCTGCATCCAGAGGCAACTTCAGCAGTGTTACCTGGGCTACCCATGAAGAAAAGATTAACTGGACTGTTGCTCGGTGGGCCAAAGTCCTCTTTTCAGGTTAAACTAAAGTTTGCATTTCATTTGGAAATCATTTGAAAATAGAGGAGAGACCAAGCTCCTAAAAGTTGAGTGTGACGTTGCCACAGTCGGTGGTGGTTTGGTGTTGGTCCACTGGGTTTTGTCAAGCTTCTTCCTACTAACAAGCTTTATGGAGGTGCTGATTTCCTTTCGCAGCAGGACTTTGCACCCGACCACACTACCAAAGGTCCCAGAAGCTGGACACCATGGTGTAACACCAAGCCACGAGCTCATCGCCTCCACGTTACGCTGCATCGATGCAGTAATTTATGCAAAAGCAGCCTTGATCGGGAACTGAGAGCATATACTGTAGCGTACATGGGGATACCTTTCAATACGCTGATATCTCTATTTAAAATCAATTTTCTACTGTATTAATAAAGCAGTCTACTTTCTATTTAACAAGTGAAATAAATAAACTTTTCAAAGATGCTTAAAAGCTGTATAACTGTGGTGTTTATAGCAGACCTGTTGTAGACGTCTTTGCTGAGGCTGAGCGAAGACACCTTGATCCGCCGCTGACTGTTGATCAGACAGTTTCTGGCTGCAAGGTCTTTGTGAACAAAGCGGTGGTTGGACAGATGCTCCATGCCGCGAGCCACCTGGGCACAGATGGAGACCTGGAGGGGGAAAAAAAAAGAGACAAATCAGAAGAGCAGCGTAAAGTGACTTTCAGAAAAGTGGTCGGACAGATAATGATGTTTTCTTTTTCTTGCTTAATAAACACCTTCATAAGCTGACATGAGGTTGAAGAACTGAAATAATCACAGTCGCTTTGTAACAAGAGTCACTGAAACGGGCAGCAGCTTAAACCTAATGTCATCTTTAGTGTCTTATTTATAATTAAAGAGCATTTTTCATCATATTCTGGTGCCAGAAAGCCTTTAAATCTCAGCAGAGCTCGTTAGTAACCAAACAAGTCTCATTTTTTTTTACGTTTTCAAAGCAGATCATTAACGTCCTCCAGCTTGTTCTGGGGGATCTCAAGGCGTTCCCAGGCCAGACGGGATATATAGTCCCTCCAGCGAGTTCAGCGTCAATGTGCATCATGAAATCCAGCAGAACCCAGAAACTGATTGCTTGGTGGACAAAGCTGAGTTGAGAAAGCTTCCTGGATAGGAAGCGAAACGTCTTTAAACTTCGGAAAACAAGTCCAGTTGTTTTGTTTTTTACAATGACCATGACCTGGATGACTGAGAATCTTCACCGGCAAAAAAAAAGATCATGTTTAACAGGATCTATAGTTTCCTTCTGGCAACGCAGACAAAGATGGGGTCGGCACTTCTCTGCTGAATATTTAAGGAAAGAACAGACACCGGTGATCATGGGACGGCCATTGAGGGGAAGATGAGACGAAGTTTGTTCACTGAGAATAAGCATGAGGTGTCGTTTGTCTTTACTGTTTATCAGCGCTTTGGCGAAACAAAACGTCAGCAGACGTCCACAGAAAACTTTCCTCCTGCCTGGTTTTTACCTAAAATAATAAGCTGCGAGTCACAAGTTTATCCCTTTACCCCACCTGGGTTTCATTATCCGTTTAAGAAATCAGGAGAAACGGAGCTGAAGCTGGTTTTCAGCTTGTTTCTCTTGTTTTGCCATACGGACAAACAAAAGATCCGTTAAAATCAGGTTTTTAAAACTCAGACGCTTGAAATCAGTTTTACAATGAGTAATGTCAAAATTGATATTAAGAATACAAATGCTTTAGTCGGGAGTATGAGCCAAACCCAGCTCAAGAACCTTGGGTCTAAAACCCAGAAAACAAAATCAATACAAAAACAACAACTCAAAAGCCAAAATAATCTTGGCTTGATGAAAACAAGAATCAAGTTTTGATGTGGAAAAACAGGAACAGAAGGTTAAAAAGTCTAAAAAAAAATGTAAGATAATATTTAATGACATTCAACCCCCCTCTCCTCAATTTTTATTTTTCCTGCTTATCCAAACTGTGAAAATGAGCCAATCACAATACATGCTGTTCAACACTGCATAGGAACACTGCAGAGTGTTTTTAAATCTCTGAGGAAGGTGCCGGTCAGAAGGATCTCTAAGCAACAGCAACATTTTAGCAACATTTCACCTGAATTCATTTAAATCTGGCATCTCCAAAGGCCATTTGTGGCCCGTGCATTGAATCTGGATGCCCCCCCCCCCACTACATTTGAAGAAAGATTTGGTCCACCAGCATATATGGCTGATGTAGATGTTAGATTTTAGTTTTTAATTAGAGTAAAATTATTACAGAAAAGTTTAAATTCTACACGTGAAAATGTTAAATCCAACACAAAGTATTCATCTTTTAATAAACACACTTTTGATATTCTCTTTAATTTCATAGTAACATCTGTACAATGACATTTAATAACTCAAATGCAGACTTTGGTGCATTAAAATCTGCTCTGAATTCAATTATTATTAAAATTGGCTCATCACAAAGAACAACTCACCCAAATACTGGCTCGACCAAAAACAGTTCAATTTATTATTGATAAAGAGTCAAATAAAATCATTCAAAATAATTTGCAAACAGGATGACCATCTTTATATACGACAAATGAGCAAAACTCTTTTTTTTTTTTTTTACCTTTGGATCTACGATGATTTACACATTCATTTCCGACAAAAATGTCTAATTTATTTATTTAAAAAGATCATATTTTGTAGAGCAGGTAAAAAACATTCCTCGAGTTCCTTTGACTTGGCAATTTTGGCCCATGTACTGAAAAGTTTGGACACCCCTAATTTAAATGAATGCAAAAGTATGAAAATGTTTGACTGGTAGTGTACATAACGTCACTCAACATCTCTTTCTGCTTCTGACCTGGAAATGAGCCACGCTGAGCAAAAAGCCTAGATGTGATTGAAAGAAAAACGCACAAAATATACCTTTTAAGGATATTTGATGAGGAAAGCAGCTTCAGAGCAGAATCTTTCACTCATTAAACATTCGGGACTTGCCTTTGTCTTGGTGCTGATTGGCTGAGACTTCACCTTGTCGTCTTTGCTTTTGGAAATTTTCAAGAATTGTTTCAGATCTCCCTGTCATCAAAAAAAAAAATAAAAAAAAATAAGCAAAAACTGTATTAAATGAATAATAATGAAAAGTGTATTTCCTTGCTCCAGCTCCTGAGTGCGTACCAGGTCGTAGTACTCCAGGACCATGTAGTGCGGCTCCGCCTCTTTGCATAGGCCCAGCAGACGCACCACGTTGGGGTGGCTCAGCTTGGCAAACATCTCAGCTTCACGGCGGAAGTCGCTCTGCAGCTGCTCGTCTCTGGACTGCAGAGACTTCACCAGGACCACGGTCTCGGCCTCGCTCCCTTCGATCCCCTTTGCTTTGGACAGCAGGACCTCGCCGAACTCCCCTTTACCTGAGCAAACATTCACCGAACGCTCGCATCAGAACAGACGCACAGAAAAAAAAAAAAACCTCTCTATTCAGGAATAGTACCTACAGCAGAGTAATCCTACCTAGTGTCGTGATGGTTTGCAGGTTTGCACGGGGAAAGTGGAGCTTATCGCTGGCGTGGCTGTGCCGCTTCTCTGTCGCAGCGACCGTACCCATGTTGGTGAGCGCCACTTCCTCCTGGATCTCAGCCGTGGTGTGACCATTTTGCTGAACAGCCCCTCCTGATGAAAAGGACACCCATCCACAGTGGGTCAAAGGTCACAGACGGAAGGCTAAAACTGTTAAGACTTACCCAACCAATACATCAACTCATAATACCTGCAATACCCACAACCAACACCAGATGGCAGCCAATATCCAGACAGTTCCCAACATTTTCAGCACAATAAAACAAGAGAACGAGGTGAAGTCCATGAAGTTAGACATGTAAACATAAATAAAAGCAATTTATTGCGGCAGCATATTGTTATATTGAAGGGGTAGAAATATGAAAACGTTTAATTTGAGCATATTTATAGTGAGAAAAAGAATTTTTCCCAAAGAAATTATTGTTTTAATAAAATTTCTGGTGTCACAATTATGAGTATCCAGGATTTTTTTAACCATCCATCCATGACCTCCCAGGGGTAAAATGTAAAGAACAATGTACAATAGTTGTGCAATATGGACTTAAAGTGTTAATAGATCATTTAAGTGCGATAAAAGTCAGTGTAAAAAGTTTTTACAAATGAATTAGCATTACTTTTATCTTATGGCAACACAAACACTGCTCTAAAAGTTAAAGTTACACTTTATCAAACGTGCTGCTTGGCTACATAAGGTGAGGCAATTGTACTGTTAACCGTACCCAATAGTAGGGCTGGACGATATAGAAACAAAGCATATAGATAAAATAGAAATATTGATCGATATCGATAATTATCAACAAATTCAAAACATATATTTTAAGTGCAGCCTGGGCCCTTTTAGGCGACCTATATTTAGATACCAAACACACGAACACTGAATTCAAACTCAACCCTTTATTTCAACCAACTTTTTACCGTAACTGCAAGTTTAAAAAAGAAAAAAGAAAAAAAAAAAGAAAAAAGAACATGAGCTCTCTGAACTCTTTGAAGGGGGCGGGGCTTGGTTCCTGGGTCTGCGTTGTGATTGGTTGGGAGGATTTAACGACTGTAATATTAACCTACATGGCTAGAATGCAAAAGGAAGGAAAACTGTCATTCTATTGAACTATTTATTGACCTTTTTTTCTATCATCAATATACGTGTGTTGATCAATATATATTGTTACTTAATTATCGTCCAGCCCTACCCATTAGTTGCAATATGTCTTGTCTTATCTCTGTTTGAAACTGTTCAAACAGCAGAAGTGAAAAAGCCAACCACAGTCAGTTTTGGGGTTTTGTGAACATCCCTAATTAGTAGGGGTGTAAGTCAGCAGCTTTATCACGATACAATGTTATATTAATTTGTTTGGATGAGGAGACAATTTTTGACGATTTTGCGGTCTGTTACAACACGATTTCCATTAAATACACTTCACAGGTCTGAGATTGATGCCATATCATCCTCCCATCTAATACCATTTTTACTTTGATATCAGCGCATAAAATAAATTTGACCATTTTCTATCTTAGCTCTTACAGGTATCAGGCATTAAAATCAATCTCTCTCTCTCTCTCGACATATCGATGTGGATCGATGTACTGTTACTCCCCTACTAATTAAAGATTACCGTCGTCCCATTAAATCTAAATTATTATCAAAATAACTTTTTGCCACGGTGAATGGTACAATAATTGCGATAAAGGATTCACCAAAAATGGGAGAGACACAAACTATTTAAGAAAGGTCAGTTATTTGCCTCAAGTTGTGGATCTGAACAGGGCAGCGTGATGATTAAAAAGTTTAACACGGCGACAAAAAAACAAGTGCAGGAAGAAAAGTAACTGCAGGAGAACATCTCCATGGCAACAATCGTCGTGGCACCATCGTCGTGGCAACCTGTCCACCACTTCAACCTCAAACTCTGTGAATGAATCCTTCAGATCAAAGTAAAAACCTTAGTGTTTTTATCTAATTTAAGTTTATTTATTTATTTAACATTAATGTTACTGAGAATTTCATCAGTCCAGCCCAAAAACCTTAATATCTGTTTTTTTAAGTTGCAGGACAGATAACTCTCTGCTAAAAGCAACACAGCCTCTGACGAACAATTATTAATAGTCTTGACCCACATATCTATCAGATTTGCTTTTTTTTAAATCATAGAAATTATTCAGATGACAAAGATCTACTAATAAAAACAAAAATTTGAACAACATGCCACAGTGAGACTGAAGCAGCTGGGACTCTTTAGGATTTTAAAAACTGAAATCTAATCATTGTTTAACTCAATTTTATCTCTTTATTTTTGGGATTTTCTTTATCTTAGCATCCTTGATTTTTTTCTGTCTAGCTTTAAAGTCTTATTGTCGCCATTAAAACAAGTGTGATTTTCTTATATTTAATTTGTTTATTTTTCATTTTCCTCCTGTTTTTATGTCATTTAGAGCATTTCGGATTTTAAAAACAAACTGCATGCTTTTGGTTTGTCTCTAAGAGAAGGTTTAGTAATTAATTTAATGTATTTCCAATTAAAAACATTAACTTAAGTCAATTATGTCTCTATTTGATTTCAAAGGATTTTATTTATTCTTATTACTCATTTATTATGGTTTGTCATGATTAATTAACCTTTATACCAGCTATTTGAATTAAATATACTTTAAAAATGTATTAAATTAAAATTGTTTATTTTTGACAAATTAATAAAACAAATGTAATTATTGTTTAATTTTATTTTATATCTTTATTTTTTAGATTTTCTTTATCTTAGCATCCTTGAATTTTTCTGTCTAGCTCTAAAGTCTTATTGTCGCCATTAAAACAAGTGTGATTTTCTTATATTTAATGTGTTTATTTTTCATTTTCCTCCCGTTTTTATGTCATTTAGAGCATTTCAGATTTAAAAAAAAAACTGCATACTGTTGGTTTGTCTCTAAGAGAAGGTTTAGAAATTAATTTAATTTATTTCCAATTAAAAACCTTACCTTAAGTCAATTATGTCTCTATTTGATTTCAAAGGATTTTATTTATTCTTATTACTCATTTATTATGTGCTGGTGAAGATTCTCAATCATCCAGGTCATGGTCATTCCAAAAAAAGTAAAAAACAAAGCAACTGGACTTGTTTTCTGTAGTTTGAAGACGTTTCGCTTCCTTTATTATGGTTTCATTTATTATGGTTTGTTGTCATGATTAATGAACCTGTATACCAGCTATTTGAATTAAACACAGTTTAATTAAAAATTAATTACATTTAAAATAGTTTATTTTTAACAAATTATTTTAACAATAAATCAAATTATTGTTTAATTAAATTTTATCTCTATTTTCTTATATTTAATTTGTTTATTTTTATTTTCCTCCTGTTTTTATGTAATTTAGAGCATTTCGTTTATGTATTCAAGGTGTATGTATGTTTAGTACGGTAGAGGATCTGTGATGCTTTGGGCCCATTGCTCCAACAAAGCCCCAGAGACTTGTTGGTGTGTACCTTCAATCCAGAGCCCTACTTCCCAGGTGAAGAAACGGTTTCCTACCATTAAGACACTCCATCTCCGGTTCCTCTCCATCCTGGCCCTTCTGCAGTCTCTTGGCGTTGCGTCTCTTTTTGCAGTAGAACATGAGTCCCAGCACCACAATGATGTAGGCCACCGCGGCCCCCACAGACAGCCCGATGGTCTGGATCATCTTATAGGGAGCCTTGTCGTCTTCACTGTCAATGTGGTTCGGAGGTTTTTCTGCGGGACACACAACGATTATGAGGCTCGCTTTCGAGAGCATATGCTGAACTATGTTTTGATGTTTTTAGCTCGAAACAGAAGAAGTCTGTGTGAGCTTTTGTCTGATGCAGAGACAAACATCAAGAGCCCTTCAGTGCTTAAAAGATTAAAATAGTCATGTTACTGTTATAGCTCCGTCGGGCAGCTCTGTCACGCGAACCCTGACAAACAACCAAATTCCCCCGTCTCCCTCGCTGAAACAAGACATCCCTCTGTTCAGGTAAAGTGCGAGCGTGTGACTGTAATTTTCAGCTTTTATCGCCCTCGGAGTAAGAAGCTTTATTAGATCCAGCGTCTGCCCTATCCCATCACTCCGCTGACAGCCGTGGCGTCAAAGACGTGGGTCTGGTTATTAACCTGTCGCCATGGGTGACGGACAGACGGGTGGAGGTTTAATTAACGCCTTCTTCTCTGCTCCTGTGATCGTGGCTCGCCGCTCCACGTGTGCACCCTTGTTCCTGCTAGAGAAAACCTTCAGAGGCCCACCTCTGAGTGTGTGTGTGTGTGTTTAACCTACCCACGACATAGAGCTGAGCCACGCGGTCTTTGATGCTGCAGCTGTTCCCGGCCACACATGTGTACCGACCCGTGTCGTCTGTGGTGACGTCTCTGATTATCAGCGAGCCGTTCGGCATCTTCTGGATTCTGGAGAACACGCAGACAAGACAGCAGGAACATGTGAGGCAGAGCAAAGAGGAGAGAAGGTTCCTCCATCTTTATGAAGCTGTTGTGGCTGGGTGGGTTACGAGGGAGGAAGGAAGGGAGGAAGAAAGGAAGGGTGGAAAGAAGGAAGGGGAAAAAGAAGAAAGGAAGGTAGGAAGAAGGAAAGGAGAAAAGAAGAAACGAAGGTAGAAAGGAAAGAAAGAACGAAAAGAAGGAAGAAAGGCAAGGTGGAAAGAAGAAAGGAAGAAAAGAAGAAAGGTAGGAAGGAAAGAAAGGAAGAGTAGGGAAGGAAAGAAGAAAGGAATAATGGAATGAAAGAAGAAATGGAGGAAAGAAGAAAGGAAGGTAGGAAGGATAGAAGCAAGGAATAATGGAAGGAAAGAAGAAAGGGTGCAAGGAAGGGTGAAAGAATCAGCAGGCAGGCAGGAAGGACTCAAGGAAAAAAGGAAAAATACAAAGACAGTAGTACACAAGGAATTCAAGAAGGAAGGAGAGGAGGACACAAAGGAAGGACACAAGGAAGCAAAGAAACAAAGAAAAGAAAGTGAGGTAGAAGGATCAAAGGAATGAGGACATACTGAAGGAACATAGGACATAAGGAATGAGAGAAGCACTAAATAAGGGAGGTGAGACACAAGGAAACAAGGACAGAAGGAAGGAGTACAGGAGTAAAGTAAATGAAGAAGGACAAAAGGGAAGTAGGACACAAAATGAGCAATAATGTGGATAGTAAAAGGAAAAAAAATCAGATATTTTATTATTTTTTGTAAGACCGGATAGAGACCTCTGCCTCAAAGTGAGGAAAACTGCTGTATTTGTAGATTTCCAGTGATGCAGAGAGAGATAGCTTCGGGCTGGTTTTAAGAAATCATTGGTTTGTTTTTATTATAAATATCAGTTCAATGACCAATTTGCCCAAAAAGTTGCTGTTATTCATAGATTTAAGAGAAAAACTGGAACCGGCGAGTCAGGATAATAATAAAAATCACAAAACCTCTCATCGCTGCATCTTCATTCTCCATTTAAATGGCTTCTTCATTATGCAAAAGCTGAACCTGACACACGTCTGAAGTGGCGCGTTATTTACCGGCTGTTCCTGGTGAAGTCCAGGGCCTTGTCCTTCACCATCCAGTGGATGTGAGGCTTGGGGTCACTGCTGGCCTGGCAGTGCAGGACGGCAGTCTGTCCCTGGTACACAGTTGTGTTTTCTGGCTCCACCTTAAAGCGAATGTACACTGAAAAGAAACGCATGCAAGCACAGACGGAGAGAAAAACAAGCAAAACGCTCGTTAATGGGAGGCCACAAACCTGGACTGTGGAAATAGACTTTTAGCTCCTCGGTGCTATTCCTGATTGCAAAAAAACAAAGTAACTCAGAGGGCAGACACCCTGTCTACTTTTAAGACTAGGCTTAAAACTTTCCTTTTTGACAAAGCTTATAGTTAGAGTGGCTCATGTTACCCTGAGCTATCTCTATAGCTATGCTGCTATAGGCTTAGGCTGCTGGAGGACATCAGGGCCTATTTTTCTCACTCTGCTGAGTTCTCCTACTGTTCTCCAATTTGCATTGCTTGTCGTCATTTCAACTTTTAACTTTTTGTTCTGTCATTTTTTTCTCTTCATAGTAGGTACACCTGGTCTGGCGTTCTGTTAGCTGTGACATCATCCAGAGAAGACAGATCACCCGCTATTATCATATAAAATAGAAAGGATTCCTGGGTCAATGTGTGCATCCGTTCTTTCTGTGTCTCTGCTCTGTCTTCTCTAACCCCCAGTGGGTCGAGGCAGATGACCGTTCACACTGAGCCCGGTTCTGGTTCTGCTGGAGGTTTTCCTTCTTGTTAAAGGGAAGTTTTCCTCTCCACTGTCGCTTCATGCTTGCTCAGTATGAGGGATTGCTGCAAAGCCATGGACAATGCAGACGACTCTCCCTGTGGCTCTACGCTTCTCCAGGAATGAATGCTGCTTGTCAAGACTTGATGCAATCTGCTGGGTTTCCTTAGAGAGGAAACTTTTTGACCAATCTGGATGATTTGACTGGATTTGACTCTGGAAAGTGCCTTGAGATGACATGCATCATGAATTGGCGCTATATGAATGGCCAATTGAATTGACAATAAAACACTGCTTTGTTTAAACCTTAATGAGAAAAACCAATATAACCTGCAATATAACCCTTCTCTACGTGTCTAGACGGACGAGACAGGGGCTTACCGGCCACAGTGAGGGTCACCAGGGCTCTGATCTCCCCCTGCAGGCTGTTGGAGGCGATGCAGGTGTAGTTGCCAGCGTCGCTGCGAGTGACTTTGGTGAAGCGCAGATGGCCGCTCCACTGATTCACGTGCGGCGGTAGCTCTCCTCCGTCTGAGAAAGGTGGGGAGGAGACAGAGACGCAGGGAGCGGGGTTAAGGAGGAGACTGGCGCGCCATCATGGCTAATGGAGACGAACGAGACGAGGTCCGTGACGACAGATCCTCACAGGTTTTAACAGGTCTCCCCTTAATGGGGACAAAGCTCTGCAGGCTGCTGCTGCTTTTTTTTTTTGTTATTGGGCGAGATGTTGTTCAAACGGCTTTTTCCATATCAGATCTACAACAACGGAGAGCCAAAGGTTAAACCCGCGTCACGCGTACCTGCTTTGGTCCAGCGGATTGTGGGGGGCTCTCGGCCCTTGGCGGAGCACTGGATGGTGATCTCCTTATCCAGCTCAAGGCACTGGGATGGCTGGGGGGTGGGTGTGAATTTCAGCCGCTCTGCAACACAAGTCCGGGAAAAACATTACATGTGGTTAGCACATGCGGTGAAAACATGCGGAGGTGGGGGGAAGGTCAAAGCCTCTTTTGTGCAACTCTCCCTGCACACCAAATGATGCCAAGCTGACCTGCCGTGCCTCGCCAACACATTCAGACCCCTTAAACATTTGGTAGCAAGCTTTAATGTGTTTTATTGGGATTTTATGGTAAAGACCAACACAAAGTATTGCACGAGTAGAAGAAAAACAGTGCATTTTTTTTTCTTTAGCCATTTAAATGTTTCTCGCTTTGTTTCAAAGCTCAGACGTCTGCAGCTTTTACAAAACAAAGAGCCACTTTTACCCTCAGTCCAGCTAAATAAAACTCGTTTAGAGCAGCAAATGTTATAAAACCTTTTAAAATTTGAGAATTTAAGGAAACGTGTTGTCATCTTTAAAGATCCACCATTTTGTTTCTATTTTTAGGTTTTAAATTGAAGAACAACATAAACCCTCTGCAAAAGGTTCTTTTATGGGATGTTGATGTTTGAGATTAAGGGGGGGAAAAGCTCAGAATTGCATTTAATGACAAGAAAAATAGGTCTAAATAAGTATTGCTGGTGCTTTTAGTGTCATTCTGTTGTGGAAGTTTAATGCTATCTCATGGAGAAAAAAAAGGAAAAACTGCTAAAACCTGCATTTGTCAATTTATGTTTATTGAAAAAATTTTGGATTTTTATCCGACGTTATTAAGAGACACTGTGGAAGAACCAAAAGGCCGCTTGAAGACCCCCTGAAATTGGATGGAGAACCTCTACAGATGTTCAATTTTCAAGTTAAATCACAGATTCTCAACAGGATTGCTGCCTGGACTTTGACTAGGCCATTCTTACATGAATATGCTTTGATCTAATCAATTCCAGTGTAGCTCTAGTTGTGTTTAGGGTTGTTCTCCAGCTGCACATCTCCACTGAAGCTCGCCCCACGCTGTACGATGGAAGACTTTTGTTGCTGCCAGCGAAGTGTGTCAAGAGAGGCCCGACTCGGACTAAAGTTTGAAAATTAACACTCCAAGTCCGACGTCGTCTTTGGCCAAGAGAGGGCCTGCGCTTAACTCCATCTTCCCATCGACTGTGACCAGCTTTTGTGTTCCTGCTGATGCTGCCTCCACCTTGCTTAGTTCGATTTTGGTCTCATGTGTCCAGACGACCTCCCTCCCATCTGTTTGTGTTGACTTTTAAATGCCGTAAAGACAGACTTCTTATGGCTTTCCTTCAGCAAAAGCTTTCTTCTCGCCACGTCGGCGCTCCTCCAGACCTATCAGGTCTCCTCCTGTCAGTTTAGGGGACCGCGGACACGTCTCGGCAGCCGTTTCCGTTGCGCCCTCACGGTTTCAAAGCTGGGGATGGCGCTTCCTAGAGTAACCCCGGCTCTAAACAGCCTTCCTAGAACGGCTGGATTTAAAGAGGGATTAAATTACAAGAGGGTATCAGAGTTAAGGGCTCCTAATGCAAATGCACGCCCGACCTTTCAGGTATTGATTGGTAAGCATCTATCATTTTCCATCCCCTGAACAACTACGTGTCAATCTGTTGGAATTGCGTAAATTCTCAATGAACTACAGCTTTGTGGCTGCAACGACACAAAATGTGACTGGCCACAATAACATCGGACTAATCTGAAGCTCACAAAGTCTGTAGTCTATCAGAGGCTGCGATCATATGACCAGGCTGGCCAGCGACGACGGTTTAGCACCACTACAGGAGACGGGAAGGCATGATAAGGAAATGCGGAGTTAAAACTGAAGGCTTGGACCAAAGCTGCCGTGTATGAGTCACGTTTGACACCTCTGTGGATGTCCTGCAGAAAGGCCTGAACAACACAGATTCCTGGTGTAGCAGACACCCACAGCCCCTCAGGCGTGTTTGTTTCTGTTATCGTTTTGATTTCACACGACCCTTCAGGTCTTTAAATAGCAGCTGAGCTGCACCCCCCCCCCCCCCCCAAGCTTACCGAGCACAGTGACTCTGGCCTGGCCAAACAGTCGGCCGCCTACGGCCCTGGTGTCACAGCTGTACATGTGAGCGTCGTACACCTCCACGTTGTTGATCCTCAGGGTGCCGTTAGGAAACAGCTTGAAACGAAAGTCCTGGAGAGTGAAATAAAGGGGGGAAAAAGCTCTCAGTCAGTTCTACCCTGTGTGTTTGGAAAAAAACACACAGCTGCGTGAGGGACGACCAACCTCGGGCGTGATCAAAATGCCGTTGCGGAACCAGGAGACTTGCGGCTGAGGGTTGGCCTGAGCCTGGCAGTGGAGGTAACCTGGTTTACCTTCTTCTAAACTGCTGTTCTGGGGTTTGGACACCCACACCGGGGCAGCTGTGGAGACACGGAGGACACGACATTAGGCAACATCAGTTTATCCCTGAATATATTCACCATGTGCAAACAACGGCCTTAGATGTGCTCTACAGACTGTGTGGAGCCTCTAGATATCAAGTGCCTCAGATGGCCGTAGGTTTCCATCACAGACCCACAACTCAGAACCAGAATAACCTGTTTTTCTGCTTTTCTTCTGAATTTCCCATTTAAAAAACCCTGATTATTGTCATTAAGCGCCATTACTGCAGAAAAATTAACATTATAATAAATAAAATATACTAATAATTTAGAACATTTATTCATTTAAATTTTTAAATAACCATTTATTTAACCTCCCCCCCCTACCCCCATGTCATTTTATTTTTTCAGTAATTAAATTTTTTAAATTCATTAGATTTTTATTAAGAAATTTTTTTTTCCAGACTTTTATAACGGACCAACTAATAAGAATAAGGGGTAGTATTTATTTAGATTATTATTTCCATTTTATTGCCTTAAATAATCCTTTATTTATTTTTTCATCAGTTATATTACATTTGGTGCCCAGAGAGGTTTTCGCTCATTATTAACCCAGCTAAGTTTTTCATATACTTTACGAATACATTTCACCAGGTTATTGCCTTTTCTTTTGAGTAGAAAAGGCAATAACCTGGCTGCATCAGCATGCACAACCTTAAACTAATACTTTGTAAAAGACGACTTTTATTACAACTGTTTATTTAGAATCTGAATAAAATGAAATAAAATGATCTAGTGCTATTTTTCCTCATAATTGCATCCTTTAAAGCCAAAGTCTGCAGAGAGGTTACGAATAATTAAAAGTACAAAGGTATCAGTCAGGAGAGGAACACAAATAAAAAAAAACAAACATTTTATCCATTTATGCCAAGGCAAAATGAGGGCCACCGTCGACAATTGGAGAAGCTATGCTAAAAGTTGAGGGAAAAACTCCAACGAGCATGTTTACCATGAAGGAAAATGCTGAGCATCATCCCGAGAACAGAAAAACAATGAAACAAGGTGGTGGCAGCATCATGCTATGGGGTAACCATATCTTAGCTGAAACTGTGATTTTCTGGACAGGTGGAGGAAGTTAGTAAGAGGTCAGAATATCTATCCTGAGCCAAAACCTTCAGGTAGAAAACAACCAAAAGGAAACCAAGTTTCTGAAAAGCTCAGAAACTGAATCTGGTATCAGATCTGTGGGGGGGTCTAAGGAAGAGGCCTCTTCCCCTGATAGACTTGATTGTTCTTTTAGCTGAAATGTACAGGATGAACACAAAAGTTGCAGTAAAAGGTGGGAAATTTTGTATCATGAGTTAATTATTTTGCATCAGAAAAACAGTTTAACACTAACATCTACTATTAATTAGGGCTGGACGATAATTCAATTACAATATATATCGATCGATAAACGTATATCGATGATAGAAAAAGGGGTCAATAAAAAGTTTAACTGAATAGCAGCTTTCCTTCCTTTTGCATTCTTGTTACATCCACCCAACCAATCACAACGCAGACCCAGGAAGCTCCGCCCCCTTCAAAGAGTTCAGAGAGCACACCTTTTTAAAAGTTGTAGTTTTGGTAAAAAGTTGGTTGAGTTTGAATTCAGTGTTTGTGTAATCTGTATCTAAAAATAGGTTGCTAAGCAACAGCATAAAATGACCGGGGCTGCACTTAAAATACATGTTTTTTTAAATTTGTTGATAATTATCAATCAATATATTTTCTATTTTATCTGTATGATTTTTTTTTTTCTATATCGTCCAGCCCTACTGTTAATATAGTTAATTTCAATGTTTATTTCAGCTATATAAAAATACACATATTTCATGCTTCCTGGAATTTGGGGTTTTAATATTTTCACATGTTCCCAATTTTAATGACTTAATGACCACGCTGTACGATGGAAGACTTTTGTTGCTGCCAGCGAAGCGTGTCAAGAGAGGCCTGACACGGACTAAAGTTTGAAGACAAATAGACAAAAGGCTCCCTGAACATGAACATGATTAATTGTTTTAAGTCTGGGTTTTGAACAGACATGCTAGAGCTTTGAAACATAAACTCACAAGATACCTAGATAATTTCACCCTTTGCCGTTCCTTACGGCAAACATTAGCAGCTAAGACAATTCTTTCCTTATTTATGTGCCACTTACTTGCAACGGTGAAGGTGACCTCCTGGTTCCTGCGCCCGGCCTTGTTTTGGGCCACGCAGGTGTAGGCGCCGGAGTCTCCCTCCTCCGTCGGGCTGAAGACCAGATCCTGGCCCTCCTGGTACACCCGGCCCTCCGTGGGCACCACCTGACCTCCCCTCTCCCACCACACCTCGGGGTCGGGCCGCCCGTGTGGGGGGTGGCAGGTCACCCGCTGCACCGTGTCGGCGGTGAACACCCTCGACATCTTTGGCATCATGTCTCCGATCTCTACGGCGCAGAAAGAGCAGGGAGATGGAAATAAGCGAGCGTGAAGTGGAGATTTAAAACGCTCCGAATGATTTTCATTTAATTATCGATTTGCTTTCAGAGTCACTGAAGCATTTGGAAATTGGCCCTCTAATTCCCAGTCAACGGATTTCTTGTCTTGTTAAAGAAAATCCTCTGATTTGAGGAGCAGGCAGCCAAACCGAGAACTAAGAGGTTGGACTTAGGGGGGGATTAACTCCTGTTTGGTGGGTCACACCAGAAATCAGCAGCCCCTAAATGCAAGGAGCAATGAGATCTGTGCCACAGCTCACAAGACCTTCAGCCGCTGTTAGCTTTAATAAGTCATTAATACTTCACGGGCCAGCAGTGATCCAAAGGACAAAACCTGGGTCCAGAAGGAGGGAGGGTGAGGACACAAGGTAGGAAACAAAAGAGGAAACCAAGAGGGGAGGAAAAGAACAAGAGAGCAGGGAGGTAGGATATAACCAAGGAAGAACAGAAAGGAGAATGAAAAATAAGACAGTAGGAGTGAAGTAAGGATCCAAGGAGGAAGGGAATGTGAGAAAAAAGGAAGAAAATTACAAAATGAAGGATGAAGGACACAAGGAAGGAAACGAAGGAGGACAAGGAAAGGAGGAATAGTAGGACACAACCAAGGAAGAACATAAAGGAGGAGAAGAATGAAAAATAAGACAGTAGGAGTGAAGTAAGGATCCAAGGAGGAAGGGAATGTGAGAAAAAGGAAGAAAAGAAGGACAAAATGAAGGATGAAGAAAGGACACAAGGAAGGAAACAAAAGAGGAAACCAAGAGGGGAGGAAAAGAACAAGAGAGCAGGGAGGTAGGATACAACCAAGGAAGAACAGAAAGGAGGGAAGAATGAAAAATAAGACAGTAGGAATGAAGGATACAAGGAGGAGAATGTGAGAAAAAGAAAGAAAATTACAAAATGAAGGATGAAGGACACAAGGAAGGAAATGAAGGAGGAGACAAGGAAAGGAGGAAAAGTAGGACACAATCAAGGAAGAAGAGAAGGAGGGATGAAAGAATGAAAGGAAGGATAGTAGGAAGGAAGGAAGGACACAAGTGGGAAGCGGAGTGAGAACAAACAAAGGAAAAGAGGACAGGATTAAAAGAGAAAGGGCGCAAGGAAGGAAAGAAAAGGCATAAGAAAAAGAAATGGACATAAGGAATGAGAGAAAAAAGGAAACAACTCCATGTTTCCTTTTTTCTTCCCTTACCAAAGGAAGAGAAGAAAAAAGGTCACAAGGAAGAAAGAAACGAAAGAAGAAGAAAAATGAGAGCACATTTGAAAGAAAGGGAGGACAAAAGGAAGAATGAAGGACAGGAAAGAACCAAGGACGAGGGAGAAAGGAAGCATACAAAACAGGAAGGACAAAAGAACAACATTTATCCAATAAAATATGGATTAATGCCTGGAAATCATTCCATTTTGTATTTCCACATTCATCCAGACCTGGAAAGCACTAACATCTAATTCCAGGCTTTCCCAGATTGTGAAGCGGAGGTGAAGAAGATGGAGCACAGGTAGCACTATTCAAACCCAGCCCTAAACTGTGAATGCTACCGTGAGACGTTACGCTGAAAAACGCCGGCTGGGATTACCAGCAGATGAAGTTAAACCAGGTATTTAAATGGGGCTCGGGTCCAGCGGGTTAAAGCCGCACATACACTCGTACCTCGTTAATCCCTGACCCTTGGGGAAAAGAGGAAAGCAATCAGGTGATCAGGACTCTGAATTGCGAAGACATTCCAACCCAGAGCTCCGTGGCAACACTTGACTTGCATGCACATGCATCTGAAAATGCAAGATGAGAAGATACGGCAGCTCGCTGTAACTCATGGAGCCACTTTGAACTATTCCTTAGGGAGTTTTTCTTCAAAATCTCCAGGATTGTGTGTTTCAGGCTCATTTCAGAATACAAACTCAACGGCGTACTTTTCAGACTTCTACTAAACTGTGCTTCATTTCCTTCTCCTTCACAACTACGCCCAGCTGGGTGTTGGTTTCTCACATCAAAACCCAGCAAAATACACTGAGGCATGTTGCCCTAATGTGGAAAAAAAAAAGCTTCCAAGGGGTATGAATAGTTTTGCATGGTGCTGTATTGTCTTTTCTTTGCCTGTTTCAGCAACGTCAGCGTGGCATTCGTTGCCGCCGATCTCTGCCTGCCAGGTGCGCCGAATTTTGGAGCCAGCCGGTTGGTCTAAACAAGTCTGGAAAACACCTGGACTGACGGAGGAAATAACCCGATCCACTGGAGCCTTCAACATGTAGTGGATCCAGCCGGGACGGATGTCCAAACGGGAAATATGATCATCATCATTAGAGAGCTCTGGCTCCAAGTGAAAGGAACGAGGTGCCGAGCAGAGCCATGGAGAGGAGAGGACGGGGGGGGGGGGGGGGGGGGGGATCATTATGCCATCCTCTCAGATTTCAGAACCATAGGTTTTTGTCTATCACCAGTCGAACAGCTGCAGTTTAATTTGCGTGGGTGTCTGTGTACCAGCTATTAGGAGGGATGCCTCCAGTGTGACCTCGGATCCTCTGACGCCTCGGCCGACACACTTGTAGTTCCCCGTGTTCCTGGGCTTGACTTGTGTGATCAGCAGACTCCCGTTGTGCAGCAGGAACACCCTGCACAGAACGAACAGATAAAACTAGACGGTGACGCAGAGGTTTTGATGACATCGGTTGCACGAATCCAACATAAGATGATGATGATATAAACAAACTGAAGAGTTCAGTTTGTTTATATCATGGCATTTAAGACAAAAAAATAAATAAAATTCAATCCAGATTCAAAAGTTAGTTACATACATTCCTAATTGATCCTGTTATTCAAACAGTTCAGTCAAGCTCAGTTTGTTATTCAGCATGGTTAAAACGTTTTCTATCCTGAAAGAGCGTAGAGCCAGAGGGACAGTCGTCTGCATTGTTGATGGCTTTGCAGCAATCCCTCATACTGAGCATGCATGAAGCGACAGTGGAGAGGAAAACTCCCCTTTAACAGGGAGGAAAAACCTCCAGCAGAACCAGAACCAGGCTCAGTATGAACGGTCATCTGCCTCGACCCACTGGGGGTTAGAGAAGACAGAGCAGAGACACAGAAAGCACAGAGGCAAACATTGACCCAGGAAT
The DNA here is from genome assembly GCA_037039145.1 of Fundulus diaphanus. Taxonomy (NCBI): domain Eukaryota; kingdom Metazoa; phylum Chordata; class Actinopteri; order Cyprinodontiformes; family Fundulidae; genus Fundulus; species Fundulus diaphanus. The sequence continues at coordinate 44,023,076 of CM073121.1, read as the reverse complement.
CCTTTCTATGTTCAACATCAACCTTTCACACGTTTTCAGGAATAACTTTCCAGAGTTCTCTGTTGACCCTACAAATGCAAAAGTTCCTGATTAGTTTACTGCAGATATTTCTACAAATGTCAGGTCTGAAATGTAGAACCTTCAAAAAGCACAGATTGTGAGGATGGATAGCCAGATGGACGGACAAATTAAAAGGATGAAAGGATGGATGGATACCCAAAGGGATGGCTGGCCAGAGAAAGGCAAAGACTGAGATGCAGATGGACAGATAAAAATTAACAAACTGATGTATGGATCAGGGGTGGGGTCCATCACCCCACAGTGGTTGGTGGAAAAACATTTCTACCAACCAGTCACACAATTTTAATACTGGTTTTGCCGCTAATTTCCACCCCTGGTATGGATAGATGGTTGATGGATGAACAAACTGATGGATGGATGGACAGATGGATCAATCGATATATGGATGGATGGTTTGTAAACGACTGGACAAAGAATACGATCTGGAAATACAAACATCTTTCCATGCTTACCCAGTCTTTATAGACTGGGCAGGAACCTTGAACAACAATGCATGCAACCAACCCGTTCTCCACCATTAACCCCTCATTCAGAGCTCATCTGCAGGACAGTCCCAGCTGAGATCCTTCAGCCTTGGAAAGTAAGTTCATCCCTCCTGAACTGGGCTGATTCACCACAATAAAGCATCAACTACTTTCCACAGGAGTGAAAAAAAACAACCTACTGCCGACATGCCGACAGCAACAGGACGAAGGCCTTTTCCACATTCTCCTTTAATTAAAAGAAAAACGTCGAACCTTCAGGGGGTCTGAGCTGCCAGCTGGACCCCAGTCATTGGCAGCATCGGTGCGAAAGATGGAACGGATGCAAAGCGCTTCAAGACTGACCGTGAGCCACAGTAAGACGGAAATCTAACATGTCAGAGTATCTCCAAAGGCAAATCGCAGATTAATGAGCAAGACATATGTGGATTTAGTTAAACTCTGTAAATAATGTCTAATAAAGGACAGGAAGGGAAATGAGCTGCGGGATCTTGAGTATCCCCCCCCCCCCCCTCCATGACGACAATGATAATTAATTAGTCTGCTAAACCCAACTTCACTCTGAGGGAAACCTCTAAAAACAACCTGATAAGAAAATGAGCCAAGACCGACTCCCCTCCCCCCTTTTTACATTTTAAAAAATGTAAAAAGGAAAGGCAAGTTTATTTATATAGCACTTTTCAGAAGCAAGATGATTTAAAGTGGTGAACATGAACAGAAAAACGTTACATTAACAAACCAATAAGCTAAATAAAAGAAAGTATAAAATCTCTTCTATTCATGATAAATAAAGCAGGTAAATCCTTGGGGGTTTCTGATCTAAAAGTAATTTTCCAAAGCAACAGCTAGAATAACTTATTTTGTTTCGTTGTAATGAATAAACTGTAGTTTCAGTGTAAAAAGCTTCATCACTAACGTAAAAAGCCTAACGTGTGTTTGCATTGCACCCCTGCATGAATCCCCGATCCTGTGAAGAACCTGGTTTTGTTGGTCGTTCTGGATTTTATTCACGGGTCCCACAGTGAATGGGCGCCGAATAGAAAAGCACGCCACACTTTTCAGACTTTTTATTTGTAAAGAAACTGGAAACCCACGTATAATTTGATTTGGCTTCACTTTTATGCGCTACTTTGTGTTGTGCGTGTCTCATATAATCCCAGTGAGACTGAAGTCTGTAGTTACAAACAGGACAAAAGATGAAAACCAGAACTGTGTGTATATAATGGCTGTCCTGGTAATATACCCGGAGCCTGAGGGCTTTTTCCGCTCGCTGCGAGGCCACTGGAGGTCTGCAGAGTCCTCCGTGAGAAGCAAGAGACACAGGCTGTGTTCGTGCCATGCAGGGTTGGACTGCTGAGCCATTTTATCGCCCGCTGTTACAGCTACAGCTCTCCTTGATGGGCAATTATGTCTAAAGCCTGAGTGGAAATGGCACGCAGAGAGCCAGGAGGATAATGCAAAGGTTCCTGCTAAAAGGAAGCAGAGCAACGTCTGAATGCAGCCGACTCCGAGGAGGATGGATGCTAAAGTGCGTGTTGTGAGATGATGGAATGGTGACTGGGCAGCACGGAGCTGAAAGGTAAGAGGAACATACCGAGACTTGTTAGTGAGCGGCTCCTTCTCGTGGTACCACTCCGACGTGGGTTCGGGCTCCGCCGTGAACCGACAGTGGAACATGGCTTCTTCGTTCTTCAGCACCACCTGGTCCTCGGGCGTGACCACCGGCCTCGGGACGCTCTTGTCTACGAGACAAACATACAATGTGCACGGTTACATCTGCAAGCACTACGCCGGTTTCCCCTCGGCTCAAGCAGCAGCCACTGCAAAAACAGAACTAAAAACAAGTAACATTTTCTTGAAATGATTGTATTTGTCCTTGATTTGAGCCGGTAAATAAGATTATCTGCTAATGGAAAGAGTAATTTTACCCCTAAAATAAGACATTTAGATGTACTGCACTTGAAATAAGTTGATGGAGATGAGTTCTTCCTATTTTAAGTGCAAAATTCTTATTCCATTGGCAGATTATCTTATTTACCTACTCAAATAAAGTACAAATGCACTAATTTCAAGAAAATTTTAACTTATTTTTAGTTTAGTCTGTTTTTGCAGAGAGCAGCTCGAGGCTGGAGAGTTAACGGGGTCAGCGAACAGAACCTGCAGCTCATCTGGATCAGTTTTTGGTTGCTTATTTATCTGGGAAAATCTAAAGACTATCTAATTCGAGAAATAAAGATGAAAATAAGGGAGCTCATCAACCAAAAAACAAAGAAGAAACACTCGAGGAAACATTTCACATAACCATAAATCCTTCATGGTGTCCTTTTCATTTCTGGGATTATTTAAATCTCACCTCATTTGTGTAAAAACAACAAACAAAAGTCGTATTTTTTTAAAACAAAAATGAAGCCGCGTTTAAAAAGACTTGGTATCTCCCATTTCTACTATCTGCTTAATTTATTGCCGTTTATAGACTATCACCTACAACCTGTTTATCACCGTCCACACAGACTGCAATGATTTATAAAACTGCTTTATTCTAATCCATAATTTATTGTTGTTTAATCTATGACTTATTTTTTACTTTATCTTCATTTTGTCTGGTTTGGACCACGCTTTCAGCTGGCCTCATATTTGGCATACAAAGGAGGTCCTGGTCAACGTTTCTATGCTCCTCAGCTGCAACAAAAGCCCAAACGAAAACCCTTTCCCGCCACGCTTGGCTTAAGCTTTTCGATTTATTATGGTTTAGTATTTGCTGTCTAAAGGATGTTCCAGAGAGGTTGGGGCTCATTCAGATGCTACTTTATAAACCCAGGTCAGGCCCGCAACATATTTTCTCTAAACACTTAAAACGGTTTATCCTCACAGCCCATCAAAACAAACAACGCTTCAGTTTTAACCGTCCTGTCATAAACTTTAACAGTTAATATGCAATCTAAGGTCTGCGGACTCCAAAATGCAATGGCATTTGCCCTTTGAGTGAATTTGCTGGGACGAAAGATTGATCTGCTTTTTTAACGATCATTTCTGACGTCTTGCCACCCTGGCGTTGGGTCACCGCACACCTGTATGCCGCAGACCTGCCGATCACTCGCTGATGCTGAATCATCACGTTTGGCGTTTTATCAGAGCGCCCCGGCGCCGTTTTCCCTTTTCACTCCCATGGAGGCAGCAAGGCCGCTTTCGTTTTTTCAACCAGTTTGTCAATTTTGGCGCCGTCTTGGTTAAATAAACAAGCCGAGTGGATTCTGATGTGTGCTTTCATGCGCTTGAGGTGATATTACATGATTTTAAAACCTTGTAAAAGTGAAGACTGCAGCAGTGCATGAAGTGCAGGGAAAGTACAAATAGCGGTGGAGGAAACTGATGAAGGCCACAAGCCGCAGCCCGTCGGTCAGCAATTAAAGTCGTTTCCCAGTATTTTACTTCACCAGCTCTTTGACCCTCTTCATGCACATTTAAACTTTTGGAAAACTTGGTGAACCCATATTATTTCATCCCTTTTGCAAAAAGAACGCCTGCTAGGATAAACTCTGCACTACTATGACTTAGAGATTTAGTACACAATACAAGCAGGAGGCGGAGTATTGCACGCTGAATAAAAAGCTGCAAAATTTCTGAGCTCCATAAAGTAGGGGGAACACGAACATATCCAGAAATCCAGCAAGGTTTAAAGATTTGGGTCAAAACTTCAAAGTTGCACAGCTATGAGGAGGAGGAACGGTGCCAGAGGCAGCACTGGGATAAGGCCCACGGTTAGTTCAGGAAGAAACGGAGAACAAAAAAAAAAAAAAAAAAAAAGGGTGCGTTGTAGGAGAACACCTGGTCCGCCCAGGAAATCAGAGAGAGGGCGTCAATATCCAGAACAACGGCAAACAGAAAGGCAGACTGTAGCAAAACTGCAACTGGAAGCTTGTTGGGTTTTTCTTTTTTTCTCCCCTCATACAGGTGTTAACGTAGCACGTGTGTGTCGTACAGGTGGCTAATTAAAGGTGGGTGTCTGCTGCACGGATGTGCTCCTGTTTTAACCCAAGTGGCTCTGCTGCAAGAAAACGGCGCACACTTTTCATAACGGAAAACAAACGGCCTCCTTAATCAAACAGAAACCGTCTGTGAAAGACGCAGTTACTCTCAGGATCATCAGTGGGATCGTTCCGCTTCAGGGCATCAAGTTATTGTTCGCTTTGCATGTTTTGTGTTTATATCTGTGTGGGCGGAGGGAAATGAAGGTAAGAGCGCACTCTTTTATAATCTCATTAGATCAGGGCTGCCTCCTGCTCTCTCTCATCACTAATGGCGTTTAAACTTACTTTCTCCCCTTTCATTTGCAGCAGCAGCAGACTTACAACCCACATGAAAAAGAAGCAACGTGAATGAATGGTAGGATTTCAACAATTTACCTCCAGGTCAGGGATTTTCCGCCGATCCGTTGAGTCGGCCCTCCCCATATTCACCTGTGGAAGTGGAATTTCTACGGTGCTTTTTTAACTTTTTTTTAACCTCGTTATATGCAATATGTTGTTAGATTTGGTCATAAACTTATAAATCTGTGTACGGTAATTTGATGTATTCTTGTTTAAACAAACCTCCATCCATCCCGGGGGTGGTGGGATGTTTTTTTTTTAATTGAGACTGAATAAAAAAAGAATTCAAATAAAATATTTTAATAAAAAAAGTTGCTACACTTAAAAAAATACTGTGAATTTATCACAGATTCTTGAATTATGCTTAAATATTTCATCAATTTTCAAATGATGATTTTATGAATTAGTGGGGAGAAAAAATAGCTACCACGTCCCAACCAGGCACAAGGTGAAAAAGAAACCACCCCCGAAGTAAAATCAAGAATTAATATTGATTATCTACAGTTTTTGGTTCAATTTCACTACCCACAACCAGGCCTGTTTACTGTCAGACCAGCAACATCAAGAAATTAATTAAGTAGTACCTGTCTGACAACATGAAGTAGGCTAAAAGATGAAAATTGCTGTATTTCAGAAAAGGAAAATCTTGCTGACAGTCAAACACGATGGTGGTGCAATGGTCTGGAGCCGCTTTCCTGCTACAAGACCTTGATGACCTTTACCTAAGGGAACCATAAATCCTGCTTCTAGATGAAACAGAGAACGTCTGGCCATCGGTTTTTCAGCAGATTGATCCAAAGCCTATCAGCAAGTCCGCCTTTGAATGGCTCTAAAAACAAAAAGAGGAGGTTTGGGAGTGGCCTAGTCAAAGTTCCATTGAGAGGCAGTGATGTGCCCTCGAAAACCCTGAAATCTTTTTAAACGATTCTACAAAGACTGGACTAAAATTCCTCGATAAAATCGATAAAAAAACCAAGAAAAAAAACATTTGTTCCCTGGTACTGGAAATGATGGACAGCACAACTAGTTATTATGTTCAAGGGGTGATTACTTTTGAGACAGATTGGTTTGGAACGATCCCCTCCCTTGATGGATAAAATTATCATTGGATAACTGCTTTTTGTATCTACTCAGGGTGTCTTTTTCTGATATAAGACTGATTTTAAATCTTTAAGTGTGACAAAAAAAAAGCAAAAACTGAAGAAATCTAGAGATGAAATACTTTTTCCCTGCCCAGTAAAGGTACCGTGAAGCTGGCAGATCGCTCAACTAAAGCAGATCTCCCCAGTGATGTTTCACATATCAGGCTTTTTAATTCTTCCTTTTCACATTTAAATCCTTTAGTTGTGGTCTATATAAAGTGGAACAGCAATGCTTTGGTCTGAATTCCTCATTAATTTGACCCACATCCTTCAGCTTGGACTACAAAATTGCTCCGAGAAATAAAAATGGCAGATTTGCACGACTGGTACGCCATGGCTGCAAGCCCATGACCTTGTTTATCAGATCCACAGCAAATACCGTGATGCAATAGTTAAAAAAAAACATAATAGAAAACAGAACGGCTTCAAAAATATAAACTAAAAAGCTCCCAGAGAGACTACACAAAACTTTTCAGCATTCCTTGAGACCCCCAGTACTCAATAAAATCAATTAAAGAGCTAAAACAGTGGATTTTGCAGGACATGTCTCCTTTAAATGTAAAGCACGCAGACATTTTCCAGCAGGTATCTTCAGAGAGCTGCAGCTTCCAGAGCAACCAGGGTTAATCTTTGATTAAAGCACAAACACATCATGAATAAGTTTCATCAGCACTTCTTTAAGGATAAGAAGACAAACGTAGGCACCTATGACGGTGAGTGTGTAGTTGCTGCTGCTGCAGACGTGCCCGGCGGCGTTTTTGGCGCAGCAGTAGTAAAGGCCGTTGTCGTCCGGAGTGACGTTCTGGATGGAAAGAGTCCTCTCCTTGTTGTTGATCTGGTGGCTGCTCTCCGTCAGCTTCACCCCTTCTTTGAACCACTGGCAGGTCGGCCTGAGAGGGACGGAGAGCAGGGCGGGGGGGGGGGATTCCCGGGTGAGGTCGGGTGAAAAGGGGGAGGGTGTCCTCGCCAGACGAGAGGCACGCTGCAGAGGAGGAGACTTACCGCGGGTGTCCATCGATGTGACAGCGCAGCACGACCGTGGCAGAGCTCTCGATTTCCCCTGCAGGAACCGGCTCCTTCAAAGTCACATTGCCACTCTCCAACCCTGCAGAGTCCAGGAGACGGACAGGAGGGGAAAAAAATAAAATAAAATCGAGTTAAGTAACGAGAGCAGTCAGGGTGAGGAAAGTGGGCAACGGCATCACCGCGCCGCTGCCCTCCCCAGAGCGAGACGGGCTTTAGCTCGGCTTTTTCAGACACTTAATGGACGGCTGGTTTACTCGCTCTGCGACGAGGGATGCAGCGCTGTCGGAAAACGAGGCAGAGGCGAAAGGAAGCAACGAGGCAAGAATTAACGCGATTTGACACAGCGAACGTGAAGGAAAAACCTCAAAAAAGACCCGGGAGGAGGAAAAGTTCTTCGCAATATCAATATATCAAGCCTGTCAGCAGCTCCAGAGAAGGCTGGTTGTGTGAGAGTAGGAGATAAAAAACAGAGGAAGGACAGAACAGAGGAACTGAATTGGTGTAGTTTTGAGTTTTGCTCAAATCCTGACGTTGGTGCATAAATAAAAACTCAGCTTTTAATTCATTCATTAGAATTGTCTTAATTCAGCGAGCTTTTGCATAGAAAGCACGGCCCAAAGCCTGCTCCTACTGCGGAGAATAGAGTTTTTCCCCCAATCTGTTTCAATTGAGCTCAAAAGAATATGCAAACTGGGCGGCCATCTTTTAAATAAATGTCCAAGACCTTTTCGAAGTGTTGCATCTACAATTATTTATCCCTTTCATACAGCAACTCTGACTAATTTGTGCGGTTGAAATATTGCATGCTCACTTTTTGCAGAGCGGGTAGCCTCTCATCTCATCATTTGAAACCGTTTTATTCTCCAGGTAAACCCAGAGGTGTAACCAGAAACTGTCAACTTGTAAAAATGCGACAGAAAAACAAACTAATACTTTCACATTTTACGATGAATTGCTGATTAGGATGTGCAATAAATCAAATATGTATTGTAATTTCATTCATAGCTTCGGGTTCCCTGTGCTTAAGGCAATGTGGGAAAACACCAGACAATAGGAAAAGCATCATAAAACTGCGAATATTGTGGCATTTATTAATATGTGGATGTGATCAGACAAATCTGCATTTTACTATGAATCATAATATTCGGAAAACAAGCAATTTATCCATACGAGAGGTGTTTAATATATCAAATGCATATCATTATGCAACATCTATGCACTGTAAGAAGGATTGCATGTGAAAAAGACTGTTTTAGTGCAATATTTGGCCATATAAAGATTTATTAACAGGGTGGTCAGTAAGCATGTAAAGTTTATTTGTTAAGCATAGGGCTGGACGATATAGGAAAAAAAAAACATATCGATAGAATAAAAATCATATTGATCGATGGCGTTAATTATCAACAAATTCAAAACATATTTTAAGGGCAGCAATGGCCATTTTATGCTGTTTAACAACTTGTTTTTAGATAAAGACACACAAACACTGAATTCAAACTAAACCCTTTATTCAACCAACTTTTTATCAAAACTGCAAGTTTTTAAAAAAGAAAGAAAAAAATAAGTGATCTCTGAACTCTCTGAAGAGGGCGGAGCGTTTCCTGGGTCTGCGTTGTGATTGGTTGGGAGGATGTAACGACTGTAATATTAACCTACATGGCTAGAATGCAACAGGAAGGAAAACTGTTCTTCTATTGAACTTTTTACTGATCCTTTTTTTCTATCATCAATATACGTCTATCGATCGATATATATTAATGAATTATCATCCAGCCCTAGTTAAGCACCTTTTCAAACAAAAACCATCACAAAGAACTGTACAGAAAAGTGATAAATGATAAAATTATGAGTTCATTAAGAAAAAATATAAAAAGTTTTTTTTCCCTAAAGCTCAAGGAAAGCATTTGTTGCACCATGATGCTGGAAAATAAATCATCATCGCAGCATCCAATAATAATGTCCCGTCTTAATGGTCTTCCAGTATGGAACAGCCTGAACACACATTCTTGTTTTTTAAAACTGCAATATCGTTTGTGATGAACCACATTTTCCCTCATTTTTTCTTTTTTTTCCCCCCCTGCAATAACGAGGACGAACAGGGAAAGCAAAGGAATTAGGCTGATTTAAATACATTTTCCAGAGCCTTATAGAGCAGTGGGGACAGAGAGCACACAAACTACCCGGGTAAAAAAAATGTTTTTATCCGTCTGGATTCGCCCCCTCTGCGCTTTGTTTACTGTACAAATATTTACAGCTGCCATCGAGTGAAAACAGCAACTAGCTGTTATTCATGCGATGCTATCCAAGCACGAGAAGCTGTGACTCTGTAGGGTGTAGTGTTGCTCCCAGAGTTAGCTCCGGGGATGGCCCAGTATAAATCGCCGGCCTGTTGGAGTTTGTGTTCGTACTCTTGAGCCTTTATTTATGCGAGACATTCCACCGGAGCCGAGGTTCGCTTCCTCTGGCCTGTGGCTTGATGGCACGCCGGGATCGTCTATGAAATATGCATGGCATGAGCCAACCTGAGACAGCTGAGGAGGAGGAAGGGAAGCGCTCCCCCTCTGAGGTCAGCCGGGGCGCTGGAGGAAGACCCATCACAATGAAGCACGCCGCAACCTGGCAGAGCGGCGCACCCCGAGGTTCCACAGCGAACCGTCTCTACAGTAACAATCCCCGCTGTTTATGTCTCCGCCCGAGCCAGGCGGTGCTCATTAGAGCCTTCTCAAAGCAGATGTGCAACAACAGCGGCGGCGTGGGCTCACCTCCCCCCCCCCCCCCCTCTGCACTTCAGCGCGTGTCAGTTAGGGCGGGAGAGACGAGTGGTTTGTGTGCAGGCGTGTCGGCGAGGAGCGATGCACGGACAATGATGCCGTGCCCGTAAACACGCCTGCAGACGTACTGGAATTATTGAGATGCTTCAGGATGACAGTCAGTTGCGTTTCCTGCTCAAGGTCAACGGCTTTGACAACGTTGGGGGGGGGGGGGGGGGGGGGGGGTGTATTGGGGGGGGGGGGGGGTGTAACTCAGCTACAAGGACCTGGGGCCAGACACTTATTGGTGGCCTGAAAGCAAAAGGGAGGAGAAATTGAATCTGTGGGTCAAGAATCAGGTGGAGAGCAGGAATGATGTGAAGAAATAAGTCCAATTTGCAGTCGGATGGTGAGAAAACACAGATCTGCTGCAGATGCTTATAGACGACCTTGCAGAAGTATTTGTACCCTACATCGCCCTGCAAACCGCCGTGTATTTTACTTGTGATAAAACACAAAACACCACATAATTGTAATTTGGATGGGATAGGTAATATTTTTAAACAACAAAATCTAATAAGTGCGGCATGCTTGTGCATCCACACCTCGGTAATCTGAGTAAACACTTACAGAAACACGTCTTTCAGAAATTAAAGCCGACAACCCTTTCCAAGCGTGTTTCTACCAGCTTTGCACGTCAGAACACCGATTTCTTCTTTAATTCTGCTGTGCAGGATAGCTTCAGCTCTTTACAGCTGGATGGAGAACGCCCCCCGTCTCTGCAGGAAAAGAAAAACATCCCCCCGGCATCGTGCTGCCACCTCCGTGCTTCATGGTAAACACACCTGTGGCACACGGTCTCTGCTGATATCAACATATTGGGGGCATCCCTTGTTAAACTGGAACAGAGGACTTGTCGTGGCTTTTTTTCTACAAAGCTATTGGCTGCAAAAAAGGGTCGCGTTTGTGGCATCCCCAACAGACTAATAGTTTTCCTGTTAGCGATTATCCTGCCTGAGCTATGGATCTCTGCAGCTCCTCCAAAGTTACCATAGACTACTTAATTGCATCTCTGATCAATGGGCTCCTTACCCGGTCTTTTAGTTTGGATAAATCATAAGGCGTGATAGGCTTTCATTTACATTTTCCCCTTTTTAGACAATTTCAACAGCACTCAGTGAGACGTTCACAGCTTGGGGCCCCACATGCGTTTCTACTGCGATTAATTTACACTCTGAAGGCAGCTGACTGCTACTGACTTTATGTGAGGCTCTCAAGAGTCAAGCAGGCTTAATAAAAACACATTTTTCCCCCCTTTCTCTTTACTTCTAGGGTCTATTGGTGTTGGTAGGTTACTTAAAATCCCACTAAAATAACCCGACTGCATGTTAAAAAGGTTAAGGGAGCATAAATGCTTTTGCATGGCACTGCAGCTATTACAAGTTTCAATCATTTGGCGCTACCAGATGGCATCTAATCAATAGAAACTAAAAGTAGCTAGCAGAAACAAAGCAGTACATTTTGGCCGTGACCCAGTTGGATGAAATTCTTCTGCAGGTTAGCTTCGCGTTCGAACTGGACGTTTATAATTAAACAGCCACGCGTTGTACCCCTCCAACTCCCGTTGGAAGTTCCTGCAGCTAACGCCATAATTAGGGGCGTATAATTATGTAGTGAGTGCTTCCTGCTCTTCCTCCCAACACAATAACAGACGGATTGTGAGGATGTCAGCGGGCGAGGCAAAGGCATCACACATGAATGTGTGCGACTTTCATTCAGCGGGGCCATTTGTTGCCATGGCTAAGGGTCTCTGCAGCAGAAAAAACACGTTCCAGAAGTTGTTACCTTGAGAAGTAATGGGCAGCATTTGACTGACAGAGCCATGTGTGTCGGGATTGTTCCTGTGCTGTAAACACCAACACACCCCGAGTGGTCGGGGCCAGCTGTCAGGAGGGCTCAGGTTCTATCAGCCGTGTTCGACTGAAGCGCTCACATTCAGAGAGATGTGGGTGACAAAGCAGCCTCCTTGGGGAAAATCAAAACCATCATCGAGACGTATAAACGGTGACAGGAGCTGAAAAAGTGGCCGCTGCTGGAGAAATGTAGGTTAGGAAGGCGTGCTGCGTGACCAGAGCAAAGACGGTGCACACATGTGCAAGCCGGCACGCGCTTTCAGATCTCAATCGGGGTGAAAATTGCGCCTGATTGCTCGCATCACTTGAATATTTGGCTCATTTCTGCAAGCTATGTCCTCAAATCCAGAACCGTGCTGGCCAGCATTTCCTCAAAGACTGGCGCAAAGCTTTGCCCTGAGGACTGACTAAAGTGCTGCTGACGGTTGTGAAGCCCGAGCACGGGGGCCTCTCCTGGAAGCCAGTGACCGAACGGGACAAAAGGCTCGGAGACAGGGGCTAAAACCTCTATTAGTGAAAACAGAGGGGGGATAATTTCTCTTGGAAAAACTCTACCCCCAGGATTAGCCCACCCACCACTGAAGGCGAGATGAATTAACTCTCACTCTTCAGTGGAGGAGGGGCACAAGCTTCCAAGTCCATGTACAGTACAGTACAAATGGAGCACCCCCCCCCCCCTCCTTACAACCTACATTTACTGCCATGCACGCAAACTTGCATACACGTCAGTGAATGCTCATGCAGGATTAATGCCGAGGGGCTAACATTACAGCTGCACAGGGCTCTATCGTCCGATTAATGCATGTTGGGTAAATATGGCGCAATCTGTCAAAACACGCTTGGATCCTCCTACAGAGACAACATGTAGCAAAAAGACACGATTAGACTTGGACTCTGCTTCCTGAAATTGAATTATAAACTGTACAACACTAGATTCTCTTGCTATATATATTATTCCAGAAATATTTGAGGCTGCATCTTCCCTGCATACAGGCACAATGTGTATTATCAACAAAACGACACATTTTTACACATATGCTTGTGTCCTCAGCCCTGCTCTCTTCACCCACGACTAAACTGCCATCTACCCCATATCCAACAATGGTGAGACCCACTACAGAGAGGAGGTACACAAACCTACACAGTGGTGCTCCAGGAACAACCTCATCCTGAACACAAGCAAGACCAAGGAGGTAATAATGGACTACAGGAGGTCCAGGAAGACTGAACACGCTCCTCTCTGCATAGATGGTGGAGGGTGTGGACAGAATTAGGTTCCTGGGCATTCACATCTCCTCTGACCTCTCCTGGACTGTGAACACCTCCCGCCAGGTGAAGAAGGCCCAACAGCGGTCTCTTGTCCTCAGGAAACTGAAATTGAGTGTTAAAAAACTTTTACAGAGCTACGATAGAAAGCATCCCGTGTCTCAGCGTGACAGTGTGGTATGGGAGCTGCGATACAGGAGAGGAAGGACGTAGCAGGGCTGGTGAAGACAGCACAAGGGATGGTCCAGGTCCTGTAGACGGCATCCCACGGTTCCAGAAAAGGGTCTGACGTACAGCCATAGATCCCACCCACTCAGGAAACGCATTGTTTGTCCCCCCTCCATCAGATAAACAATTCAGGAACAGTAAATCAAAACTGTTAGACTTAAAAACTGCTTCTTTCCCAAAACTGTAAAGGCAATCACCCCTTGCTGGGAATAAAATAAACCACCAACCCAATTTATAGTCTGCTACATGTCTACAAACTACAAAACCGCTGGTTCCACAGGTTTGGAGAATTATTAAACGGCCTCTCACATGCTATTGTCTATTTGCAACTGCACAGAAATTCACTCCTCAGGAAGTGTTGCTGGTGCATTCAGCTTGGAAAAAATAAAAATAAAAATTAAATTCAATTCAATTCAATTCAATTCTATTTTATTTATATAGCGCCAATTCATGAAGCCTGTCATCTCAAGGCACTTTACAAAGTCAAATTCAATCATATTATACAGATTGGATCAGATTATACAGATTGGTCAAAAATGTCCTATAGACCAGTTCATTGTTATTGTTTTGATTCGGGTTTTTCGCGCATGAGCGCCGGACTGGTTGGCAAAAGACGAACACAATGGTGGACGCAAACAGAGAAACTGACGAGTTCTCCACGTATTTTTCTTCTTTAGATAACGTATCACAAGATCGTTTTAAGACTAAGTTGATGGTTGATGGTATCAGATTGCCAGATCCACACAGCAAAAGCCTGAAGGGACGGAGCGAGTCTGAAATGCTGGCCAAGCGTTCAGTACCGCGACATATACAGCTGCCTTATAAACACGCAGGCCAGTACACACGAGAGAGCATGGAAGCATGAAACCACTGGACGGCTACAATTATATTATATCTGGACATAGGCTCCAGCAACGCCCGCGACGCCATGAGGGATTAAGCGGGTCAGAACATGGGTGGATGGATGGATGTTCAGACATGTTTGTGTAACATACGAACGCGGAGTCGGACAGGAAGACCCGCCCGGTAGGTTAAAAAAAACATAGTTCACTATAGGGCTGCAACTAACGACTATTTTGATAGTCGACTAGTCAGCGACTATTGAAACGATTAGTCGACTAATCGGATAATTATTACTTTTTTCTTAAATTCAGCATGAAGTTGATTTAATTATGTGGCACATGATAATGAACACAAAAAAGATGGTTACAACGAAAAAAACTTATTTTATTGCACATACTGTGGATTTGTACAAAAATTTAATAAAAATGTCCTAACTTTAATTATGCACAGTGCTCAGTCAACAGAGACGTAAAATTTATAAATAAATAAACCTCTGTCCATTTTTTAGGGACAAGCAAATGAATGATTAATAAATTAAAATCAAATAAAAAAAATTTCCCCTGTAAACCAAGAACAGGCTCATTAGCAGCAGCAGAACATTAAATAACACAAAGATGTGCATTTTGTGAAGTACAGCGGGGGGGGGGGGGGGGGGGGCGAGCGGGGGGGAGGGGACGACAAGTTTTGCGCGGGGGGGGGGGGGAATCCATGTGTTTTTTTCCCTGCCATTCACGCACGCGCGAAAGCAACAACAAATGTGTTAACGTCACATTAACATGCAAGCATGAGTTCGTTTTTTTTGGCCGCCTCGCCAAGATAGCGCTGCGGGAAACCCTGAGATGTATGTCATTAAAACTGCATTGGCTTGAATGTTACTTGCATCTTACCGAGGCGAGTCAGACTCCGTTTCGTTCAACTCCCCGACGTGCTTTCTCTGTAAATGTTCGTGCATCACCGAGGTACTGCCATGATACGCAAGGTCTGCTTTGCAAACCTTGCAAGTAATCTTTTTATTCGCCGTATCCAGGCTAAAATGCTCCCAAACTTTAGAAGTCTTGGTACGCGTACCAGATATTGACGCCGCCATATTTGTATGTTACCGCTCAGAGACAGAGACACTACTGCGCATGAGCGACTCTCGGCAGAGATCATAATCAAGTGAGATGCCTCACTCTGTTTGAAAAACGCGTCTGGCGACAATAGTCGACAATGGAATTCATTGTCGACAATTTCTATCATCGATTTTTGTCGACAACGTCGACTAATCGTTGCAGCCCTAGTTCACTACGGATTATTTTGGTGTTTTTGTCTTGTTAAAATTGGTGGGGGTGTCGGCGACATTGCAGCGTAAACACAGAAGTACTAGCGCCCGTGAACGGGGGCGTAATGCAGCTGCTGCTGCTGCAGCGCATCGACTCCGCTTCTCCTGGCTCCGTCTAGCGATCGCCACCTCCCCTCCGCCGCTATTCAAGTAGAACAATGACTAGAGCAGAATTAAGTTGCATTTACTGGAGATGAAATGTAGACAGCATATTCTGTTGTAGTATGATGGATCCCCCAGTCCATTGGTAGTGTCTGCCTGCGCTCTTTTCATTGAAATTATCCATTTCTTTCTTCTTTCTTCGTCCTTCGGTAAACGACAGAAACGTACATCCAACGATTTGGAATGCCTCTGTGTGCAACCGGGAGCACAACAAGTGGTAGACATTGTTTAGATTCCAAAAATAAACTAAATAAAAATACGCTCTAAATCACCCGTTTTGTCATGTAGTAGACGAGAACAGTACTGTTTTTGCCAACCACCGTGACCCGGATGTAGCGCTGACGTCACGCGTGAACTGGTCTATATAAGGGAACCCAGTTGATTGCATAAAAGTCCCGACAAGCTGCATAAACGTTTAAAATGAAAACGTTTCTTGTTGTATCCGTGTGGATGTGTGTCTCGCCAAGATTTCATTGTGAAAATAAAGACTCTCGATTCTAGATACGTCAATACTGACACGAGCGCGTTTATCGTAATGACAGCCAACGTTATTTCGTTGTGATTTAGAACTATGATTTGTGGTCGAAAAACTAAACTTTTAGACATTCAACACTAATTTATTTCAATTTTGCAGATGTCTAATCAAGACATTTTTTATACTATTGGTATCCAAGTCCCCGCTTAGATTTAAGTGTTGATCTTATAAATGTTGGTTGACCCCATAGCGTTGGCTAATGAGCCATGTGACTGTTTAGCACAGCAAAAAATCTACGAATTATAGGTTAATTGTGCTTGCATGCCTTACAAAAATGTATCATAAGCTTTGCACAGGATTTTTTTTGATACCACCTGTTCTGCAAGCTGATCTTAGAGAGTTACATCTGTTGCTGCAAAGACTTACATTCATGAAACAGGAGAGTAACATTTTCTCTAAGTTTTTCCCACACAACTAACCAGAACCGCATTGGTTATTGAACTAATCTTTACCATACTAGACTTTAGCAACAGGAAGAGCTGTGTGAAAAGGTGGATCTAATTAACCCCCAGATTCCAGACCCTCCGCTCCGTTCAAGACCGGTTCCCTGAGTCCGTGAAAAGCAGCGCCTACTATCCGGTTACTCCGTCACGCTCCGCTCTAAGTCCCTTTGAGCCAGAGGAGAGGAAATGCAGTTCAGCTTATCAGTTTATTTATCATTGTCATTACAAGCAGAATGCAAATCTATTTGGAGAGGATTACCAGATTTCAAACTGAATGTTTAAATGACAAAGCTACTTCCTTGTTCGGTGAAAAAAAAACAGTTTGCATCCCACATTT
This sequence comes from Fundulus diaphanus, assembly GCA_037039145.1. NCBI lineage: Eukaryota > Metazoa > Chordata > Actinopteri > Cyprinodontiformes > Fundulidae > Fundulus > Fundulus diaphanus. The sequence continues at coordinate 44,006,180 of CM073121.1, read as the reverse complement.
AAATAAAACAGTTAACTTTACTGTAAATATATATATATATATATATATATATATATATATATATATATAAACAGAGATGTTTTTAATTTGTAGTTACTGATCTCTCGTTACCCTATTTAACTTTGGTAACCCACATGTTGTTAGCGTTCTCTTTCCTGTTTGATACGATTGCAGTTGTGGAGCTTGACCTGCCGGAGTCCGACGGACCGGAACGCAGCAGCACATTGTTCCGCATTTTGACGGTGAACGGCGGTGAACTTGTCTGCTGGCCGTGACGTTCGGAGAAGTCACGGAAAACGTGTAACCGTTCTCATTAAGCAACATAACGTAGTTGCTCCGTCGGATGGACGGGAAGCGAACGGAGCAGTCAGAGGATGTGGAATCTGGGGGTAAATGACGCAACCAAAAAAAAAACAAAAAAAAAACAGATGCATAATTTTAAATCTTACTAGAAATAAATCATAAAATAAATACAACTTTTGGTCAAATACACAACCAGAAGTTAAGTTTTGCTCTATATATTACTATAAATTATTGGGGGTAAATTACACGCTTACCTATGGGATTTCTTTTCTAGATTGACATTTTGATACATTTGTCATTTCAAACCACAAAACGTGTTAAAAACCTTCACCTTTGAGAACAATGAAAAAGAAAAAATTTTGTATATATATATATATATATATATATATATATATATATATATATATATATATATATATATATATATATATATATAAAGTTCCTTGAGCTTTTGATACGAGATAAAAAGGTCTGCACCTTATCAGAAAATTAGACGACTGCGATAACTTTGGTTAATATCGCCAAGATGGTATCCTCATGCCTCTCTCGCTCTCGTTTATGCTTTTAATTTAATTTGTGAGATTTAGCATCTTGGACATTATAATCGAGGAGTGGACTTGTACTGCGGTGTACGCAAAGTGCGAATCATGACATTTATTATGTTCCATGCATCCCTTTATAATTGTAATGAGCACAAAGATCCTTCGACGACGACGACATACAGTTTGATGCAAAACTAAGAACTGTCGCTTCATGCTTGCTCAGTATGAGGGATTGCTGCAAAGCCATGGACAAATGCAGACGACTCTCCCTGTCTGCGCTCTTTCAGGAAGAGTGAATGCTGCTTGTCAAGACTTTTATGCAGTCAACTGGTTCCCTTATAAAGGAAACCTTTTGACCAATCTGTATAATCGGACCCAATCTGTATAATCTGATTGAATTTGACTTTGGAAAGTGCCTTGAGATGACATGCTTCATGAATTGCCGCTATATAAATAAAATTTAATTGAAAAAATAGAGCTGCACGGTATATCGAATTGAAACCACTGCACACAGTGACAGATATTGCACACTATAAACTATGTTTTTATGTTTTCATGATGTAAAACACTTTGGGATATTGCACACAGTGATAGTCAAGTCAAGTTTATTTGTATGACACATTTCATCTGCAAGGCAGTTCAGTCACTAAAGACTCCTTGATTTCAATTTATGGTAGGATTTCAAATTCAATGCATGCAAAAGCTGCACGTAAATCATATTTGGCCTGTTGGACACTTGATGCATACTTTTAGTGGCAGAAGACGCAAAAGCTCACACAGAGAGGTGGGGACATAGTGATGAAAGAAAAGAGTCAGAACTGCAAGAGTTAAAAGTAATGAATATCGTCATTGCAATATTAAGCAATAGATTTCTGAGAACAGGCATTTAGTATAAGGTGTGTTTGAGATTTTTTTTATTCATTATGAAATTTCTGCCACGTTGTAAACACACTGTTCTCTTATATAAACACATAATCAGACGCATTGTTTTAATTCATCCCCCGTTTCCTCAAATGAAAAGCCTTTTATTAATAAGGAAGAATTCCTTTAAGCGCGTGGGAATAATGTTAACGACGTGCCAGACAAATACAGTTTATCCTGGATCACGATGGAAACCCTGAAGAAGAACTGGCACTTCTTGTCGAACCCGTTCCTCTTTTTTTTTATGACTTTAATCTGTGGGAGTGTGTCGGTTGATCTTCACTGACACAATGGATCATTTGGCAGTTCCGACATGACTGCAGAAAATCTTCAAACTCAAAAAACAGACATGCATCTCTGGGTCTTTCTGGCTAAAGCTACGCATTTAAAGATGGAGCTCAGAGAATCGGCCCGTTTGCCTCTAATCAGCCCGTCTCTCGAGAACGCAGAGAGGGGGCGGTCTGGACTCGCATCTGTTCCTGTAATCAGCCTTTGAACAAGCATCATCACTGCGAGGAAAAACCTCCTGAAACCATCTGAATGTAGCCAAGGAAGAGAACATGTTCCAGATGGAGACATTTTTCATCCCCTTTTTCCTTTTTCATCCCCTCTGCTTCTGTCTCTGCAAAGGCTGAGACGCACAAAAGGCTTTCCAGTAACAACTGGTACCTGAGGGCTCTCTTGTTATTTATCCCACACGGAGCTGGGTTCAATTCCCCGGGCATCTTCAGAAACAAGGAGAGCCACTCATCTTCAGTTATGAGGTTAAACTAGATTAAGACGCTGGCGAGCCTTCTTTCTAAAAAAAAAAAGAAAGGGGGGGACAAAAAGTTTACAAAAGCGGGCGAGTAAAAAAGCCGGAGCAAAGAGGCCAGTAATGAACGAAATCTAAATAATTACACAGCCAGGAGGTAAATTACGCCCGTCTGTGAGTTCTCGACAAAGGCCTTTTGAGGGTATATGAGAAAAGACAGTGTTACACAACAGGGAGGAAAACACAGGCAACAAGAAACACATGGTTGGTGGCACATGGATCTAGTTTCCAGTAGAAAGAAGGAGCCAGAAAGAACAAGCCAACAAGGTGGAAACATTCCTCTAACTCATACAACCCGTCATCCAATATGCCGACTTTTGTTCTGCTTTTTTAACCAGAAACTCGACGCTTGGCCTTGGCGCCATTAAATAGTGCTAGAAAACCGTTCACAAGTTTGATATTGGGGGAAAAAAAGTAGTGCACTGAAGTGAAATGGGACGAAAATGATCAATAGATTTAAAAAAATTAAAACTTTTTTTTTTTTTTTATATCGGAAAAGTGTATGCACTTGCGATTAGCAAGCTTATACCTCGGGCTGGACAATAATTCAATAACAATACATATCGATGATAGGAAAAAAAGATCAATAAAATAGTTCAATAGATTAACAGTTTTCCTTCCTTTTGCATTCTAGCCTATCATGTAGGTTAATATTACAGTCATTACATCCTACCAACCAATCACAACGCAGACCCAGGAACCTCCGTCACCAAGCCCCGCCCCCTTCAGAGAGTTCAGAGAGCATTCTTTTTCCTTTTTTAAAAACTTAGTTTTGGTAAAAAGTTGGTTGAATAAAGGGTTGAGTTTGAATTCAGTGTTTGTGTGTTCTGTATCTAAAAATAGGTCGCCAAGCAACAGCATAAAATGAACAGGGCTGCAATTAAAATATTTTTTTGAATTTGTTGATAATTATCGATATTAATCAATACGGTTTCTATTTTATCAATATGCTTTTTTTTTATATATCATCCAGCCATACTTGTACCACTAATTAAAATACAGTGCATTCAACCCCCTTTAGAAGCCACCTAATAGGTTAATAAAGAGCACCCCGAGTGCTGAACATCCCATAATCCCTGTTCAAGTCACTTATCTAAGAAAAAAAAAGGAAACTATGAAACTATGGCAGCAAACCCCTTCAAGATGTGGAGGTCCGGCTGAACTGACGGGCCGCGAAAAGAGAACATTAATCAGAAAAGCAGCCAAGAGGCTCCTGGTCGCTCTGGGTGAGATGCAAAGATTCATAACTCATGTGGAAGGAGCGGTTGACAAGAAACCTTTTAGTCGTGCATTTTAGAAATCTGTTTTTCCCCGAGGAGGAATAAAGCTAAAAGAAGTCGCTGCTGAAACAGCGAACCTGTGGAAGAATCTCCTCGGGTCAGATGAGAACAAAATGTTTTGTGAAAAGCTTCTTCTGGTGGGAAAGCTCAACACCGAAAATTAAACCATCTCCATTGGGAGACGTAGTGGCAGGATCGTGCTGTGGGATGCTTTTCTGTGAGCAGGAAGCAGATTAGAAGACTGAACGGAGCTAAAGGTTCACTTCCTGGCAGGGCAACGCTGCCCTAAACACGGAGCCAGAGCTGCAACCGAACCGATCAGATCAAAGGATACTCAGCTTGTTAAAATGGCAGTCAGTTTACTCACATTTAATATTGAAGGAGGCCTCGGTGGACTTCAGCGTCTCTCCTGTGCCGTGATCTAACGCCTTGCAGTGAAAGCTCCCGGCGTCCAGCTGCCGATCCACCGAGATGAACTTCAGGTTGCTCCCTTCCTGGAAGCGCCTCTCCGTGTTCTCCAGGCGTTTGTCGTCTTTATACCACTCGTACGTGATGTTGGCCGGGTTGCCGACTTCGCAGCGCAGCATGGCGCTGCGGCCATGCAAAGCATCCTGGGACTTGGGCTCCTTGGTGAACTGGATTGAGACGGCCTGAATGGACAGAACTGGAGAACAGAAGAGAGAGAGAGAGAGAGAGAGAGAGAGATGGGAGTGAGAGGGGAAAGTAAACGAGGAGAGAGCATCACGGCTGGGCAGCTGTTAACATTTTATAGCTTTTTTCCGTTCATTAACTGTATGCCGCAGCAACCACTTAGCCATGTGGAAGAATGTGATGTTGAGACAATAATGACTCGAGGTAAATTATTATGCTGTAAAAAGATCAGACCCAACTTAGGGAAATGTTGTTTTTTTCAGTTCGTGACGCCTCGGTGTGAGTGGGTAACCCAACAATCACACATGCTCGAATCAGGCCACTTAAAAAAAAAAGAAAATAGACCTGCATCCCTCCTGCACTCGTAAAGCTTTTATTTTTACTTCATGAGGATGTAAACAAGACCGGTTTCAGCTTCATTTACTCCGGTTAGCCACATCTGAATGGAGGCGACGACAGTTTTGTGCAGTTCGAGGTAAACAGACGGAGCTGAGACTTTGTATTATATACATATATATATAAATTTTATTAAAAAACTCCTCTTTAAGTATAGAGACTGCCCGTGTCAAGGTGTTTAGTGACATTCAGATAAAGGTCCAATAAAACCAGCACTGTGGAAGAACCATCATGCTGGTTTTATTGGACCTTAGTGTAGCATTTGATGCTGTCAATCACTCCATTCTGTTAGAGTGCCTGGAAAACTGGGTCGGCCTTTCTGGTACAGCTATAAACTGGTTTCAATCCTACATAAAGGACAAGGACTTTTTTGTGCCCGTAAGGGACTTTATATCCTTCTATCACCTGAAGAACATTTCTAGGATTAAAGGACTGATGTCTCAGCAGAATCTGGAAAAACTAATCCATGCGTTTATTTTTAGTAGAATTGATTACTGCAACGGTGTTTTCACAGGTCTGCCTAAAAAGTGGATCAGACAGCTGCAGCTGATCCAGAACGCTGCTGCCCACGTCCTCACTAAGACTAAGAAAGTAGAGAACATCACCCCAGTTCTAAAGTCATTACACTGGCTCCCTGTATCTCAGAGAATAGACTTTAAAATACTTCTGTTAGTCTATAAATCCCTGAATGGCTTAGCACCTAAATACATCACAGACTTGTTATCAGTGTATCAACCATCCAGACCACTCAGGTCTTCTGGCTCCAGCCTACTCTGCATACCTAGAACCATAACTAAACAAGGAGAAGCAGCATTTAGTTCCTATGCTCCAAACTGCCAGAGGACTGTACGATTCTGAAACCATGGGTTCCTTTAAATCAAGATTAAAAACATTTGTTCAGAATTGCCTTTAACTGAATGTGGACGGTTGTTAAACTTGTCTTATACTGTATCAAACTACTGTTGTCGCTGCAATGTTCTTCCTGTCTCTATAATGCTTTCTTTCCTTTGTTTTTTTGTTTGTTCATATACAACAATTTTAATTGTTTTATTACTGAAAAGTGCTTTATTTAAAAAAAAAAACTTGCCTTGCCTTTATATATAAAATCTTAAAAAGGGAGAATGTGCCCTTTCTTTGCTGAAAACAATGTATTGCAGAAGCATTATCTCACACAGAAAAACGTAACAATCCAACCATTAAATTGAAGAATTTTCTGTAGTTGGGACAAATCCCAAAATAAATGCCTTTTATCATCTTTACAAATTAAATTGATTGGAAAAATCTAGGGACCTTTAATACTGTCCATTTCATAGGCATTCTTCTAAATAGGAAAAAGAGGAGAACATACTAGCCGTGTAAAGAAAATCTGTGATGGTTTTCGCCAGTCGGAAAATTACCACCAAAGAAAAGCTACCCAGCTAAACATGTCGATATCTGTTAAATATCTGTTATCATGCTTTTCAGTTCTTCCTTTTCATACTGAAATCATTCAGCTGTGGTCTATATAAAGTGGAACTGCAATGTTTTGGTCTGAATTCCTCGTTAATTTACCTCCACGTTCCCCCTTGTTCTGAGGTGTGTCCGAAAGCAAGTCGTTTTGGTGCTGTCACTTTAAAACTAAAGGAGGAACTTCACACCATGCCCCCCTTCAGGTTACAGAGCATTCCAACCAAATCGGCCATCTTTGTAGTACGCAGGGGGACTTCAAAGATGTGGACTACAAGTGGACAAACGATGTCGACTTGCAGCTTCGGCATCTTACAGTTTAGGCTACAAAACCCCTCAGAAATAAAAATGGCGGATTTGCGAGACTGGTAAACTGGAAATCCATGCGCTTGTTTAGCAGCTCTGCAGAAAATACGTAATTAAAAAAACAAACAAAACAAAAAAAAAAAAAACCTGAAACTGCAGGGCTTTAAAAAATATGACCCAAAAAGAATATGAAGATATCTATGCAGCTCCTGGAGAGACTACATTCAACTTTTATGCAATCCTAGAGACTCAAAGTGCACAAAAAATCAAAAGGTATTTTATGGCTAAAAAAAAAGTGGATTTTGCATATCTCTCCTTTAAAAAGGATGCTTTGGGCTCATTTCTCTTTCAACAGAACTGTCTTATGAGTGAATTTTGTAAACCCAGTAACAACTGGTTCTTTCAATAGGATGATGATCCAAAGCAACAAAGAAATTGTTTAAGAGAAACAAAATAAATCACTTTTAATACCCTGGACAGTCCCCAAACCCAATTATCTTAGAAAACATGTGAGGGAACGGGAAAAAAAAAAAGAGAAAAAGAAACAAAGAAACCACTCCTGCCCGTTGTCGGGTATAGTAAAGTTTCTGTCATGCTGTGGGCCTCTATCTGCAGGCCCAGTTAGAGTGCATGGCATCACTTTTCTTTTTTTCCCCCAATTCTGCCAACATTTTCCTCCCTTCAGACTTTGCATCAGATCCTCTTTCAAGCCATTCTTAAAAACGCTGCACACATTCAGCCAGCAGAACTTCAAAAACTTAGGTTTACTCAGCCGAAACGCTTCCGAGCAGTGTAGTGGTACAGCGCCGTCAGCTGACCCGTGTACAGATGGACACAGCATCTCAGTGAAAATATTTTCAGTGAGTAATTTTCTGACGGGAGTTGTGCAATTCCTTTACTCCCCCGTCAGAAAAAAAAAAAACACCCCGGAAATACGGTTTTCATCCCACACCGTGCTTTAGATTAAAGACAGATCCAAGCAGAGTTGTTCCGACTGCACGGTGCCCTCTTGTTTGGGCAGCAGCTCAATAACCGTCTCCAAACGGTGTCCAAGCAGGTCCCCGTCTGCAGCACAATGTTATCAGACGTCAAGGCCTGTCAGCACTAGGAACGGTCCATCTGAAGTCGATTCAGCACACCCTCACCTGCGAGACGATGGGTGTACAAGCGTGTGAGGGGGGTGTCCTGAGTCTCCTGCAGGACTGAAGCCGGTCTTTTAACAATCTTACATAAAGGAGGCTGCTGAAGACGAGCCGGTCTTTGAACCTCCACAGTCCACCACTGCATTACTTAAAGCCCGCCCAGATGCAGGTGGCTGGACCCGACAGGCGAGGCAGAGGTGAAGAGAAATCCCGGTCAGCGGGACGACGGTGGACAGACCGGAGGGACAAGCGTCAACGTCCAGAGACAATAAAATGTTCTGTAGGACGGCGCTGGCAGAACCCCACAGGAGCAACGTCTGGGTTCAGTAAACTACTAAATTAACAGCCTCACAGGTGCTGTTCTGCTGCTGAAAGGAGGTAGAGAGAGACAAACCTCTCGTGTGACAAAAGCAATTTGCTCTGCGCAAAAACATTGATTTTTTTTTTCTTTCTTTGTTTACAAGCGGAAACAGCAAGAGAGCTAGTTGGAATAATGCATAAAATAAACGTTTGATCCTCCACTGGTGGTGCTACACAACTTATCACCATTTTTACCACATTAACATTACAGCCACAGAAAAAGCATGAGTTTAATTGATCCTATTAACCAAAAAACAAAGGTGATAATAGCTTCGACACGGACGGAAAAAGATCAATTGTGTGCATTTATCATGAAGCTGAAAGCACTTATGGTGCCAAAGAAAATTATATTTTCTTTAAATAGAAATCTAAGAACAAAATTATGCTCACTAATCAAACAAAAAAATTTAAACCAGCAAAACAGATCTTTGAAGAAAAGTTGTCTTTAAATCTTTGTATATCCAAAACATACATAAATAGTCTTTGAAGTCTGTGTTATTGTAAAACAGTTGTTACATTTTTTGGGTTGATTATTTTTTTCTTTTGGCTTAGAAGATGTTTTTTTAGTCTTAGTTCAGCGAGAAGAACAGGACAATCAATCTCGCTATATTAGGTCTTCCTTTGGGTAAAAGTTGCCAGACATTTGTGGTTATAGTTACTACAAAAACAAAGTGAATGCAGAAACCTGGGTAATACATGATACATTTGCTTTTGTTGCATCAAAAAAAACTTTTTTTTAAATACTTTAACTAGGGTTTGTCTGTGAAAATATTGCCCTTAAAGATAAACAGCCAGTGGACAGAGGCCAAATTTGCTCTGTGTTAAAATTCACAGATTAAATTACAGCTAAACTACTTACTGATTCGGTGACTTTTCAAAGCAACTGGTTGCACTGGCGTATATTTAGGGATATCAGAGTAAAGGGGCTCAGAATATAAATGCATGTCAAACTTATTTAAAAAACCCTGTATCATACGGCTGGGCAATATATAGAAATTCTAAAGATAAAGATTTTTTTAAACAGATATGGGACTATATTGTTTATATCCAGATGGTCTTTGTTGCATTAGAATAATGCTTTTATCTATTCTAGTAGGTGATTTGTCCGTCTTTCCTCATATTTATCTGCAGCTGTTTGTTAAAACATGTGCTTGTGAGACATTTGGGGTAAAGCTTTGATTCAGAGACGCCTTTTTATAATTACTTTGTGAAAAGACGAAACATATCGAGATAAATATCATAATATCGGCATCAGCCTTAAAATACCGAGATATTATTTCTGGTGCATATCGCCCAGCCCTACCGTATCGGTTCCTTTATGTTGATCCAACATTAAATTAGATATTTTTTTTAAAAACATACTGAAGTTTGTGAAAGGTGAAAAAAGTTGTGGAAAAGTTCAAGGGGTATGAATACTTTTTAAAGACCGAGAATACTTTAGGTTTGCGGTCTGTTGAATACGTTTATCCACAAATATTTGGGATTTATGGCAAAATGCACACATAGCAAAGCGTAATCAATCATCGGCTCAACATCTGGTTTGCGGCGTTGTATGGAGGCGCTGCATGATTTATTGCCCCACGGATTGAAACAACTCCTTTACTATCTAAGCAAACGGCCCCCTGAACAGCTTCCCCCGCGAGGCAGGGGATTCGTTCCATCTGTGTAAAAACGAGGATGAAAAGCAGCATATGGGCCGGAGAAATCAGCTTAACGAACCAACGTCAACCCAAACAAGCCACCGAGAAAACGCGCGCAGACACTGGCTGCATCCTGAGTGAGCACGGCTGCTTCCAGCGCCGCCGTCCTCCACCTGCGTGGAGTTCAGGCGGAGACGCAGGCGCTCAGTGGCCTGCGGCGGATGACCGGAGAAGCCTGTTGACACACCGGGCGAGATCCGGTGCGTAGAAGACTGGAGGACAGGAGGAATTATCACCGGGATGAGCTGTCCCATACTGCGTGACGACAGACATTAAAAAGTGAGTTTGGGTGGAGGGGGGGGGGGGGAGTTTGGCTCTCATATCTGAAGAAGACTGCCAAGTTTACTATCTCTGTTCAAACAGCGATGGCAACCTGACCTATATTCCCGATTAACGTGCATGCACAAACCCCGAACAGCACGAACATCATCGCATAAGCAAAGCACAAAACCGCAGCAGCCGCCCCGGACCTCCTCCTCCCTCCTCCTCAACTACAAGAAGCCGCTCAGTCACAGAAAGTCACCGAAGCTCCGACTGTCGGACTGAGTCAATAGCTAAATTAGGTCCCGCTCTTTTACTTAGTCCTCTGAGAGATGAAGGGAAGAAAATGTCTGGGTCTGCAGTGAGTGGCGCTTTGGGGAGATAAGCAGCGGTATCTGAACTCCCCTTCAAAGACAGACCGGTTGAAAGGGAGAGTTTCAGATAAAAAGGACAAACAAACGCTGATAGCGGGCAAAAGCAGGATGGGGAGGTTCCTGGATGAAACGTGCCACACAGTGGCTGCCGTCTACCAGATTTCTCATAATGCAAGAATAAATCCATCGAAAATTTCAGCTCTAAACACTTAGGAGACAAGTGCCACTGTTTATTCAGTAATTTTTTTTAAACAGGCGTGGAGTTTTGTTCCAACACCCTTTTGTTTCACAAACACAGGCAGACATCAAAGTTGGTCTGCGGCTCTGACAAAATTCATTGCGCCACTTGTGAAGAGAAAGCTGTTTCTGCACAGAAGTGAGACACAATCCTTGGATTTTGACCAGAGTTTGTGGGAAGACATCGGATGAGACGGAACCGGGGTTAAGGACGGAGACGGGAATATCTGCTCCCCGGCTCGCTGCACTGTCGAACCCCATTAGGCCTGGTGAGACTGCCGGGCTGTCAGGTTGAAGATGCGTTCAAGTCGCCCTGACAGCCAGAACTCATCATAATGAGCTCATCAGCAACCCACGTCTCGTCTCTCTCTGTCAGCTGTCTGCTGCCACAAACACGCAGAGATTGCGGAGGTGAATCTTGCTGCGCCGGCAATCGGGACAGAGGAGAAAGCAAGCATGCAACAACAATAAAAAATCTCCGTCTACATAAATCAAACCAGTTGGCTATAAAAAGGTATTCAAAGTGCCGTTTACACATGCGAGATGAAAGAAAAAGGAAACTTCTTCCTTTTTGTTCAGGCGAGCAGCATAAAGGGAGATGCTATCAGTGGAAATCCTGTCATCAGGATTGTGAGTTTCCAGCAGCCCATCACGCGCTGCATTGTTATCTCGAACCCTCCCTAAACATGCCTCTGTCTGGTGACGATGAGCAGCGGTGACACACGAGGCCCAGCCCTGCCGGAGGTCAAAGGGGGGGGGGGGGGGGGGGGGGTCACAGACAAACAGCAACACCCACCAACACTTGGCTCCAGGAACACCCACGGTGTGAGCTCAAATAACCCCGACCGTGTGGTTTAGGAGCTCCTCGGCAAGCCGTGTCAACGCGGGACAGCTGCTTTAAAAACGTTTTAAGGTGACGGCCTGGCAGAACGAGGAGCCTCGGCGTCGCTGAAAGCGAGAGGCGCCGGCGATGCATGAGACAGTGATTGGTGGCGTTCCACCCGGCTGTTATTTTTACCTCGATGCCTCAGTGATAAATATTCCAAGATCTCACGCAAAAACGTTAAAACAACAACAACAAAAAAACAGTCGATTCGGCGACAAGTTTCATCTCCCTCTTGCCTGCCACAGTTAATGGAGACATGACAACTGCTCCATTTTTATAACCCACTTTTCAGACAAAGCGTAGATAACTATAACCCAGTTAAAGATGAGAGCTGGCATACGTCAGGCAGCATCAAACATTACAACTTCAGCTCTATGATACCAATCAGCTCAACTTTAAAGGAATAGGGTGGGGGGGGGGGGAAAAACAAAAAACAAAGGCTTGGAGCAATTAAAGATCCTTCAATCAGGTCCATGATAGAAACTCTGTGTTCATTAACATCTACGAGAACACGCATGACTTGAAAGGCAAACAACTTTCCTTGCTTGGCTCTTGTCAGTCAGGAGGTCAAACGAGGGCCAACGCAAGAAGCGACATGAAAAACGGTCATAAATTTTTTAAATAAACAGGATGGGTAGAGAGCAAGCAGAGAGGAAAAAAATGAAGATGCTGTCTGAAAGCAGAGCTTCCAGCTGCTGCAGTCTTCTGACACCTAAAGGCTGGGAGAAAAATGGGATCATCTAAAAATTGGAAAGGAGTTAAATACTAAAACAACATTTAACAATTTTCTCAAATGGAGTCTAGAGCTGTATTTATTAGTCTAATTAGACTCATAGAATCCTGACATTTTTGGACTGGATATTGGGCCAAGGCCCCTGAACCAAACGATGTAGTATTGTGATGTTTTGGCTGAATTTACAACACAAATTCAGGCTTGACACCAAGAAAATGTTGCACACCTGGATAGTTAAATAAACAGGAAACTCCAACTGTTTATAAATATAGGTTTCATAAACATTAGTAGGTCTATTTAGACAGTTTTTTCAGATAAATTAAAGTTTAGGCACATGAATAGAGCTCATCACGGAAGACCACAGCTAGTTGTCCGTTTCTTTAGCACGGCCTTCTTTGGAAATATATTAATGTTGCTGGAAAGAAAAACATTTACACGGTTTGTAAAAACATTTTAGGTTTAAAGTCATGTTGTACTGTTAATGTAGCAATGACAGAAGAGTAAAAACTGAATTTTGAAGGTCTACAAAGGACCAATGAGGAGCTTCAGATACAACAGAAACCTATTTTTAATTATTCTGTTGAGTTTTAAACCTCCACCTTAATTTTCCATGGAGCTTACGATTTCAGCATGTTTGAAGCCCGATGAAGACTTTGGTAGGAGGTAGGAACATTTTAAATCTAGAACCGTTATGCTAACTAAGCTAACATCGCTAATCGCAAATAAAAAGGTGTTAAAAAGAAGTTCAATGTCACCCTCATTTGTTCCTGACATCGCCTCATTTTAATTAGTAAACTCATATGTTATAAAGCTACTTGGCATTACTTTTCTAAATTTCTCATGTACACTTGTGCTGTAATGTCACCACTGCTCGTGAATAATTAACGAGGGGAATTAAGGTCTTCATTTTATTCTTATAGTGTGTTACTCTGTTATTGTGTCCTGATTCAAAGCAGAAGCTAACTTTAGTCTTGCTAGCAGCTAGCGGTTAGTTGTAGCATTTACATAGTGATGAGTACTTATTGTTCGTACTGTCGGTCACCGTCAGTTTTTTTTAATCAAAGCAGATGCTAACTTTACGATGGTTGAATGGTAACGGCCAGTTATATTCTCACTAGGATTTAATTTTATTCTTATTGTCTGTTACTCTGTTATTGTGTCCTAATTCAAAGCAGAAGCTAACTTTAGTCTTGCTAGCAGCTAGCGGTTAGTTGTAGCATTTACATAGTGATGAGTACTTATTGTTCGTACTGTCGGTCACCGTCAGTTTTTTTACTCAAAGCAGATGCTAACTTTACGATGGTTGAATGGTAACGGCCAGTTATATTCTCACTAAGATTTAATTTCATTGTTGTCTGTTACTCTGTCACTCTCTTTATCTGAAGCCGATGCTAACTTTAGCGCTGTTAACAACTAGCGGTTAGTCGAATTATTCACTTGAGTATAACAATAAGTACATAACGTATGCACTGTCCGTTACTCTCATTTTCTAGAAAGTGTCAACTATGCTGCCACACAATTTAAAAAAGTGCTGGAGGGTTTTTCCATATTTTTGTAATTTTTTTTCCGCCTAGGACAACGAGGTCTTTATGAAATCATCAACATAACATTTCAACAACTTCCTTTTATGCATCAAAATAAGAGACTTAAACATACAGGATGTCAAGCTTTAGGCACAAATTCACAATCTGGCTCATAATAGCATAAACTTAGATCAAAAGACAAAGTCACATGCCAGCTGCAAATGAATAAGTTAGCGCTTAGGGACAGACTTTAGTTTGTCAAAATACAATATTTTTAGATTTAGAATGACCTTTTTTTAAAGGTAGATAGTCCAAGTTTTGGACTTAAATGTTTATTTTCTTTCCCATACGTGTCCTTATAATTGCCTGACGTGTAAAATGAGTTATCCTCTATTCACCGCATTTGCCTCTATAGGCTGGATTAGTCAGTTCATGAGAGTGATTTGGGTCGTGTGCGTGGGTGTGACGTACTGCGCGCTCTCGCTTACCTGGCTGCTTCGTTGCGTCTACACAGTAATCGAATTAGCGAGAGAACACCGTCAAACTTCAATATTTATAGCTTTCCTACCTCAAAAGACATTACGCCTCTAAACAAAATGCTTTTTCTCTTTTCCCATGCACGTGCACACTGGTGTAATTTTAAACTTCCCGCCAGAGGGGGCAGACGTCTGCAAAAACCCTAGAATTTACACTATGCTCCTTTAATGTGTGATTATCAATCTTGTAAAATATGAAAAGACTGAAGATACGATCAAAAGATTGTGGCTGAATATGCTTGTGTGGTTTATTTGTATGAGCGTACTTTGCACCGTGAGCAAAACGAAGACTAAATGGTTTATTAAAAGCATAGAGAATGAGAAATTATAATTATCTGCATATATTTATATTTGGATCATAGGATGGGATCAGACCCTCACACCAAAATTAAATGGACTTTCTCTCGTAGATATCTGCTGTTCGTCACAGCGTGTCACGTCAGACCGTCAAAAACCAAACATTAGATGAGACTCATTAGCATCAATGTAATCTCATTAACTTTAAGGCTTGCTATATTATACTTAATATTGACATTTTCTTTCCTAGTACTGCCAGAAGACACATGACAAGGTGTTAAAAAACTAAAAATTTCATAACGATGAAAGGCAATAGCTTGAGTGATTGGCATATTAACATTTGCTGACAACCAGATGTCAAAGTGCAAGTCAGTGTAGATTTCTTTTTTAACAAGCTAAAGTAAAAGCTCAGAGGGAAAACTGTAATAGCTTCAGCCTCAGCTGTGCAGACTGAGATGTCAGAGATAAATTAGAGAATGGAGGCGGAGGGCATCGTCATGCTAAGCTCTGAGGCCCACTGACAGCTTTCATGGCCTGTCAGCAGTGTTTCAGCTTCTTTATGACTTAGCTGCCGTCTTTTAAAACTGGATAGAAGATCTTTTCAGCAGCTTTCATGGTCTAATGAACACGGAGGACAAAAACAATCAGAGCATGAAACAGGTGAGTCAGAGTAAACTAGGGCAACATGACAAATGTCATAGAAAAAATTTATTTCTATATAAACAAAGGAAAAGTTGGGAGACGAAATCACTTGCAACTGTATATACCTTAGTTTATTAAAAAAAAAAAAAAAAAAAAACATTGTTAAAAGCCTGACGTCTTTGGCGTTTGCTTGATCAGCATTCTCGCATGTTAGTGAATGGGCTGCATGTCTAATGCAAATACAATCGCAGAGCAGCAGTGCATGAAGAAATGTCGGCCAAAACAAAGAGGTCATGCTGTCTTTTATTTAACTTGACAGAAGAGACATTAAACAGGATGGTGAGACACTAGGGACAATGACTCTGTCCTACTAGTTCACCAAGAGAGACAGTTTGTCCCAGACTCATCTCACCTTGGGATAATTAACTCAAAACCTGTCCTGGATTTGGCTCAAATAAAAATTAAAATAGAAAGAGTAAAGGAAATGTAATGTATTTACACATTTATAATGTCATTTTATTTGATTTTGTTCACAATATGGCTTATCTGTAGTTTCTGCTGGTTTTCTTTAGAGGTGAAGTGCTTTCAAATTTCAAACCTGGTTTTGAGTAACTAACGGAATATTAAATAAAGAGTTTCACCATGAACCTGGTCCATAAGATCTTAAAACATTGCTCGAGGGCGATTAAAATCCAATTGAACATTTTGCAGTGTTTTTTGCACACGTTCAGCCTTTGATATTCCCAGGGCACAGTTTGTCAAGCTGAACTAGATAAAAGTAACATAAAATATTTTTAATTTCCATATTTTTCCAGACTCAGATTACCCAAGTTTTCAGTCCATGTTTTTCATTTTTCTACTGAAAAAAAGAACGGAGTGACGGATAAACATTAACGGATGGATGGATGGATAGAGGGCTAAACAAATGGATGATTAATTGATGGACGGATGGTTGAATGAAGAAACGGATGGATGGATTCAACATTTAGAGAATGGGACGGGGGGAACAGATGCAGGCAAGAAGCTACTGATGTATTTTTCCATATTTCTCCAAAGCTGTAAAATAGTTTAACTTCTCTCTTCTAGACGTCTCCAGACTCCTAAGGCAAGAACCTGCTGTATTTTTCTATTAGATAAAAAAAATGGCCTCAAGTAGAAACCCATTCTTTGTGAGGAACTCATCAGCAGAGAACATCTCTGCTCATTCCTCTGCTTCTAATTGAAAACCAAGTTCAAAGCAGAAAAGCCTGGCTGCCTTTTTACTGGCGACACCGGTATCCATGCACGCTGCCTAAATTCAATCGCTGCTCTCATTGTAGCAGGTAATTGGTGTGTGGCGGGATCTCACTATGCAAAGAAAATCCTGGCCTCATTATAACAATCCCCGCAGAGATTACCATCACTCCTTGCATTTTGCACTGCATCTCAACTCCGACAGTGACACTGAAGAGACAAAGGCCTGCTCACCAGCTTATTACCACGCAACACCGGCATGGCAACCAGGCACACACTCACCTGGCGAACCCAGACCCGGTGCTCAGACTCTCATAAAACAGCAGGAGGAGTCATCCACAACACCAAAAACCCGCGTTTCTAACATGAGCCCAATTTTGACATCTCTTGTAGACATATTTGTTTAATCTCATTTATCTTTTCTCAATCATTTTTGCATGACAGACGTTAATTATCCTAAGAAAGCTGACAGGAGAATGTCACTTCTGCTTCGCCGTTATGAGAACGCCTCTCTAACGAGCCGCTGCTTGCCAGCACACCTCCGTCTCTGAAACATGCTGCTCCGTATGTTCCCATGACAGGAGAAATAATGCAAACAGTTGTGTAACATGGCAGGTAGTTTGTGTGTGATGTGTGTGTGTGTGTGTGTGTGGGGGGGGGGGGGGTTGAATCAGTCATAAATCTTTAAGCACACTGGGATATGGTCCACAGCATCAAAGTGCTGACTGTGTCCCACCCAAACACTGTTCAAAGGACGTCCTAATGGGCTGCACATCCTAAGTCATTTCCACTTCATTATTTCTCGTAGTGGCAGGCCTGCCACAAACCGAACATTAGTTCAGCTACACCAACAAGAACGTGCATCACAGGGCTTTCAGCAAATACGTCCGTGATCGTTTATGTGTGGGGGGGGGGGGGGGGGGGACATTTATAGAACAGAACAAACTACCACGAGCTTGTATATCATACAGGTTTAAATGGCGATAACATATTGGGTCTGTTGGATGGAGGCTCATGGCACTGGGTAGTTTCACCTGACAAAGATGATGGTGACCAAGATGCTAAAGGTTACAAAGAATGTTGAAGGCAATGAAATGGCTGATGAGAGAGAGAGAGAGGAGTGAAGGAAATTATACCATATTCTGGTGAAGATTCTCAGTCATTCAGGTCATAAAAAAAAGGTTAAAAAAACAAAACATCTGGACTTCTATTCCCAAGACGTTTCGCTTCAAAGCAACTTCAGAATAGAAGTCCAGTTGTTTTGTTTTTTAACCTTGTTTTTAAGCCTTTTTTTGGATTAAATTATAGCATAACTGCTATATTCAATAATTGTTTTGCAAATTGCATGTTTTCCTAATATCCTGCAGCAATAAAACCAATTATCTGCATGACTTTAGACCAGGGACCAGACGATAATTCAATAATTATATTGATTGATAGACGTGTGGTGCAACAGGAAAAAAAAGGGTCAATAAAAAGTTCAATAGAATAACAGTTTTCCTTCCTTTTGCATTCTAGCCTATCATGTAGGTTAATACTAAAGTCATTACATCCTCCTGCAGACCCAGGAACACTCAGAGTTCAGAGGGCACGTGTTTTTAAAAAACCTGTAGTTTTGGTAAAAAGTTGGTTAAATTAAGGGTCGAGTATGAACTCAGTGATGGTAAATTCGTTATCTAAAATAGGTTGATAAGCAACAGCATAAAATGGCCAAGACTGCACTTAAAATGTATGTTTTGAATTTTTTGATAATTATCTGTATCAATCAATATGATTTCTATTGTATTCATATTTTATTTACTATATCATCCTGCCCTACTTCAGACCAACTTTTTTTGTACTGGTTGCAGACCAAAAGTCTATGAGCCGTGGTTCTAAAGTACCTTACAATCATAATTTTATACTTTTTAAGCTTCCCATTTCCCTTTCTCTACTAAATGTTTATTTAAACTTTCATGCAAACAAGATTTTTGTTTTAAACGGACATTGTACGATCTTTTTACTCCTGGTGTCCCGACCAGATGGATGCTGATTATTTCGCTCCTTGACCGTTTTTTTTTTTTTCTCCCCTTTTACTGCAGGTTTGGTCTTTTTAGCCAAAATTGTAATGAGATAAAAAGGGGCTCTTTGCCATGGATGATCTTATTCAGCAGGTTGTGATAAAACAGCCTGGGTACAACGTTTAAGAGTGAAATAGCAAACCAGTGATGCAACCCCAGGCATTTGGAAAATAATCTTAAATTCATTGAAGTACCAACTCAGGGTGGTTTGCTATAGGTCGACTCACTTTTTTGGCTTTTCCATTAGTCTTGGTTCCATGTAACCGCTACCATTTTTAGCACCTGCTAGCTTGCGGTTCTAACTGTTACACTACAAATGTTAAGTCTGAAGACCTTTGGTCACTGATTGGTAGGGGGAAGGGGAGGGGGGCATTACTAGTCACAGCATATTTCAATGACTAATTGTTAAATAATTTTACGCTCAGTTTACTCTGTATTAGCAACATTATACCAAGCTAGCATTAGCTAGAGCTAGCATTAGCTAGAGCTAGCTAACCTTCACATGTTCTCTAGCATGTATCCTTCCATTTGATGCCCCCCACAGCTTCTCGCTCTGGCCTATACATATTCATCCAGTTGCCCAAAGCATTTTTTTTTTTTACGTTGTAATGAAGCAGCATTCTCTGCTGTTTTGTTGGTGTATTGCATCACTTTGGATTGTTGGGCCACCTTGCTATTAAAGAGTCCGTCCCCATGGAGATGCAAGTCAATTGTAATGAAAAATTAATCAAATTGTGCTAAACTGACCCGACGGACCCCGGCCTGAATAGATTAGGTACTAATCGAAAAGCAGACACTAAATGAGACCCAATTAAAGCAATAGTTTGTGATCCTGCTCAGAAACACTTTTTGTCATACGGGGTGCAATGGTTCTTCCATACTGAGAGTAGCAAATACATTATGTATTCAGAAAAGGGAATAAAATAATAGAGCTCTGTGAGAGTTGTAGGACCGTAAAAGCTCAGAGGATTGGTCTTGCCAGTCTGTCCCTCAAGTTCCAGTGTAATCGCCTCATCTATTGGTTGCCCCACATGCCGTTCTGATGTGTTCATGTAACACCAGTATGCGTGCTCGTTCCTTGCTAGTTTCTGCTTACTGGCTGCGCACGTGCACTTCTAGTGTTTATGTATCCAGTTAGCTTTGGTGTTAGCCGTTCATTGTAGCGCCGCTGCTCTCAATGCATACTTTGAAAATGGCTGAGAGTCGTAAGAAGCAAACTCTCTTATAAGTTAAGGAGAAGAAGAGGAAGGCTTTAGAAGAAAGAAACAAGACCAGAGTGTATTTGGGAGATTTTTTTTTTCAAGGGATCCCCTGAATAGTGGAAGACTCAAAAAGTAACTTGGGCAATTCTTACTTATTTCTGGAAAACAAAAATATCTCGACTACTTTTAAGGTGACAGTTTAAAAGCTAGTTATCTGGTTGAGTAGAGCCTTTAGTCAAGTGCTAAACAGGCATCCTTTCCTAGCTAGATAATTTGATTGACTGACCAGTCTGGTAATGATGGTACCCACAATGTTGAATAAATAAAAGGTCTACAAATCACAGTTCTGTGACAGATTTCCATTTTTTGCAAAAAGACAAAAAAAAAAAAAAGCTTCTGAAATTATTGTTTTCTAGCCTTTTATTTTGCATATTAGAAGCAGAGGACCCACAACAAGTGCGAGAGAGCCCTCACTATAAGTCACAGTTAAACTATTTCAAAACTACAATAAAATGATTAGAGAGTTTACAGCCTTATTAATATCTTGTATTTTATATTACTCTAGGTTAGGGAACCAACCACTGCAAGGATGACCGACTAAATTTAGCAGCCGTTTACTCAACATTTTTCCCCAAGTCTGAGTCTGTGAATCAAAGTTAAACACATAAATGTCAGCGTGTTATGTTATTCTAGCATCAGTTTGAATAATGGCTAGTTTTCAGTTTTATGTAAGAGCAATTAGATGTCGTCATAGATTGTTAAACTTTTTTCCCGGGAATACTATGCAAGTGCAATGTTGTTGCTTAAGTTATGATGAAGAGCGCCTTTATTTAACATGACTGCATAGCTTTCTCACTTCATCCAGAATTTCATTATTCCCCCTCATTCTCTTGTGAAGGATACGATCGTACAAACAGCTTGCTTTAGATGGCCGCTGCTGCAATATGTGACGGAGCCTCTGAAGGGAAGATATGAACCACGTCGATCATCGAGCCTCCCCGGTCCGTCCCTCTTCACCAGCCTTCATAACTGTCATGTTGTATCTAAAACAGAGACATCTGAGCACAGCCAGCTCGCACAGATTTTCAACACCCACTCATAAAGGACGGACTGTTGAAACACGGGCAGTCTAATGCATCTCTGCGTGACCCGGGCGCTCCCGAGGACAGAACACGAGCTGACAAGGAGGGAGAAGAAAGAACAGATCAAAGCGCGAGAAGCGCCGATAAGAGGTTAAACAATTTGTCTGGAACGCCAAAACAATGGTCGACCGAGGAGATTTTCTTTTTTGCCGCGTCCAAATATCTGATTTTGGCCACGAAAGCCACCAGAAGAATTCTTTTTAAACGATTCACAGTAATTTGGAGCCGCAGCCAATTCCCTGCAGCTGTGCTCCTTCTAGACGAGGGAAACTATGGGAGCAATTATCAGATTAAGAGGGATCAGCTTTTACTCAGATAAGGCAGGTTGGGTTGTTCCCATCTCTTTGGAATTGACAAAAATGTGCTTTAATCCGGCAATGAAAGCACTTTTAAAAGGGGGGGAAAACATAAAACATAGCAGTATGCAACTCTTTCTGGTACACATGTTTGGATTTACGCTACAAAAGACTCTAGCTTCAGACCTCCATGTCACTAGTGTGTAGTCGTTTACACAAGCAAGTGCCTTAACTACCTTTCAGCCAGCATGACCAGACCAAAAGAAACTGTCACAGCAAACATACGAGGGTTATACGAGATACTTTTATACGATGGCGAACCAAATACGAAGCCAAGCTGTGAAAACGGGAGTTAAAAATTAAAGCTAGCTGCAGGGTTGGACACAGCCTCCAGAGCAATACGACAGAGAGAAGAAACGTGACCCATTATTATAACAACCAAATTTATTAAATAAAACAAGGGAATGGAGAAAGAAAAAAACTTCCACTGGAGATTTGCAGCCACAGCATAATGTCTCCACAGTGACAGGAACTGGTTTCACATCAGTTGTAATAATTTATGTTTTCCCCCGGCAAGCTCTGGCAGGAGGTGGGCGCCGAACCCACGTCTGCCAACGCCATTCTCTTCTCTGCAGGCTGCTCTGGCTGATGCCTGCACTGCAGCTATGTCCAGCCATTAGTGCCAGCCAGGAATGTGATGACACTCACTTCCCTGGCAAACGCCACCCTGACGACGAGGAAAGTCAGCCGAGATGAGAAGAGTTTCGGATTAAAGGGGGAAAAACACGGGACGAATGCATGTCGCCGCCATTGCCGCTTGAGCCTCGTCTTTGGTTTTATGCATTTAGTCAAGAACGGACCGGTTCGTCTTGTATACAATATTGAGATGATATCTTGTGTAAATTGGTGCTGTATAAATACATTTTTAACACAAGAGGATTGTGTGTGAATTAGGGCTGGCCAATAAATCAATTTCAGTATATATTGCGATAGGCATCTGATCAATATCAATATTGGAGTAATGGCCTAGTGGTTAGAGCAGTGCGCTTGCACTCAGAGAAGGATGCAAGTACCCGGTTCGATCCCCAGCGCTTGCACTCTGGGTCCCTGAGCAAGACCCTTAACCCCAGATTGCTCCCCGGGCGCCGCACATGGCAGCCCACTGCTCCCCAAGGGTGATGGGTTAAAAGCAGAGAACAAATTTCGTTGTAATGTATGTTTGTAATGTATGTTTCAATGACAATAAAGATGATATTACTATAAAATACCGTATTTTTCGGACCATGAGGCGCATTAAATATTCTTCCCAAGTGTGTTATATCACTCCACACGGCAAAAGGGGAACTAAAAGTAACATTTTATTGAAATTAGTCTTATATAGCTGCTCAAATAAGGGACAAATATAATATTTGCCAATGGAATAAGATTTTTACACTTAAATAAGAACAATCAATTTCCATCATCTTATTTCAAGTGCAGGATATCTAATTATCTTATTTCAGGGGTAAAAATACTCATTCCATAGGCAAATAGTATATTTTTCCTTTATTTGAGCAGCTAAATGGGACTAATTTCAAGACAATTTTACAAACTTTTAGTTCTCTTCTTGCAGTGCGCCCCTTCACGTACACAGCTCTCTCCTGAGAGGGAGAGCTATCCGTCTCTATCGGGAGGACAGAGTAGTTGGACTACATTGTCCTGCTTCTAACATAAGGCCAAAATAAACGTAACTTTCATAATTAATTAACTTACTGGGTTTATTGTTGCTAGCGCGTACTCTAGGCGTGGGCTGCCTTACATGAATGCACTTCTAGTTTAGACATTAGTCAGGCAGTCTTGTAGACAGATCAGGGGTCTGATCAGGTAGCGACACAGTTACACCGTAATGCTCTGAATATCCACGTAGTAGAGCGGCTTCGCTGCTAACCAAAGGTTAAAGTCGTACTTACACATTTTAACAGATTCTTTCAGTAAGCACAAGTACAGTAATCATATATAAGGCGCACCATCAATTTTTGTGAAAATGTAAGGATATTTAAGTGCGTCTTATAGTCCGAAACATACGGTACTTCCAATAAAATGTTCTATAACTTCACTTAACTCCGGTCCAGACTCTCAAACTCTCACAGCCAAACTAAGCAGGTTGGTAGTAGTAGTAGTAGTATTGGGGTTAATAATAATAATTATTATTGCTATTTGTAAAGCACTTTTCATTGTTGAAAACAATCCCAAGGTGCTACAGAGTACAACAAGATTAAAAACAGGTTCAAAAGCCAAAGCACAACAATACATTTAAGAAAAGGCTTTTTAAAAAGGCCTTTCTTAAAAGAGTTAAGATTACATCTTAAATTTTGTCTTTTTTCCCCTGGTCCTTGTTTCAAATAGGTAAACAAAACATTACTAAATATTTAATCGATAGACTGATGTGAAAAGCTTATATGTGATAAATTTTTCAGCCATAATCGTGTGTGTTATAAGTTTGGAGGTTGGTCCAATCACTAATTTCTGCTCATCCTGTTTGGAAATAAAAAATATCATAACCCAATGGAGAAAAAAAAAGGGGGATTTAATGGCTGATGGACCAATAAGTAATCCCGTTCTTAAAATGGAGATTCCTTCAGTCACTCCCAGGGACTCCCGAGGTCAATTATGACTCCATTAAACCTCAGTTTGCTTCTCGCTCCGTCTCGCTGTCTTCGTCCATCACATTAAATCTGTGCAACTGCAAATGGCCTGAGGAGGGCCCGTCTCTAAATGGATCCCTCCGGTAAAAGCAGTCTGCTCTGTCCTCATCAAAAGGCGGCAGTGAAAGTGCTCCTTGTTCTGGTAAATGTACTCAGAGGTTACATCCATACGAATAAAAAACTGTTAGAGAAAGTTAGGCAAGCGAGACACATTTAGAACATGGGTGGCCCCCTGGCTGTTCTGGACCTACCTCTGCTCGCCTCCAACACACAAACACATGCAGATGTTTATGCTGGCAGGAGGGAATCAAACAAACTTAGCGACTGGAGCTTTTTTTCCACCCCCCAGAACACGTCAGCTCTGTGGGGGTGGGTTTCCCAGCAGAACTGGGGCGGCTCTGGAGGGCCACCGCAGCGCAGTCGCTGCAGTTTAATTGGCCACAAGCTTTCAGGACAGACATCCTCTGTAACTGCTGTCACTGGAGGTCCTCTGGCTTAAAGCAGTGATTCAGGGACTCAGGGGCATATCTCTTTTGTGAATATACTGCAGCAGTAAAGATATTCCACATGATATGTTGAAAACAAACAGCTAATTAAGGCAAAGGCACATCTGAACTTAAAGCAGACATGCTAAAGCATCGCATTTTTAGACTCGAAGCTTTAATACGCGCCCAAATCCCCACAATCAACTTTGTGGTTCTTCTTGCAGCTGCACCCCAAATGACTATAATTAGGTCATATTATCTTTTAATTAAGAAGGCTTGCTGCGTCATCGTGTTTGCACGCCGGCAGGTGGTCCGTTTGCATCACCCAAAGAGGAACAAAGGAAAGGGGAGGAAGCGAGGGAGGGTAATAATGGCTTCGCTATGTTTTTAGTCTCCTGCTCAGAACTATTGTCTTCAGTCAAGCCCAGCAGGAATCGGCTCTGACTGACCTGTTGTGCTCATTTGCGTGCACCAACGGAGCACACCTCTTCCTCCCAGAAGCTTTTTACTTGACATTAAACCCCAACCAGTGACTGAATTTTTAAAGGCTGCACCTTCTTTTAAAAGTATTCATACTCATTAACTTTTTCCTTTTTTGGGGAGGGGGGGAGGGGGTGACACCACGTCTTATAGTCCGAAAAATACGGTACTTCCAATAAAATGTTCGATAACTTCACTTAACTCCGGTCCAGACTCTCAAACTCTCTCAGCCAAACTAAGCAGGTTGGTCGTAGTGGTGACCTATTTTAAAAGGTTACATTTAAATGGGGTTAATAATAATAATAATAATAGTTACTATTTGTAAAGCACTTTTCATTGTTGAAAACAATCCCAAGGTGCTACAGAGTACAACAAGATTAAAAACAGGTTCAAAAGCCAAAGCACAACAATACATTTAAGAAGGCTTTCTTTTAAAAAGGCCTTTCTTAAAAGAGTTGGGATTACATCTTAAATTTTGTCTTTTTTCCCCCTGGTCCTTGTTTCAAATAGGTAAACAAAACATTACTCAATATTTAATAGATAGACTGATGTGAAAAGCTTATATGTGATACATTTTTCAGCCATAATCGTGTGAATTATAAGTTTGGAGGTTGGTCTAATCACTCATTTCTGCTCATCCTGTCAGGAAATAATAAATATCATAACCCAACGGAGAGAAAAAAAACACACCCAGTGACTGAATCTTTAAAGGCTGTAGTTTCTGTTTGTTTCGGGGGGCGGGGGAGGGGGGGGGGGAGGGGGGGGGGGGGGGCTTTAACGCTTTACACTTTTTATGTTGTACAAGTACAAATCTGAAAAGTGTGGCGTGCATATGCATTCTGCCAGAGTGACTCCCTTAAATTAAGAGCATTAACCACAGACGTCCACGGTCACAGTGGAGGAGCTGCAGAGATTCACAGTTCAGGGCAGAAAATACGTTTATACGCCAACTACTAGCTGGATACTTGACAAATCTGGGATGGGAAGAAAAAAAACGGCAGAGGCCCGATTGCAGGCTTGTTACAAGCCATGTATGACGCAGCAGGGATGTACTGTGGAAAACCAACCCTGCATAACACCCTGATAACACAGTCGCTGTAGTGACAAAAAGTGGTGGCAGCATCAGGCTGTGGGGATGCTTTTCTTCAGCAGTAATAAGAAGTTGGTTGGATTTGATTGGAAGAGAGGTGAAGCCAAACCTGGATTCTGGAAGACAACCTGTTGGAGGCTGTGTAAGAGATGAGACTGGGGTGGCGGTTCATCTTCCAGCAGGATCAACACCCTAAACATACACCCAGAGCTACAATGGGTGGGTTCTTAGAGCAAAGCATATGCATGTGTTAAGATTGAAACACACCAAACCCTCCCAGTCATCCAATGTGATGGAAAATAACATTGTAGCAACTAGATGTAGTCGAAGTGGATGGAGCCGGGGAAGACCGGCTTGGAGTTTTCTGCAGCGGTCCTGTGTGGCTCTAACCAAGGTAGACCCCTGAACTGTGCCCGAAATTAACTTCCTGATTCACCGGCCAAGTTGGCTAGTAGATGTAGAAATCAACCGGCCAAGCATATTTTTTACCGATCAAAGTAAGTCTGACTGACCCCTGCTAAATATCTCCACACAATCCTGCTACGTAGTTAGCCTGAGCTAAACACTAGCTGTTAGCAAACGAACATGACGTAGTTGTTGTTGTTGTTTGTGTTTGTGCGTGTTTGCTTTCATACGAGCTGAAAGAAGAGGAACATAAAGAAACATCCACTCAAATGATGACAAACATTTACTCGCCATGTAGCAGCTAGCCCTCTGAAATTTACTCGCCAAATGGAATATTTACTCGTATTTGGCATCTGGCGAGTGTTAGTTTCGGACCCTGCTCTGTCTTGGTCGGAGCTACGCAGCATTTTGACTGAAAGTCCATGAGTCAGACAGGTGAAGAGACACTTTGGTAAAGTAAAACACATCCGCTTTGGGGAAAATACAAAATAAGATCGCCAAACCGCAACGTAAATGCTAAGCGATTTCTAGCCAGGTCTGTCCCCATATAGGCTCATCCCTGAAAAAACACAGCTCAATAAATAAAAGAATTCAATAAACTATGTACTTATCTAAAGGCAGGAGCTCAGATGTACAGCACACAGATAAGAAAATTAAACAGCAATCCCCTTTGAGTTTGTTCAAGCAGCAACTGCAGCTTTACGTTTACTGCCAGGCTCGTTTATCCTCGCGGATCTTTCGGAATTTGCGGCACATACTCTTGCGCAAATACTTGATCTCGCTCCGTAGACGGAGGCTCTACGCAGTCAGTAGGTGAGGAAATTGTTTTGTTTTATGGATCTGAACGTCGGGTCGGACGGATCGGATGATTTAGAGTGTTTCAGCCTTTAGAATGGCCTAGTCAAAGTCCAAAGATGCATCATTTCCTTCTATTTCCCAATTATGCATTCAAGTTTATTGATATTTTTAGTACTACTGGACCTCCTCAGGACAGCAAACCTAGAGAGTTTCAAATAGTCTTTTATGTAGCATTTTACACACTAAGGTTAAATATTTGTGACTAAATTTAAAGATGTAGAGGAAGAAAAGACAGTGGGAATGTGAAAGTCTGCATTTATCATACGGTGCCATATATCCAAAGCAAGTGTCACCTTTTCCTAAGTGCTCAGGGGGGCCGATGACATTTGCACTCCCTGAGATTATTTGAATAACAGAGGGAAGGGGCAGGGTGTAGCGGACCCCTGGTGAGGCTCACATTTAGCTTTGAAGGCCATGTGAGAGTTTTTATTAGCATAAAAACGGTGTGGAGAGGAGAACAAAGAGGAATCAGAAGATCTGTTCTCATGCATATAAACTAATCAGCTGACAACTTCAGGAAAAAAACCCCCAGTAAGAGTCTTTTTTGTGCATTTAAATATAACCCTACATGGTAGCTTTGTTCAAATCATCCAAGCAAGTATTATTATGGGCAAAAACACCGATACTTACGAGCTGCGTTACTTGGCAACAAGCCACTCGTCACATTTTCTCCCACTCAGGTTGATCTGAACACAATTCAGATAATTACGTTGTTTCCAAGAACAATCCAGCCGCACCAGCTCCACTTTCACACCTCTGCACTCAGAGGAGCGTGTTTCACAGGGCAGGTGGGCAAAACAGCATGGCGCTAAATCCACCCAAAACCAATTACACGTTGTTTACATGTGTTGTTCAGAGCACAGAGGACAAGAAACATGTCCAGGTGCCGCGAGTGCTGAAGGAAGCGCTCAAACTGCAATGCAGACCAGTTTTAAAAGGATCGGTATGACTGGACAAATGTTTATTTATTGTTAAAGGGTTAATTTGGCCAAGTTGATTTTACTGCTTCAGAAAGCTTGTTTGCCTAAGAGATGGGCAAAAACAGAGGAAATGAGGTGAGAGGGGAAACAAAAGTCAGAAAGAGACAGAAACATGCCAACATCTCAGCTTTCCATTCCACTTCATGACTTGAATGCTGGTTCTGTTTAGAAATTATCTGGATTGTATCCTGGAGATCAAATAAACCGCATTTCTCGTCTGGTAGGGTTTGTTTTTCTGCTCACGGCTCTGTTGAGATGTGACTGATCGGGTCGATGGAGTAACGCACCACCTCCCGCCCAGCGGTGATCCTGACCAGCCGACCCAAGCCTCCTGAATCCTCCAAACCCCAGGGTTAAGATTCAGGTTTTTTTCTACAGCACACACGACAACTCGTACGTTTGGACCCATCCTTTGTCATTCAACGACTTCTCCTTATTCTAGTTCATTTCTACACTGTAGATACAGAGCAGGGCCTTTATCATATTTTATTGTTACAGCAAAAGATTTCTTATCGAGATAAGAATCAGAGTTCATCTTGATAATGATAAATTCCAACTACTGGTGTCTGAAAACCCCCAAATTAGACAATATTGTCAGGATTGCTATTTTTGCCATTTTCTTCACTTTTATTTTTTGAGAGGGTCAATAAATATCAAAAAATATCAATAAATCTAATTAAACGCAGTTACTTTGTGCAGTTTAATGATAAAAATCACTCTGCTTTATGTAACTAGTGTACTGATGAGACGTATGTAACACATTATGAAATACTGCTGCATTATGCAATAATGTAATAAATTCAAACTTTAAAATGTAATAAAATGTCACTAAAACCATTTTGTAATAATCGCTGCAAAAGGTAACAACGTTATTGCCTAATGCGGCAGAAGGTTTTACAAAATGTGTTCATAGATTTCATTCAACTTTACAGCCGTTATTACAAAATGCGGAGGTTCCTTTAAAAAACAAAAAAAGTAATTTAATGTGCATTATGCGTTAAATAATCACAAACCACTCCCTCTGTTCATCCTAATCAATATACTGTTAATAACCATCATTTTCTGGATCCTAAACATTTGAATCATTTCAAGTAGGAAAGCATCACCTTTTTCTGGGCTATACAGATGAGCTTCTTTGCTTCATAAGACAATATGTGTCCATTTTTATTTATTATAATACAAATATGTTGACATGCGCTCAAAAGAAGATCAGACCCTAAATGATCAAAACTTTGGCCATCATTGAACAGAGTTTGAAAGATTTAAATACTAAACATCCTTACATGATAGTCATTAAAGGCATATTGATTAAGATGAACGCAAAGACTGGTTTGGGATCGTTTATTGCATAATGCGCCACATTATCTTTTTAAAAAAAGAGAACCACCAAATGTTGTAATAACCACCGCAAAATTTAATTATTACATAATGCGGCAGAAACTATTACAAAATGTGTCCATGGATTTGATTGCATTTTGTGGTGATTATTACAAAATGCGGTGAGAGTGATATTTTTTTATAAAATTCTGAATTTATTACATTATTATATAATGCAGCAGGATTACATAATGCGGTGTCACGGACCTATTTTGAATTTTGTTTTAATGTGTCACGTTATACTAGCTACGTTTACATGGACAAAAGTAATGCAGATCACGAATAGGCAAGTTTATTTATACAGCACCTTTCAGTAACAAGACTCCTCAAAGTAATCAGAATAAAGGGCCAATCCAAACAAAAAAGCGTCTTGTAAACAAGCCCACCGGCACAGTGTGATTGATAATTGACATCCATGTTAACGCTTGTTAGGATCAAGTTATTCCAAATGTGGCAAACTGACCCGAGTGTGCGTGTGCGTTCAACGTAAACGTGACGTATTTCTGCGTTGTTGAGTGGCGGAAATACGCCTGGAAGCAAAACTGTCGGAGCTCCTGATACAACCTTTATATTAGAAACATTAAAAGAGCTTAATAATGTTATTTATTCAGTAACGTTTCAACCGTAATCAGAGCCTCGTGCAAGTCCAGCCTGGACGATCGGAAGAATAAATTAACTCGTATAACACTGCTTTGTTTGCCATTTTTTGCTGTTCATCAAAGACGGAAGTTCTTCTTCTGTGTTTTTAAGGGAAATTTGATAACTGCGCATGTCAGAGTGGTTCTAAACCCAGTTTCATATAAACACCCATTATGATTGGATTATTGATTGTGCGCCCATATAAATGGCACAATATCCAATTTTTTTTTTTTTTTTTTTATCCGAATACATTTCAATCAAATTGTGAAGTTTTGTGCATGTAAACATAGCTACTGTTAAATGTCTTTAAAAGGACAGTTATGTGGTTATTGGGCTAATTGACAATAGTAACCTAAAAAGCTGCAAGAAGCTCTAAATAGTCTTTTATCATCATTTTATTTAAGTACCTTTGTTTCCGACTGCTGTTCCAGACCTGAACAGGCTAGAATGATACTGCCGCTCTCATTGAATCTTAATGGATTTAACAGAATTTTTAAAGTCTAGATTATTTGGTTTTTGTGGTTATTACATTTTGTTTTTTCACAATTTTATTTCTCATATATTTATCCCATTTTTAATTTTTGCTCTCCTTTTCTGTGTCCTGATTTGATTTGATGTGTGCAGCCTGGAGCAATTTGAGCACCACGATATTGATTTGAATGGTTCTGGTTGTGTTAAGATGTTTGTATGAATGTTTTGAACAGCTGCAAAATTACTCTAATGAGAAGGTGCATTTAACCCCATGTCTATGTAACAAAATCTAAACTTTTAACAAGAGCATAAAGACTAGCCGACGATAAGAGTTAATGTTTAAGCAGAGAGTTCATTCACTTCATTCAAGCCGAACTTTTCCCTTTTGCACTTTCAACATCTGCAAATATTTTTCCCATCCTTTACACAATGACGGTGTGATGAGTCTTCAGCGCGCACAAAGATAACAGACGTGTCTCCTCTCGTCTGCAGTGTAAACAGCATTGAAAAGCAGTGAGGCCTGACCGGCACAATGACCTCCCCCCCCCACCCCCGAGCGCACTGCCACTCACCCTCTGAGAGGAGACGCCTCACCGCGGGAGGTGGCGCGACCCCCTGAGACTTAACGAAATGACACCCTCACACACATACACACACAACCCCATTCGCACAATTATACACTTTAAGGCCCCTAATTGGCCTGCCGGCTGTTTGTGAACGCTAACTGGGTGCGTAGCCGCAGCTGTTGTCATCAGAACTTCTCTCAAAAGGTGAAGAGGGGAGGAAAAGAGGAAGAGGAAGGGAAGGAGAGTTTGTGTGTCTGGGATAAAGAGTCTGGTTTCACGCTGTGGTGTCTCCCATGCCAACAGCCAATTACCTGCGTGTGAAGCCGGAGCCCTGCCCGTCTCTCTGTCAGAACCCGTCTCGTCTTTAAGCACGGTTGGACAATGCCGTTTCCTGTCTGCCATCTCCCGCCGGTCTGGGAGACCGCGGCGGGTAAGCTGCTATCCTACCATCACTTCCACATCAGTGCCCTGGTGATATTTTTGTTTTTCTTGGCCCTTTGGCCACTTCTTGAGTTTCTTCAGCAGACAAACATTGTGTGCTTTTGCCGGTTCGGGGCTGCACTGGGCAAACTGCCTAGAAAAGTTGACGGCGAAGTATTTTTCTAAGCTTCTTCAACACCTGTAGAGGTCACGATGCTCACGTGTTTTTCCACTTTCCACACTTACTCAGACCCAGGTTAGCGGATTTGTTTAAGTACAAATCTCCAGCTCATCTCTAAAACACAAATTCAAGATTTTACTCTGAATCTTTGACAAAAAGTGCTGAGGCTGAAAAGGGAGGATGGGCTAAATGGATGGATAAAAGGATGCTAATAGACTTACCAATGGACTGCAGGGCTGGGGGATATGACCTAAAATCAATATCGCGATATATGGAGCAGTTCACCTCGATAACAATAAATGTCCCATGCAGAGAGTGCCGCGCTTAAACCCTGTCTGACCATCTACCCGGTATCGGCTGGAAAATATGCCGTCTCGAGCATTCTGGAGCGCAGTTTCCATTCGTCACTGATATAATGTACAGTCAGACTAATAAACGGGTCCATCGTACGACTGGACCAGAGATCAGATGCGGTTTCAACGTACTTAATGGCTGCTCCTCTTCTCCACCGCCGCTAAAACATTTGAAATTTCCTCCATTTTCTCAACCTCACCGTCTCATCTCCTGAGACTGGATGGGGTGGAGTCACCTGACTACAGACTGTAGTCATAGCGCAGCATCTTAAAAAGGGACATGATCATAGCCTACCTACACACAGACAAAAAAAAGACAATAGTCGTGTTTCATTTTTTGTTTAAACGCCGAAAAATACCAACACGGGCAAAATGATGTCGTGTCGGTAGATTTCCGGTTTATCGCCCAGGCCTAGTCCATACCCATGAGGTTCAGTCCGTCCATTAACTGATTCATCAATCCATTGACATATTTATTGTATGTCAGGGTTTCCCCCCCACCGTATTATAAGCGTCGATTGCTTACTTGAAATACTCAATGATTGACAGCAACAAAAACGTTCGGTAAAGTTGCCGTCTGGGAGAAAACCTCCATAAGCTAACGCGCTTGCTGTTCCGCATGCATCTCCTGTAACCCAACAAGACAACTACAGGAAGGAAGGAAGATAAGATAGATAGATAGATAGCTGACTGAACTGTCTGTCAGTAAGTCTATCAGCCATCAGTCAGTCCAAACCTCATCCCTCCATCAGAGTATTAAACGGATGGACAAAATCGCTGGATAGAGTGACCTACGTGAGGGTAGACTAAGAGGATCAACGGATGGCTTGAAAGAGGAATTGACAGCTAGACTACTAGATGCATCTATAGATGGACAGAGTGTTGGATGAATGGATAAATGGATGGATCTATGGGTGGACAGATGAACAGACTGATGAAGGGACAGACTAACTGAAAAATGGACAGAGGGCACATCTGATTGACTGACTGCTGACTGGATGTGTGGATGAACAGAGACTCACATGTGCATCTATTTTTTTTATAAAACAACATAAAAATCAGTCCGATTGGGGTAACTGATATTCATCGAGATGACAATAAGATGGGGATAATGGTCTTAATAAAAGCAAAAACGAACCAAATTCTATGTTTCCAAACGTAGCTATGATGTGGTCTGTACCCAGGTAGTCAGCTTAATTTAATCATAAATGAGAACGCAACAAGTCCGCTGGTCAGTTTAACCTTCAAATTATTAAAACCTTATGAGCTGAACTTGGCAATATTCACTAAAAACAACTTACGTGTTTTTCTTTGTTTTTGTATATTGTATATTTTTCAACACAAACCTAGTTAGCTTTTCATAGAACGGCTCGTAAAGATTGTTCCTGAGTGACATTAGTCCAGGATTATTGCACGTTATCCCCAGCTCTACGTCGGCCAGTTCGTCGTTGGCTTACAAACAAAATCAATGTTGCGGCGAACGCCCCTTTATGTCAGCCGTTTGAGCGGGATGCGTTGCCCTGCTGCTGCTGCAGAGAAGTGACAGACACCGGGACCATTCTGAGTGTTGCGGTGAACGCCCCTTTTACGTCAGCTGTTTGAGCGGGAGCGCGCAGCTTACCAGGTGAAATGAATCACGCTCTTCACGTCAGCTGTTTGAGCATGAGCGCGCAGCTTACCAGGTGAAATCGATCACAACAAGGTGAGACAAACTTCCTGGCTTGAGCAAAAGGACTGCAGCGAAAAATATAAAGTTTGCCATCCTACTCGGGCAAGAAAAAAGAGCTGTG
The DNA here is from genome assembly GCA_037039145.1 of Fundulus diaphanus. Taxonomy (NCBI): domain Eukaryota; kingdom Metazoa; phylum Chordata; class Actinopteri; order Cyprinodontiformes; family Fundulidae; genus Fundulus; species Fundulus diaphanus. Next base: position 43,972,118 of record CM073121.1, on the reverse strand, counting down.
TGAGGTTTGTGTCAAGGAAGCAAGGAACTGAACAGACAGCCGGTAAGCTCGTGTTTGATCCTTTTGTTGTTAATGCAAGGTATGCGCTGCTGCTGATGAGGCATTGAGATATGAGAAATGTTTGTTTGTAGCATGGTTAAACTGCTTTGAAATTTTTGATGCATTTTTATAATAAATAATGAAGTAGTTTTTCCTAACTTAAAGATAAAACCATAGTCTATTTTGATAAATGTATTTAATGATAAATTGTTCAGAACTGTTTCTTACACTGTGCAATATAGCAAATGTTTGTTCTTGTCTTTTAAGGTTTTTCACCTGCTACTAATAATTAATGATTAACTGTAAATAACACAAGAAGAAAAATAAATGGAAAAATGGAACAACAGTCTGGTCATTGAGTGGAATCCAGTTTAAAGTTCAGCTTGGCACACCCTTCAAGTGTGGGAAAAGCACAGCAAAGAAGTAAAACGCTTGACAGTGAAAAACCGTGTCCAGTTGGTTGAAGAATCCAGCCAGACTGAAACGGCCTGCAAAGTTTCTGCGCCCTGCAAAGTCAGCCTGCCCGCCCAGCCCGCCTGCTGTTGAGTCTACGCTGAGCCCTCCATTCTTCCCGAAGCCCAAAATGGCTGAGTCAAAGTCTCTGCAACAGGTAAAAAGAGAGAGAACGACTGCCAAGCAGAGGTTTACCCGACAAGCAAACTCACTTTTGAAGTCTTGCAAGAAAATGTCGGCAGAAGAACTGAGGGATGCCTTCAGCAAGGTCACACTTGAGGCTGAGAAGCTAATGGAGGCAAACGAAGAAGTGGAAATATTCACTGAGGAAGCGGAGCTCGAAACTACTGATAAAGCAGACATTAATGCAGATGTGAGGAAAACAACAGAGGACTGCGAACGGAAGCTAGAGGAAGTAGAGGCTGCTGTTCAGAAGACTCTGTGGCAAAATTTTGGCTGCGCTGAACTCTCTCTTGCATTAGAGGCAGCTGAAAAGGAGTGTAAGCGACTCGCTGCAAGCACATCTGACTTGAAGCTGGAGGTGTATGAACTAATGCTTAAAAATATTGAGCGGCTGGTAAAGACTGTGAAAGAAACCATGCGCCAATGGACTCGGTGGGTCCCAGAAGAGGAGCGGCCTGATTTCCAGAAGCGTATCAGGTATGTGGAAGGCTCACTACTGGAGTTAACCTCTGAGAAAGCTACTCTTCTGCAGACAAAGCTGGAAACCAAGTCCTCAGAGGAAACGCCACACCAGTCCCCTGCCATCAGGCTGAAACCAACGGCACTCCCACAATTTGACGGCAACAAGCGCAACTTCTATCTCTGGAGGAAAGAGTGGGAGGCACTCCAAAGGCAAGGGGAACCAACCGGCTCTAAAGAGGTCAAGAAGATTCAGCTGTTGAGCAGCCTGGAGGACAAAGTAGTGAGGGACCTTCGCCTGTCGACATACGGAACAGCGGAAGAGATTTTCCGTGTCCTTCAAAACAGGTTTGGAAATAAGACAGCAATTGCACTGGAAATCATTGAGGAGCTGCAGGTGCTGCCACCAGTGAAAAGTCACCAACCTAGGAAAATTGTGGACTTAATACAAATTGTGGAAAAGGCCCTGTATGACCTCAGTGGGCTGGGAAACACTGGCGCTCTGAAAAATCCACTCGTCACAAAGTCTCTGGAGAGTAAGCTGCCAGAGGGCCTAAAGAAGGAGTGGCTGGTCCATGTGTCAGAAAGAGAGGAAAACGCCTCCCCTGAAGACAGGTTTGACATGCTTCTCAAGTTCCTGAGAAGTCAGGAGAAGATTTACGAGCAGCTGGACCAACTGAAGGATGAGGACTCCAGCCGGAGAGAGACAAGAGCCCCCCAAAAGCATGCGCGCACAAAGACCACCAACTCCCAGTGTTCCCAAGCATCCTGTGTTGTCTGTGGAGAAAGGGGCCACAGAAAGAAACTTTACTACTGCAAGAAATTCAAAACTCTCAAAGTACCTGAGAGGAAGGAAGCAGTTGAGAGGATTGGCGCATGTGGAAAGTGTCTCGATGTCCACGACGATTACACAGAGTGCAAGACCACCTTCCTGTGCAAGAATGAGGGCTGTAAGGGCAGTCATCACTTCTACCTCTGTCCCAAGGCTGGAAGCAAAGTAGATGGGCCACAAAGGCCGAAGCCCAGTCCTTCAAAAAGTGAATGGAAAAAGGGCACAGAGACACAGGAAGAGTTCCTGACAAGCCTGCCCCCTGATCTTGCTCAACGATGCCGAAATGTGTTCTGCAACTCTGTCGCTAAGGCATTAAGATCAGCTGTACCAGAGAGGGGTCTGCTAGCTGCAAATGGCCTTGAAGAGTTCCCCGTCATAATGATGATCCTGGAAGTCACTGCAAATGCTGGCCAGAAGATTGGGACTTTGATAGATTTGGCGTCCGACACGAACTACATCACCCATGAGGCTGCTGGTGAGCTGAATTTGAGGAGTGAGGATGTGACACTCATAGTCCATGGAGTTGGTGGGATGCAAGTGACAGTGGAGACCAAGCGCTACCTCCTGAAGATCCGGGTAACAACCCCAAAGGGAACCCTCAGATCCCACCAGCTCGTGTGTTACGGGCTGGACAGCATAGCAGAGGTCAATCGCCGTGTGTCGCCCAAGACTTTGCAAAAACTATTCCCCGACGTCCCTCTAAATGAGCTGGTCCGTCCCACCAAAATCAAGCTGCTCATCAGCCACAAAGAAGGCCAACTCGTCCCTCAGAAGATGCGCTCTGTCGGTGACCTGGTCCTGTGGGATGGTCCCCTTGGGAAAACAGTTGGTGGCTCTCATCCAGATTTGCTGGAAGAGGTCAAAGTTATGGCCCATGGCTCCAGAACCCACTTTGCACGCTCCATGCGCACAGCAGCTGTAGAGTACAGAGAAATCATCAGCCACGGCCCAATGCAGCCACCTCAACTCACCCAAGCCATTACGTCTATTACCAGCCGAGACTTCATGGACTGGTGGAAGTGGGACAGCATAGGGGCCGCGTGCGAGCCTAGGTGCGGCGGCTGCAGATGTGGAAATTGCCAGCCTGGAGGGAAGGAGATGTCAATCTCTGAAGAACGGGAACTGGAGCAAATAAAGAGTGGACTGACATACACCACTGGAGATCGACACAGTGAGAAACCACATTGGCATGCCAAATATCCCTGGGTGGAAGATCCAGTAACATTGCCGAATAACAGAAGGGCTGTTGAAGCAACCTTCCTGAGGACAGAGAAGCAGTTAGCAAAGGAGCCAAAATGGAAGGCGGCCTACAAAGCGCAAGTCCATGAGATGGTCGAGCGGAGAGCTGCTGTCAAACTGTCCCAAGAAGACTTGGCAACCTGGACTGGACCTGTGTGGTACATTAGCCACTTGATCGCTCCAAATCCTCACTCTGTGACTACTCCAGTCCGTCTCGTCTGGAACAGTAGCCAGAAATTTAAGGGTCAGAGCCTGAATGACCTCCTCCTTAAAGGTCCAGATGTCCTCAATGACATTCGTGCTGTCCTCACCCGATTCCGGCAAGGTGTCTTCGCTGCACTTGGGGACATCAAAAAAATGTACAACTCTGTATGGCTTGAGGACCAAGAAATGCACCTTCATCGCTTCCTTTGGAGAGATTCTGTGGAGGAGGACATCCAGGAATATGCCATCACCAGGGTCAACATTGGCGATAAGCCAGCGGGCTGTATCGCACAAGTCGCCATGCGGGAGACAGCCAGTCTGCCCATGTTCCACCATCTTGCAGAAGAGCGTCGAGTGCTGGAGCAGGATGCATATGTCGACGACATCTTGACCTCGCATAATGACCTGCACCAGCTCAAGCAAATAACGGCCAATGTTGAGCACATCCTGGAAGCTGGGGGATTCTACCTCAAGCCATGGGTCTACTCAGGCCAAAGTGGGAGGTCAGAATCAGGTGACCCCCAGGAGAAAGAACCCTCAGTGATGGTCCTCCCAAACCAACTCTCAGAGGAGAACAACAAAGCCCTGGGTCTTGGATATGATCCAGAGAGCGACAAGCTTCGCTTGATGGTGGCTGTGAACTTCTCCAAAAAGAAGAAGAAAATGAGGCTTGGAGTAAACCTGTCAAGAGAGGAAGTCAGGGGCCAGGCACCAAACCCACTCACCCGGCGAGAGCTCCTCAGTCAAGTATCTGGGCTGTACGATCCCCTCGGCCTTGTAACACCGGTCAAGCAGAAGGGAGCCATCCTGGTGAGAAGAGCATTCCAGGAAGCAAAGGGCAAATACAGTCCATTAGAGGATACATGGGATGCACCTTTGTCCGAGCGCCTCCGGGATGACGCCATCTGCCTCCTTGAAGAGTATGCTGAGCTCAGCCAGTTGAAATTCGCCAGAGCCTTGACGCCACCTGACCCTCGTGCCAAGCCCTGCGGTATCACCTTCTCCGATGGCAGCGAGCGCTCTTACGGTGCTGTACTTTACCTACGGTGGGAAATGCCACACAACGTGACCCTACGACTGGTCGGAGCCAAAGCCAGGTTGACACCATTAGACCACAAGGGCGATGCTGTCAAGGCGGAGGTCTGCGGTGCCATCTACGCTGCTCGTCTGAAGAAGCACTTTCAGAAGCACAGCAACATCCACGTGGAAAAGTGGTACCACCTGGTTGACAGCCAGACAGTCCTTGGTGCCATCCAACGTGAGAGCTACGGCTACCAAACATTTTTTGCCAATAGAATTGGAGAAATCCAAGGCAGTTCGAATATCCAAAACTGGTGGTGGATCCCTGGGCCTCTCAATATCGCTGATATTATCTCAAGAGGAGCAAGTCCAAAGGAGTTGGCTGAAGGCACAGAATGGCAGCTGGGTCCCAAGTTTCTAAGTCTCCCAGAGGGAGAGTGGCCAATAAAGTCCGCAAAAGAAGTTGCTGTGGAAGCTAGGGAGAACCTTATGCGCATCCAGAAGAAGTCATTCGTCGCTGCTCTTACCCGAACTGGAGTAAAAGAACCTAAGCTGGAACCGATCTCATGCTCTGCCGATCTGCACAGGCCTCCTGCCGGGGCTTATGTTACAAACCTAATGAAAGTCCAACGATTCAGCAGCCTAACCAGACTGGTAAAGTCTATCGCACTGGTCTGGAGGGCAGCAAAGAAATTTCTCCATGGCCGAATCCAGGGAAAACCAAAGTGGGAGGCAGTCCCATTGGCTGGTACAGTCAACGTGGTTGAGAGAGAGGATGCCTTCCGAGACCTCTGCCTTGCGGCACAAGAAAGAGCTGCCTTCCCCAGCACCACAACAGATCGGCTCGTCGCGTACAGGGACGAGGCCAGTGGGCTATTGCTGTGCGGTGGCAGGATCCAGCATTTTAAGGAAGGTGGCCGGGCTGTTCCACTGATCCCCTTCAATGCCTGGCTGGGGACTTTACTGGCACGTCAATGTCACCAGGAAGGCCATGAAGGAGTTGCTGGGACTTTACTCAGAATGCGGCAGAAGGCTTGGATCGTGCAAGGCAGGAGGCTGGCTCAACAAGTTATTAACCAGTGCGTCCACTGCAAAAAGGCCAGAGCTCGAGTCTGCCAACAAGTGATGGGTGATCTGCCGGTGGAAAGATCAAGACCTGCTGCACCGTTCCAGTTCATATCCGTTGACCTGTTTGGACCATACTTGGTAAGAGATGATGTCAAAAGAAGAGTCTCCATGAAGGTCTGGGGGGTTGTCTTTTGCTGCATGGCAAGCCGGGCCCTGCACATTGACCTTGTCAACAGCATGTCCACAGAGAGCTTCCTCATGGCCTACCAAAGGTTTACTGCCATCAGAGGCCATCCCACCAAGGTCTGGTCAGACCCAGGAACTAACTTTGTGGGTGCAAAGTCTCTGCTGGAGGACCTCTACAGCTTCCTGAGTAGCCAAGACACATCAAGCCTGGAAGAATATGCTGCGAAGAACGAGACTGGCTGGACCTGGAAAGTGCTCCCTGCCGATTCACCGCATCGAAATGGAGCTGCAGAAGCTGCTGTAAGGGTCGCCAAGAAAGCTCTTCAAAGTTTGAGTAACTCAACAAACCTCACTTTTAGCGAGTTCCTCACAGCTCTCCAGATGGCAGCCAACCTGGCCAATGAGCGGCCCATTGACGCAAGAGCGCAAAGTCGGGAGGACTGCGTTCAGTACGTGACGCCAAACTCACTCCTCCTAGGCCGAGCATCCCATGGCGGTGATATCAAGTCCTTTGACTTCCAGAACTACCCCTACAAGCGTCTCCGAGAGATCCAAATCCAGGTCAACGAGTTCTGGAAAGCATGGTGCCAGCTCGCGGGCCCAAACCTGTTCGTCAGGTCCAAGTGGCACACCACAGAGAGAAATGTGTCCGTCGGCGATATTGTTTGGCTCTGTGATCAAAATGCCTTGCGAGGGCAGTTTAGACTTGGCCGAGTCGTCACAATAGCTCCCGACCCAAAGGGCATCGTCAGAGATGCTGAAGTGCTTGTCACCCCAGGCAGCTGTGTCTCAGTCCAACCTCAGCAACCAGCGGCCCACTCTCCATCTTCTGGTGACCGGAAAGAGAGACCAAATGGTGTGATACTGCGCAGAGATGTTAGGCGGCTTGTAGTTCTGCTGCCTGTAGAAGAGCAGTGACCCTGGCATTTAAGCTGTTCGCCTTTTCAGTTTGCAACCTTTCTGTCCAAGTGCAGAAAGCTTGAGTGGGAGGTGTTGCGGCGAACGCCCCTTTATGTCAGCCGTTTGAGCGGGATGCGTTGCCCTGCTGCTGCTGCAGAGAAGTGACAGACACCGGGACCATTCTGAGTGTTGCGGTGAACGCCCCTTTTACGTCAGCTGTTTGAGCGGGAGCGCGCAGCTTACCAGGTGAAATGAATCACGCTCTTCACGTCAGCTGTTTGAGCATGAGCGCGCAGCTTACCAGGTGAAATCGATCACAACAAGGTGAGACAAACTTCCTGGCTTGAGCAAAAGGACTGCAGCGAAAAATATAAAGTTTGCCATCCTACTCGGGCAAGAAAAAAGAGCTGTGTGAGGTTTGTGTCAAGGAAGCAAGGAACTGAACAGACAGCCGGTAAGCTCGTGTTTGATCCTTTTGTTGTTAATGCAAGGTATGCGCTGCTGCTGATGAGGCATTGAGATATGAGAAATGTTTGTTTGTAGCATGGTTAAACTGCTTTGAAATTTTTGATGCATTTTTATAATAAATAATGAAGTAGTTTTTCCTAACTTAAAGATAAAACCATAGTCTATTTTGATAAATGTATTTAATGATAAATTGTTCAGAACTGTTTCTTACACTGTGCAATATAGCAAATGTTTGTTCTTGTCTTTTAAGGTTTTTCACCTGCTACTAATAATTAATGATTAACTGTAAATAACACAAGAAGAAAAATAAATGGAAAAATGGAACAACAGTCTGGTCATTGAGTGGAATCCAGTTTAAAGTTCAGCTTGGCACACCCTTCAAGTGTGGGAAAAGCACAGCAAAGAAGTAAAACGCTTGACAATCAAAGACGAGCTAAAATGTTTTCTTAATCTTTTTCTAGGTGAAAACTTGAATGACGTTAGGATTTCTATCCACGTCCAGGCAGGCAAAACCGACACTAAAAGATTGACGGGGGGGGGGGGGGAGTGGAGACATTTTTAGGCTTACCTTTGATGGAAATCAATGCATCGACCACATCGCAGCACACATGCGGAGAGAAAGAAAGAAAAGAGTGATGTTAACCACGGGGTCAACGCAGTTGTAACAGCAGAGGCTTTCTGGCTGCAGCATCCATTGTTTTATGTTTCACTGAGTTTAGCCTCAGGGCAGCATAACCCTTTCTATTGTTGTGAGGTACTTTCTTAAATGCACTTCTCGTTTCATGTATATTGCTCCTGTTACTGTGTGATGCCTCCTGGCGACTGATCCCCTACGAAGCTGAAGAGAAAGCTGGGACAGATAAATCAAATCCAGGAGTAAACATGGCTCCACCTATTCATCCTTCATATTTCCCCGCCCAAACTGTGTGGCTTTAATGGATTTGGTTCATGAGCACTGGCAGCGAAAACCTCCCAGCAGCCCTGGTGGTCTCGTGGGCCAAGCCGGGGGGCTTCTGGGTAATGCTTTCATCTGGGAAAGAGTAGTTAAGGTCAACAAATCTTCCTCTTCTGCGTCGTTCTCACTCCCTCAAAGGAACAATCTCTGAAAGGGTTTCTGAAAGCCTGCATGAGCAGTGCAAGAAAAATCCATTTTCCTTCCACATTCACAGTCTGACTCCACTTTTTTATATATATATACTATAATTATATTTGGGCCAGAAGAAACATACAACTAAATCCAAAAACTAGATAAAGAGACGGATTTTCATTTTTCCTTGAATCTCAAGGAGCAAGGTCTTTGCCACCATGCGAGACCCTTTGCCCTCCTATTTATCCCCTAAGCCTTACTGACACGCCAAGCACACATTGCTTTATTGCCTGTAAAATACACACAGTGGCCTATTTATAAGAGGATTAGGTAGAGAAAGGCCAACAGCAGGAGGGTTTCTGGCGTCTGCCAGTATCCCCCCGCTTAAGGAGGAGGTTCTATACAAGACGAAACAAAAAAAACTTTACGTGACCTGTCGATTTAAGCAAGATGACGTTTTCCGGATCCTCTTGTGTTAAGGTGGAATAGTCTTCTTTTAAGATTGAAGCAATGAAGCTGATCCATTATTGGAGTTTCAAAGCAATATGGAGGAAGAAATGAGCTCAAATGACCATTAAAAAAACAAAACATTTTTTTTGGTTCACTATCTTCTTCCGAACTATATTTACAAGTCTTAACAATAGATTCTCAAAATGCAAAGAAACATTACAACAACCCAATTCACACAAAACTCTAAAAATGGGCTTTGCTCCACAGTTAAAAACCCCTATATGCCTCAATTTGTCGAATCACATCATGAAAGTTGGCCTGAAGAAAACAACCAGCTCAAACCAAAGGGGCGTGGCGTTTAACCCTGTAGGAGTTACCAAAGCAGTATATATAAAATATATGGGCTGCAGCTATTGATTATTTTAGTAATCAATTATTTCATCTATTATCTTTTGGATAAATTGAAGAATCTAAAAAGAGATACTCTTAGTAAATTCAATAAACATGTGTTTTGAACTTAATACATTTATTGCATATTTTAAATGCATTGTAAATGGCAAAAAACATCTCAATGTAATGCTTTTAAGGTCTTAATAACAGAACATATTTACAAATAAGGTTTAAATGCAAAAATGTATACATTTTCTTAATACAGTTTAAGTATGTATACTCCAGTCAACAATTATTTGATTACTAAATTAGTTGATGATTATTTCAATAATTGATTAATCCAATTAATTGTTTCAGCCCTATTAAAATGACTGCAGCCTGAGCCACTATTTTAATAATTTAATACACCAATCAAGCTTTATTTTTAATGCGCTTTGCACAACCACAGGTGATCAAAGTGCTGTACAGGTCTGTAGAACAAAAATAAAAACGTAACGAGCAAAGTTGTTTTGGATCATCCTAAACGCGTTGTCTCCATCACACTCTGGTAAATAAACCCACGTTTGTCCCTTTTGTCACAAGGTGGGTTAACTTCAGGGCTGCACTTAAAATATCCACAATTATCCATAAAATCAAAACATATACCGATGAATATGATTTCTATAGATTATCCCTGTAATTAATTTTTCACTCTCTCTCAACAAATAGTTTTAGTAGGCTGTCTGGTAGCTGTTTATTTCTGGCTTTATACGTCAACTGTGAGATTTGAAATTCTATACCAGTAACCAAAACACTGATGTAGATGCAATTACTGTGGGAAGAGGGCTCAAAGTTGGCTGGTTTCTGCATCAATGAGATGTTAAAAGAAATTATGTAAACCTTGGCCCAAAAGGTGTTAAAAGCTATTTAAAAAGAAGGTTGTATTTCACTTGGGGGAATGTCAGCTGTTCATTCAGGATCAGTCCTTCAACATGTCGCATTTTTACACTTTTGTCATCTTTTATGGGTACAAATGGGAGCTGTGTGCCACAGAACGACATGCATCCAGTTTACAGTTAGTAAAGCTAACTGCGCTAATCTCTATTTTATCCGTGTAAAAAAAGTCTACAGGAAAACATATTTACGCTGTATTTTGTCCTATATTTGAAACAAAGTTCAACGAGCCTCTCGCTCAGCTTCATGTTTTTGAAAAACAAAGTAGTGTTGGAAATTTCTGATGCTCATTTAAGCACAATAACACGCATCGATAAATCCAAGTTGTACGCTACGACCATCTCTGATTCTGTAAAGGTCAAATCTATAATGAGATGCACTAAGATAACCCGCCACTAAAGAGCTTCACTGGTTTTTTTCCCCTTTAATTAGTGGCCATAACAGGCAAACCCCTAGGTTGAAGGGGCTAATGTCATTCACGCCATTTAGATTACTCCCTTAATGGCTCTACTTATAACCACGGCAGAAAATAAATTAAATATTACAAAAGGGTGCCGGTCAAATGTCACCATTTTCTGTAATGCTATTATATTAGTCGACTTAAAAGTGCAGATCCATGCAAACATGACAAGTATGGAAAATGGTAAATAACACTATTTATTAGTAAAAATAAATTCCCCTGATTAGCCGGCATGGATATTGGGTTTTATATCCAGCTTTATTCCGTCCATCTACACAAAATCCTTTCCCACTGCCTCAGATTCAACTTTAGACGACTTCAAAGAAAACACGTCCAATAAATCAGCGTCTAAGAGGTCCAGAAGGTAACCCTCGCTGTTAGGCGTCATCAGTAACTGCCCCCCCCCCCTCCACCACCAATGTATCAGTAACACAAAGAGCCGCTCTGCTTCCCCTCACATCAGTGATGACCGCTCCCTGCAGACGTGGTGATTTAATGATTTTTCTCTGGCTTCAGAGGTTTTAGGAAGCTGCAGTAACCGATCCTTTTCCCTGGATATTTATGCCACCAGCTGCAACCTAAAAAGGTATTTTTCCCCCCCAGAAGAAAATGTGATGAATTGAGCACAAATGCTCCATGCATTGAGTTACACTGTTAAAATAAGGCTAGATACACACACAACCCACAGCCCTCAAACCCAGCCCATCAACGGCCTGATCAATCTATCCATCTGGCCAGGAGCCAGGCTATAGGCCTTACTACGCCGGTCCAGTTCTCAGGTGTCAGTCTATTGAATTAAAGCCGGGAGGGATGGAGCAGCACAGCATGCGACGCTCCTCCCCATCCACCGAGGCCCAGAAGGACAATTCGAAGGAAAGACGACGGCGGCAGGCAAGAGATCATTCACTCCTTTCAAGACCTGAACGCAGAACCCGTTTGTTTCCATTCTTCATTTCAGTGAGACGTATTGATCTGTGAAGCTCAAAGTCTTGACCCAGATATTCCCCAGTGATGGCATGATGGTCTTTCACAAAAAGGATATGAGCTACAGTATAAATAGATGGGAAATGCCTGCTCCTAACATTAACACAAATGTGTGGCATTAGATTCCCAAGAAAGGCTGGGATAATTTGATTGACTTAGCCCATGCTTCATACACGTCTCTGTCTCACTGTAATGTTTGTCTATTGCCATTTCCACGGCAACCATTGCTTCTCCTGGGACGAAGAGCATCTAAAGTGGTCAAAGGTCAACTCGGGCCAATTTGTTTTCAGTGAAAGGCGAAGGCACAAATCCTCCAAGGATGCTTGCTCAAGAAAGTAACATGCCAATCTATGATTAATAATAAGTAATGTCTCTTTAACAGAAGACACACCAGATGTCCTAAGATGTCACTGAAACCCACGGTTTTCCCTGTACAGTTTGGCTGACAGTTGAACAGAAATTTGATCCAAGCGGTCCAAATTAATGTATTTTAAACAATACGTGCATGTATGTTTAGTCTGAGGTTGACTAGAAAAAGGTGCGTCCTCTGGGTTGGAGGTCAGTCTCTGCCTCAAACGGTGGAGTTTAAGCAGCTTGTTCACCGGTGATGTTGGATGGCACGGACGGATTAAGACTGCATTGGTAGTGATGCAGGCGCTGCCCCAGTTTGTTGTGGTGAAGAAAGAGCCGATTCAACAAGTAAAGCTCTCCGTTTACCGGTACGTCTACGTTCCGACCCTCACGTCATGAAGTTTGGATCATGACCAAAACAACGAGATCCCGGATACAAGCAGCCGAAATGAGCTTCCTCCGGAGGGTGGCCGGGCTCAGCCTTGGGGATAGGGTGAGGAGCTCAAAGTCGAGCCACTGCTTCTCTACATAGAAAGGAGCCAGTTCAGGTGGTCAGGCATCTGATCAGGACGCCCCCTGGGCGCTTCCCTTTGGAGATTTCCAGACATCCCACTGGATGGAGATCCCGGGAAGACCCAGAACATGCTGGATGGACTATATATCCCGCCAGGAAACACCTTGGGATCCTCCAGAACGAGCTGGAGGATGTCGTTGGGGAGAGGGTTTCCCCTATGGACCTGCTGCCCCTGCGACCCGTTCTCGGATAAGCAGAAGACAATAGATGGATGGAAGCACAAACAAACTTTGCAGCATATTGTTATAACAACTATCCCGTCTAACCTAATATGTTTAAAGTCTTACTACATAACGTTGGTGCCAAGCCCGTAAGCTAAATGCTAACGACCACGAAAAAAATCCAATTGATTGCTAATGATTAGCATTGGTGCTGTAACACTAGGCTTAACCAAATACAACTATACACATGCTTAATACTAACAGTGCATTTCAATACTCAGGCATTTATTCTTTCAGGGTAAAGGACCCCGGCAACATCATTAGGGCAAAATTGATTTATACTTCAGTTTCATTTCAGGTTGAAGAAGGTAGTCTGAAGCAGCAAAAACCCAATCATAATGGAAAAAAGTGCTGATGTGCAAGAAGTCTTTGAAATATTGGGGGGGGAAGCATTTATCAAACTAATGATTGGAGAAATAAAAAGTCATTACGCTTTACGTTAATTTTGGCTTACCTTTTTCGGTTTTGACTTGACTGGTAGAATTCAAACGTTTTGGAAAATTTCCATCGAGCTAAAGATGATTTAATGAAACATTTTACAGGTAAGAAGTTATCTAACTTGAAAAGGGAGCACAAATATATGCGTCCCATCTAGACTATATTACATTATCTGAGCAATGAAATGCTTCCTTTCATCCAGATGTGTGCATACAGAGCTTTTTTTACCATGTATCGCTGGACAATTTGCCGACCTTATATATTCAAACCCAATACTTTCCTCAACCAGCAGTGGCCCGTGCTGACGTTCTTTAGACAACTTGGGTATAGATACTGTGGACGTTTCTGACAAAGGTCAACGAAAACAATCTAAACCCTGCAGCGAAGCAGCCAGTGGCCGACCTGACCTTGCATCCTAGTAAGCGCCACCACTCAACACAGAAATCACAACAACCACAAATATTTATGTGCGTGCCACGCCACAATCCGTCGACAACATGAGATACAGCTAATTCAGCCAAATGACATTTACTTTAGAGTTATTTAGATGCTATCGGTGGCTGAGGTCTTTGTGTTTTGGGGATTAGTGCCACCGTGCCCGGCGCTGAAAGGCGTCTTTGTGGCTGTAGTCTTTAGCGGGATGGGAGAAGGGCTAGGATGCCTGCGTGGAGGGTGTCAGCTATCAGGGATCCTGCCGTGCTTTGCTAATCTCTGGCCCGATGGAGTTCCTGAACCCCAGCCAGCAGGTCCAGCGCCAGGCTCTAAAGTTCCCTAAAACCAGGAGAGACAATGATAGGTATTCAAGAGAGGAAGGCACTGGACCGTCAAGCACCTCTCCTTGAGTGAGCTGCATAACGGCGGGAGGAACGCTTTGGCTGCTGCATGAGGGGGTCTGAAGAACAACCACCGCTTCTGGCACCGTGAGCCATCAATGGAGACATGCTTCAGACGTTTTGGCACAGTGCACCACCCAACGCAGGCACAATCCACGTAGAGTGAAAAATAAAAAACACAAAGAGGGTTTCTTTAAGGATGTGCGGAGAAAAGGGGATCTTGTTTTTAAATCTAGACTAACAGATGAGGTTAATCCAACTTGAGTTTTGTTCAGGGTTGTGAGACTGCCGATGCATCTTAATTTAATTTACTGGCATTTTAACCTTTTTAACCAGTGGGGTTGAATCAAGAGAAAAAGGCTCGAGTCATTAAAGGTCGTTCTACAGCTGCCCAGATCAGCCTCAACTGGGTGATTTAGTTTTTAATCTAGGTCTGACATGCAGTTTTTATTTTCTAAAAGAAGATTTAAAAAATAAAAACATTTGATTAAGCATGGATTTTAAAATAAAAATATGCTTTAGGCTACAGTTACTCCAGTATATTCCTTGCTAATCCCATGTCAGCACCAACTAAAGGAACAGAGGCTTGTTTTCATCTTGGCTCTTCAGTTGAAGAGTCAACACTGTTATGGTTCCTTTTTAAACCAGATGGCACGATATTTCTGAAGCATATGACAACCTAATTGAAGATTATTTTTTAATAAAGGACTGAATCAAGATAACGACTTAAATTAATCCAATTATGGTTTTAGTGACTGCTTTTCAGCTCGAATGGCCTGTCAGAAACTAAAATATCCCATTCTATTTTCCTGTCAGTGAAGGCACCAGGCTAACAGGTTTGTAATATTATTCAGTGCAGAAGGTGATTTGTTGAGGGAAAGCTTCTCATAGTTAGCTAATGATAGCATCATTGAGCTGTAATTGCCACTATAAAGGTGCTAAAGGCAGCTTGAAATGCCAACACTGTAATCAGTGTGTTTATTTTATAATATTAACGACTTTAGAAACAGTGTGATGTCGCCTCAACTTACAATATTATAATTGCGACAAACGCTAAAACGTTTTCTGCTTAATATAGCTATAAAAAAGAAATCAATCGCTTTCTGCAGATCAAAACTTCACAAAAACAGGAAATCATTAGTTTGATTTAATCAGTGGTCAAGCTTAAATTATGTCACACAGCACTGTAGCATATAAATAAATATAAAAAGGTCTACATTTATCTACATGTTTAAAATAATACCATTTAGTTAATTTACGTCGTTAATTTATCTATTTAATTCCATTTATTGAAAGAATTTATTTTACAAATGTATTTCTTATCTATAAATTATTTTTAAAAATCATTGTCGAACCTGAGGTTTTCACCATCATTCTCTGCAGTAAAACAAAATAAGCATATTTTAATATGCGTGCTTTCTTCAAAAAGTGTTGCTTTATATCCTGCTCCCTTTATAATTTTTTGTTCTAAAGATTTTCAGATTCATACATCATGTCAGTACGCTGTAGGTGCTTGAAACAAAAGTTAAATTCCCAGTTTGTGCACATAACCTTGCCTAATAAAGCTGATTCTGATAATTTTGTTTTACTTCTTAAATAAAAACTTTACTTCAACTTGGTAAAAAAAATCCTTCACAAAACAAAGAAAATTCTCGTTTTGGTTCAACTAAATTTAGAGCCTAATCGGTTTTCTATTCACTATGTCTACCAAAAAAGTAATATAAAAAAAATTACCCCAGGATACACTGGTTAATAGGAAAGTAGGTCAGGGAAATACAGTGCCTTATGGGCCTCAAAGATCAGCTCTGTTCACACTCTCGAACACTTGTGCGTTGTCTCTGATGTTTCAATTAAACGTACAGGAGGGGGGGGGGGAAGATATATGCAACGCAGCAAGAATTTTCTTTTCAGGCGTCCAAGAGTTTTAGGAGTTTGCATAGTTAGAAAGGGGAGCAAAAAAAAAAAATGGTTACGTGGGGGAAGGGGGGATAGACGCAGAAACAAAGGAAAGAAGGAGGAGAGCCGTGGATTAGTGACAGCAAATGAAGAGATGATTCATTGAAATGTTGAATTAATTAGTGGCTGTCAGTTCGTCTTTCACAGTGTAGCGTTCCAGCTGATCCGCACTGCTCTTGGATCGCACCTTTTCCTCCTCAGGCCTCGGCATGGCCCCGCTGGCGCTCAAGTGGGAAGCAGAAATTCAGGAAGACGGCCATAAAAACACATCAGTGCGACTCTACAGAAAGGTTTCTCATTCACCCTTCTTCTCACCGGTAACTAAAAGAATATATAGCACCCATATGGCAAAATTATATATATATATATAGCACCTAAATTATATAGAACCTATCATAATATAGAATCACAAACTTGTACTACACAAAAACACAGGCTAAAAACAAAATACTGTTAATTGAACAACAGTTGACATCAAAAGATATTTTAGCTGGGTTTTTTTTTGGTTTTTTTAATAAGTACACCAAGAATACTAAATTCTACTACGGGGGTTAAGTCAGTGAAGCTGGACGAGAAGCGAAGAAGCTAAGTAACCTGAGAAAACTTGGTCAACTTGGTAAGTAGACCAGCAGATGTGTTTGAACCAACAGCAGCTGTTCCAGAGCGACTTAACTTATTCAACATTTGACAAATGATAAAGAAAAAAAATAAAAATTAACGGCTCAGCGATTGGACATGGATATGTAATGTAAGACTTTGGACTGAAAGTGCCCCAAGGCTCCTGACTGTAGGTTAAGCATAGGAGGTCAAATGTCAAATGTAAAGGAATAATATTGTCTCGGGCACATGCGTATATTTCAATATTTTCCTCATTTTACGGAAGAAATTTTTCGGCCATTTATATTGGTTAAAAACTTAAAAATATACGATTTGATGCCTGATGAGGCTCAAAAGATGTGCATAATTATCAGATTATCTGCATAAAACAGTGAAAGGAACAAATGTGCATGATGTATAACAAAAAAACAGGGGGCCGGAGAACCTTGCGGTACACCAGTGTATTGGACTTGTATACAACTAGTGTTTTGAAAGTACTACAGAAAATGACCGATTCAACAAATATGATGTGAACCATTTGAAGAGGACTAACACAGAGGTGTCCAAAGTGCGGCCCGGGGGCCATTTGCTGCCCCTTGAATGATTTGGTGTGGCCCCTAAAGTTAATTTAAGAATAATTTAAATTTTGCCCCCCAGCAAATGATGCAGAATGGGACTTTATTTTTAAAAAGCACCAAATTATTCTCGAAATTGAAAGTGTTTTATGATGTAAAACTTTTTTTTAGGTGAAAAAATGTATTTCTATTCCTCAGAAAAGACCAAATTATTTTCTATTTTCTTCCTGATCGAGGACAAACCTTTATTTTAATGAGACTAATTTGCAGAAAGATTTGTGTTGAAAATTATTTACACTTCATTTTGCTAAAAAAAATTAAATAAATCTGTTTGCGTAAAATATCGAATGCTTAAAAATAATTGAATCGTAGTGTATCATTGAACTGTTTTAAAAGTTTTTTTTTCCCATGTGTGTACTTTTACTTGAAAGTTGTGTCCAAACTTTTTGCCCCTCAAAAAGTTTGTATCAAAGGTTGATGATGGATTCAGAATATGCAGGACAGTAAAAGTTTTCCGACCATGTTACATCAAAATGTAATTTAAGACTAAAAAGAGTTGCTTTTTAGAAGCTAATTTGTCAGTTATGTTGCATTTAATCAAAGTAGTAATTGGCTGCAAGAAATAGAAGTTCAGAGATTGTAGCGTATTAAAAAGAGATTTCTCATTGCTCTCCAGTCTCCACACTGGATTTTATTGGCCATTAAAACTGGATCTGCACCATCCTAATAGTCCAAACATCATCCACCTCCTGTAAAGATTTTTGTTTCCATGTTTGGCCAACAGCCTGCAGGCACATGATCCTCCCAACTGCTTTCTGGCTTCAAAAAAGGCGCAATAAACAAAGTTGGGCAGAAATTCTAGCAGCTCGCTGGAAACAACTGGGCCATAAAGTAAGTTCTCACTCCTGCTGTGAGGTGAAATAGTGCAGAGCCGTATTGAGCTATTGAAGTCTGACAGTGACAACACCAAACATCTGAAGAACGGGGATCTCGGAGTAAATTGGTTTTGACAGGTATGAATAACTGCAAGTCACTTTAGCTTAGAAAACATCACAGAGCTGACATGGTCTGGCAAACAGGGACACTGCGTCTGCATCGTCCCAACAACAAGCCCCAACACCCCCGCCATACATCTTTATTTTAGCACTTCTAACAACCCAGTCCCTGCTCAGTGAGCTGCGAAGTGCAATGTCCTTTCACAAAAGAGATTTTCAGATGAAAGAAACAAACTTTACTGCTTTGACAACAATAGAAGGATCCTTGTAAAGGCGGTCCTACTTCCACCGACACTTTAGGCCAACCCAGGTAAGAGAGAGGTGTTAAAACACAAAATTCAAACCACGGGAGAACACAAAGAACTTCTGCCAAACTTTCAATCCACTCAAAACAACCATTTAAACCAAACCTAATTGTTTTTTTCTCAACAAACCCCAATCAGCAGTAATTACATGGTGAGATGTTGGTTAACCAGCCATAGCTGTGATGTAGCTATGGCTGGATCAGTGGAGGAATTCCCCCCACCCAATGATTAAAGCTGAATAATTAGCTCTAATTACTTCCTGTTTTACACACCAACCCCTGCAGTCATGCACAGACATAGAACAATGTTTTACTTTACCTAAAACTCAGCCTGAGGGTTAATGGGGACAGTGGAGAGACAGTTGAGGAGGGAAACAGGAAAGGGGGAGGTGTTCGGAGACTCCTTAGCAGACACTTAGCAGTGCACGCATTAAATATGCACAAACACACCCTAAAACACAAGAATTACACACACATGTCTGTGCACAGTGGGCTTGTTTGTGAGATTAAACTAAAAAGAGAGTGAGTGAGAAAACCACCAATTATGGGCTCATTTGTATGTACATCACAGTCACCCTTTGTATTGGAGTAAGATGTGTTGAGGCACTCCTCCCGGCTCCATGGTGTGAGAGTGGCAGCCTTAAAACTAAACCTAGCGTTACAATGCTTTTGAATAAGACTGCCTCTGTGGTTCTTCTGAAACTCCGGTCTCCATTAGTATGAGTAACAGCTTGCTTGGTGGCATAGACATCTTATATATACTGTATACACCACTCATAAATTTAGGGATAAAATAGACCATTCAAAAGGTAAAGTACACTAGTCATGCTTTTACTGATAGATACCAATGGTAAAATGAAGGAACTACATAACTATTACCACTTATGCATCAAAGGATTTGTTCTTAACCTGTAGATGATGTTTACTAAACTCAAAGCAAATCACCTGAAGTAAAGGCTATTGGTTGGTGTCTTTACAAACCACATTTTTAGTTTTAATACCATCTAATGAAGGGTTAAAAAAAACTCCCACTCCATGGCAGCAACACATTTAAGCAGTTGGATGGACTATTGGTGTTTTTGATGCTCTCATCTGATGCCCATTTTGAGTAGTTGAGATTAAGCATGGGCTGGTGTCTGGGATCACGGTATACCATAAAATGAAAAAGTCACGGTTCCAAAACCACCAAAAATCTGCGTCATACTGTTCCCGCGGCCGACAATGGGTTGGAGGAAGAGACTGTTGGCAGCTAGAAGAGGAGGCAACAAACTTAGCACCGCTCATCGCCATTTGATAAGTTCAAGGTAAAGTTAGAGCTGTCTTGAAATGAACGAGCTACCATTAGCGTCAGGCTTTAGTGAAAAAAAAACACTATCACCGTGTTACTGGGGCAGACAGTTGGTGACTGTGCTGGTCACGACGGCATCTTGGAGTTGTTGAATTGAGTTTTTAGATTAGCTTTCTGTGTGAAGGGCTCAAGTAGCGTGCTTCAGTAGCTTCAGCTGAGCTGCTCTTTAGCTGAAAGCAAATTACATAAACTGTGATTTGTTGTTTCTGCATGCACGCAAGGCTTTACATGTATATTCTTTATATCACACACCACTGCAGAAACTAAAACATGATAAAAACTCCCAGCATGATCTACTACATCAATAGAGAGAACTGTTGCGCAGTCTTAGCAATTAAAACTAATTAATTATCATCTATAGTTTTATATTTTTTTTGTGTGTGGAATGCTGTATTTATATATATATATATATATATATATATATATATATATATATATATATATATATATATATATATATATATATATATATATATATATAAATAAATAAATGTTGTATATCTGTATATCTGGAGCGTGTAACGAAAATATTTCCCTCTGGGATTATTAAAGTATTTCTGATTCAAGTTGTGGAAATAGCTGTCATATCAGTTGTAAACTTCGTTATTATTCTAGATTTCTAAACTCATTATTTTATAGATATAGCTCAATAATTGTGTTGGGAGAGAAATATCAGCACTATGCCAACATTTGTTTGTCAAGAGTCCTAAATATAGGTACACCAGCTTACAGTATTCGGGGTTCAGGATAACATCTACCAAATACCCCACCAGACAAAGTCACATGCTAACTAGCAACATCTAATCACTATCAGTAACTAGTGTTGCGCCGATGCCATTTTTTTTGGCCCCGATACCGATACCCGATACTTGGCTGTGCAGTATCGGCCGATACCGATACCATACCGATACCATTACTTTGAAATTGATGTGTGTGTGTATATATGAAGAACTGCATACTACTTGGATGTAAAATAATTGCTATCATGACTTTGTCAAGCTGCTACCTTATTAAAGCAGAAAAAAGACTAATACAAAGTGAATCCAGTAGAACTAGTGATTGTCGGGAGAGAGAAGGCTGCGTTCAAGTGACATACAAACATCAAAATGGTATCTGTGACCCATTTGTTGGTACTTGCCGATACCGATACCACCATTTTAGCGCGGCATCGGCGCCCTGGCCGATACTGGTATCGGTGCAACTCTATCAGTAACATCTACTTCCTGTTTATTACAGCCAAGGTCAACGTATGAGGACGTTACGCTGTGTTAATTCGTTACAAACACGTCTGATGCACATTTTCTTCTTTGCGATACTTTAAAAGTTTGCTCAAAAGTCGCATGAGATTTGGATGGAAACACAGCTAGTATGTCACTTTGGCTTTAGATAGCATTAGTTCAGATACTCCCCATCATGATTGAGTTATTTTTTAGAGAACTGCATTCCTGGCAGTCTTTTCATTTACTGTAAATTAAATGTTTTCAACAAAATCAAACTGTTGCTCCAAATTAGATTCATCCATCTGAAGAGTCATGGTGCATGGCTGAGCTCAAAGCACTTCATGACTCCCACTTGGTCTCATTGGCTGATCAAAGCAAATCCTTGAACACTGACCCTGTGCATTATGTTGAACCTGTTGCTCCCATCCCAGGGAATCACAGTCCTACCAGGAGGAATGCCTCACAATGAATCTTGCATTTCCAAAGACAGATTCAACGATACCCATCAGACAAGTCTTTAACACATGTGGAGTCACCGTTACACCAAGCCAGTGATGTTTACATGTATGAGCATGCAGGGACCATTAAATGAAACTTGCATAATGAGCCAAGACCATTTCCATCAGCATCAATCAAAAGTAGGCAGGAGGCAGATTGGCTGCAACCATTACCTGCAACACAACAACTCTTTAAAGCACCGAAACAAGAACCGAACCTCCCCGTTTCCTTGTTTCAATAAAGAAACTTTCACTTCAGCTTAGAGCCTGGT
This sequence comes from Fundulus diaphanus, assembly GCA_037039145.1. Taxonomy (NCBI): domain Eukaryota; kingdom Metazoa; phylum Chordata; class Actinopteri; order Cyprinodontiformes; family Fundulidae; genus Fundulus; species Fundulus diaphanus. Next base: position 43,950,582 of record CM073121.1, on the reverse strand, counting down.
ATATCCAACGTCACCAACCACTATGCCTGGGGATCAGGAGGAGAAGGTTTGAATGAAATGTACAAAGACGAAGTAATTCTCGGAGCACAAAAGGTCAACATACTCCTTACAGCAAAAATAATTTGATGTAAATGTTACCTTTCGATAAGTTCTGGCTGAAAGCTCAAAAGGACCACTTTGGCTGCACACCACAGGTTTGTCTACAAAAATGGGAGACTATTTCATTATCTTGAAGGAAGGATTAGGTCTTCTGGAATTTCCAGTTTCACATGGCATGTAGTGACACTTCAAGAGGAGAAAGGGAGGGGGGGGGTGTTCCAACTCTTTAATCTGTGTCATGTCTGTTAAATAGACAATTCAAAAGGGGAATTCTGACACAAAATACTGGCAAAATTAACTAAATTAGGTGTAAATTAAAGAGAAGCAGTACATTTAAAGCTCAAAGGCTGTCCAAAATTAGACACAAATATGACTAGAATGAAAGAGGATCAAAATCCCACAACCATACTAACACACACTGCAACCAAAAACACCAACGTATTTTATTAGGAAGTCATGTGACAAACCACCAAAGAGAACTACACTTTTAAAAGTGAAGCTACGAATACACGGGTCTTAAAGTTGTAATCTGAGACAATACGCCGTAGAGTCACCCTTCATATAAATTACAGCTACAAGCGTTTTTGGGGGATGTTTCTATCTTTTTTACTTTGTTAAATACCTCAGGCTCAGTCCAATCGCCTAGAGAGAATTTTAACACAAGTTTTCAAATGCCGACACAAACTTACAAATGGATCCAGGTCTGGGTTTCAGCTGGACCATTCAAGCTCATGCACAAACCATTCCCCTTTAGCATTTAGCACTGCTGCCCTGCTGGAAGGTGAACTTTGCCCCCATTGTCAAGTCTTTCTCAGACACAAACTGGTTTTTAAACGGGGTTGTCCTGCATTTATCTCCATCCATCTTCTCATAAGACTCTGAACAACTGAAAAAAAAAGCATCCCCACCACACGATGCTGCCATGCATGGGGTTTTCCATGTGGTCCAAAAAGTCCCTATTTGGTCTGAGCATCTTCTTCCATGCGTTTGCCGTGTCCTCTACATCAATGGTTCCCATCTCTGGTCCTCAAGTACGCCCTGTCATGCATGTTTTAGGTGTCTCCTTGCTGCCAAACACCTAACTTAAATGAATGGATGATTAAGAGGCTTCTGCAGCACTTGATGGCCTGCAGAGGAACATATGCGATGATTTGAATCAGGTGAGGTGGAACAGAGACATTTAAAACACGTAGGACAGGGGTACTTGAGGACCAGGGCTGGGAACCATTGCTCTCCATGGCTTGAGCCCAAATTTAAATGGCACTTCTGATCAACGGCGTCTTTTTCTTTTTGCCACTCTTCTATAAAAGTTGACATTTTTACGCAGTAGAAGGATTCTCCCACATGAGCAGTCGATCTCTGCAGCTCCTGCAGAGTTACCGTGGGCCTCTACAACCGTTTCCCTGACCCATACTGCGTATCTTGACCTTCATGTTTGTTTATTAAAAGGTCTCAAGCTATGAGAAACAAATTTGTTGCTGTGAATTTTATTTAGCTGTATCAGAGGACAGGAGGGTTAGCTACAAATGCATACCATGCTTTACGTTTTTTTTTAATACAAGTTGTAAAACAATGCATTTTTAAAAACTTTCTTTTTTTTCTTTTCTTTTTTGGCCAGGCATTGTGGAAAGGAGCCGCTTAAATGTCGCATATGCATCATGATAATGGAGGTTTTAGCTGTGGACACCTGAAGAGGGCTCTCCCTGTTACCCAGAGAATATATGATGGTATAATGATACTTGACCACGGCTCTAATTAAATGCTAATCCCTTTCAACAAACGGCAACAGTTCCTCAAATCTTTTTATCCCCCCCCTTCTCCCCGAGGCATCTCCCTGTAACAAATCTCTCTCCTCTTTCCACCTCTGCCATTGAACGCCGGAGCTCCTGAGAAGCTGGCGGCGGCTGCAGAGAGGCAGCTTGCATTTCAAGACAAAGCCCCAACCCTCCGTCGGAAAGGAGACACTTTTCCAACCCAGGGCTGCTATTTATCAGCGAACAACCCGTTTTTCTACCCGCTCTCCGTCTCACACCTCGCTGCTCCGCTACGTCGCGTTTCAGCGAGAGCTTTTCCTGCTTCTCCGGGTTGATGAAAACAAACAAGATTCCTTCAAAACCTGCCCTCTTTAGTGCTCACAACGCTGCATTGACCCCCACCTACAAAGCTCAGGGTATGCCTCGGTTGGGACTCACAGACAGGACGAGATGGGTTTAAGAGTCACTGCCATTGCGTCAGCGCTGATTCATTCATGTTTGGACAGAGAATATCATCTGTGCAGACATGTTAGCATCAACACTGCAGCCGTCCGGCTCTTTTTGGCGAACAAACAGGCTGAGATGTAGGATTTTAATTCTCGTTAAATTCAAGACGTGGTCGCAGCGGGTTAACTTGTGACATGATAAAGTAGGGATCAGATTTGACTGGTTTAATGAGCGGGTGGGGGGGGGTGGGTCATACTGTACAGAGGTCCCCAAGGACCCCTTTTGATCACAGTGCTGCAACATTTCCTGCCATGTTTAACACCTGGGTTAAGTTTTTAAGCACAGGAGGCTAGGGATGGGGGGGGGAGGTTCTCTCCCATGCATTAAACAAAGAGCCAGTGTCTCAAGAGGCCCAACTTCTTTCCTGGGTTGTTTTTAATAAATAAAATTACATCGGCAGCTGCATCACTTGAAGCTTTCAGCTCCACAGCCTACATTCGCTCGGCCCTCCACACCCAGAGAGAAGCCAGAGCCTTTCCGGTTTGCACAACCCCTCCACATCTCCCTGGGTCATCTCTTCTCAGATGATCCTTACACGTTTACTACAGGATTTAGGTCCTGAGATGGAGGATGTTTTTCATCGTTATTGCGTTAAAAAAAAAAAAAAAAGAGCCCAACTCTGCCTGGTTTCACACCAACATCACACATCCTCTACTGCACTTGAAGGTGGCCATGAGGTAGAGCTGCACAATCCATGGCAACATCACTATATGCAAAGAACGTTCTGGACTGCATTAAAAGTTACATAATTATTGTACCGTGCATTTTTTTAATGGCATATAACCTGTAATGTATTTGGTGACATTTGTTTTTGATGTGTAGGGTAAAGAGATAAAGTTATTAAAAACTATTTTCTTCACTGCAAAAACAACAGATGTCAATCAAAAGCAATTTTTTTTCAATAAAACCTTGTTCCCAGCAGCAGGATAGAGTATGGGGTCTATGTTTGTGATGAAACACTTTTGATTTATTTATCAGTTACAGATACTAATCATTAGTTTTCCCCATATCCTGCAGCCCTAATGCAAGGTGCTTCTCCAAATAATGCTCTGATTTATGACAGATTTAAAGTTAAATGTTTGATCTCACCTCACCAAAGCACGCGATTCCCATTAAAGTCCCAGAAGAGCTGAACAAACGTCACAAGTTTACGTTTGTGATGGTAGGAGAGAAAAGCCTTTTTATTGCCAGGCCTCCCACACAGCCAGCTTGCAAACAGACCCGTGTGTGATGATTGTTATGGAGACTTAACATCTTTATCAGGGTTGCCAATCACTATCAAAAGGTCCTGCAACTTTATTGCAATACTCCTATTTTTTGTAGTCCTAAAAAAAAAAATATATATTGTAACCAACATGAAAAAACTGGCACCATTAAAACAAGGGAAACGGGTTGAATTTGCTTCATTTTCAGTCAACCAGTTATTTAAGCTTAATGCTTTTGAAGGGTTAGAGAAGAAGAAGTAGTACGCACTATCTGGGTCATTTACTGACCACCTGACTGTAAAGAAATAACAGTTTTAGAAACAGTGTGCTCTTGTTCAGTTTTCAGAGAAACTGTGAGAACTGCCAAGCATGCTCTTATCGCGTGTGACAGGAAGTTAATAAATGTTAATAAACAGCTATGACAGACGATGAGGTAGAGGCCGCTGATCACATGGAGATGATCAACCCAAGAGACAACCGCTAACTTTACCACAGTTTGTTAAAAAAACTACAACAACATGAAAATGCATTGAAACACTTCAACAGCGACCGAATTCACATCCAAAATAAAATAAAAACACTTTAATCAAATATGAGCAAACAGCAAGCATTTGGTGTTACACTGGATTATGACTATTTTTCCTCAACATTTATGGGAACCGTCCCACCAGAGTTCACAGGTACAATAAATCCAAAATAGAAATGAACCCTCTGTGCTCTCACCAGTGATTAATGCAGGGTTTTGCTAAAGTATTCACACCAAAAATGTCTGTGCATTTCACTGGGAGATTATGAGACAAGTCAACATAGAGTAAAATGCACCAGTCGTAACAAAAGAAGAAACACCCAACCCCATGGAGGAAGCAACCGGGGATACTTCCCATCCAAGAAGTATAATTTCAGCCTTAAATAATTAGTTCTGCTCTTCTTATCTGGCTTATTTAGCTGCTAATTTAGATGTTTTTTTTTCTGTGAACACATCCAACTGTGATCACAGGAGGTCAGACCCCACCGCATGACCCAAACAACAACCAGATTAACATCACAGGATCGAGCTGGCAAAGACCAAGAGGACACGGAGCTACACGTGTAATTCTTTAAGGGGGTAATTACGTTAGTTACCGTGTTGAGCACCATTTCTCGGCTCCTCTGCAGACTGAAGAAGGCAGCGCTTGTGTAACACGAGAATAATACGAATCCAATGATCTTTTACATACTAATGAGTCACGGTTTCTTGAATGTTTTATGCAAGTCTATTCACGAACAAACTGACAAAAAAAGACCTCTGATGTTTAATAATTCACCAGCTGCCTCAAACCTGTGGTTCCTCCTCCTTTATGACCGCGTAATGCCCATTAGTCCCCGTATATGTAGAAACCTGACCACATCTTTAAGGTAGGATTGTTAAAGGTTGACAGACCTCAGTTTCTTTATTGACCCTATAAACCTCCCTAACTCCTCACAACCAGACGGTCTCCAGACCGGCGATTTAACCACACGGCCACCTGAAACTGGAGCCACCCTTGGGGTATTGTTCAAAACTCAGGTTAACGACTTTCAAGGACCGTCTCAACGACACGACACTTCTATAAAAATACATTAAATACCACATCAAAGCCATTTTAGAGACAACTGGCCCAGTGGCAGCAGAAAGGGTGAGGAACTCAAGTACCTTTGTGACCGTAAGGAGTGACGCGTCATTTCAAAAGGTTCTGTTAGCATTTTAAGGGAGGAATAACTTTTGCCTTGGTTTAAAAGAAAATCCAACCAGTGCAAACATTGTGTTCCACTATCTTGTTGTGAACGCGAGGGAAAACCTGGTGAAAACTTCCTGGACAAATGTGAAAGCTGTCCTGGGTAAAGAAGGGGGAAACATTGAGACCTGTCCCTAAAGACTTAAAGGGGGAAACCCTGTCCTGGATGATGGGTGAAGGAAACGTAGGGAAACCTGACCTGGACTAGGGCTGGGTATCGATTTGAAATTTCAAGAATCAAGTCGGATTCTCAAGATGTAGAATCGATTCAATCTCAAATTGGATTGCCGGTATTAAAACATTTTTTTAGCTGCCAACTGAATTTCATGACTGTGTAGTTATGCAACATATTGATACCAGTGTCGTATTGACGTTCAACAGCAAATTAATGTATTAATGGTAGTTGATTGCTAACCTGACAACAGCCAGCTGTATGTCGTTCCTCTTAGCTCCACTCACATACATCTGGGACACCGCCGGTAGACAGTGATTTCTCCAACCAAATTTATGGTCTGGCCAATCAGGACGCAGGGCTGGAGTTTCATAGATGTGACGTAGTGGAGACGCGACCATGACGTGAGACTGTTTTGATAGCAATGGCGGCTAGTCGATGCTGCTATTTCTTCCGTGTTGTCCAATCTACCTAATATTGTTTCATTAAAAGAACATCAGAGAACGCCTCTGAAGGCTTTTGTTGGTGGAAACGATGTTTTCGCCCTTCTCTCGACCGGATTTGGCAAGTTTTGTTTTCCGGGACCAGCGGACGTGCCGACACGGACGCGCCCCGGAGCGGTTAGCGGTTAGCGCTAACTATGTTAGGAGGCCTTTAGTCCTCAACGCGGTCGGCCCGGAATCGACTCCGACCCGCGGCGCTTTGCCGCCTGTCTTCCCCCCTCTTCCTGTCAGCTCACTGTCAATAAAACGCATGCCACTAGAGCCGCAAACACATTATTATTATTTATTTTTTTTTTTTCCTGCGTCGCTATCATCAGCGTCACGGGTTAGCTTCGGTGTGAGTGGTTGAAATAGCACGTCAATAAAGATGACAGACAAGTGGCTTATCCAATCATATGCAAGAATTTTTGATAAGGCCCAGCCTTCTGTAAAGGCAATCTCTATGGCGGTGTCCCAGATGTATGTGAGTGGAGCTAGGCGGAACGACATACAGCTGGCTGTTGTCAGGTTAGTTGATTGCGGCTGTAAGGACCAAACCCTCTTCCTGAACGTCGAGACATTCGTTTCCACAAACATGCTGTGGGGCAAAAAACCCAAAGAGATTCAGGGTAGAAAACTGAGGACACCAGCGATGTCTACAGCTGCTATTTCTATTAAATTCAAAAACACTTTATTAAACTATAAGGGACACTAAATTTTGACACTAACCTGGTGCATTATTAAAAACATAGCATTAAAAATTCACCTCCTGTGATTTACTTTGGATCCATGCCTCTGACCACTAGGTGGAGCTTGGCATTTCTTTGTTTTTGTCCTGCTACGGTCTCAGAGCAGAGGAAGAACTAATTGACTAACACGGTTGTTGGGCTAAAGTTGGCTCTCGGCATTCTTTACTGATAAAAACACAATTTTACAGCTCCCACATACTTGGGCGTGTGCGCAGACTGTGAGCCTCGCGGACTCTCAGTCATAGTCGAGCGTACCTGTTTACATTTCTTGTGACAAATTCCTACAACTCCCACACCTTTTCCCAGTGGGACGAAGCAGGAGAATGGATGGTAAAACGTTTGATTAACTTAGCTAGCTGAGCATGTAGAGCCGTTTCTTTTCTCCGCACAGAGAGGGACTGTGATGGTGCGCGTCCTGGAGACCGCCTGCTTGGAGCAGCTCAGTGTCACATATGAAACACTTGGATGTGAAGACTTCTTGCCTCCGAGCAGTTTATAGTGTGACACCGCGTACGCGGTCGTAAAAAATTAGCTATGCGCGTACCTGTCAGGGCAGAGTCTGCGCACATTTCCGCCGCAAGTAATGCCGGCTCACACATTTTAGTTCAGTGAAATTTTTTTAATCGATCTTTGGTTATATGACTCGATCTTTAGGCATTAATATGAGAATCGATTCATAACTGGAAAACCAATTATTTTTTAAAACACACCCCATCCCAGATAACGGCCAAAGGAAGGGGAAACTTTTCTGGGAAGACAGATGAAGATGAACCCCACTCTGGGTTAATAGGAAGCATGTCCTGGACGTTTGGACTGAATGGTGTTATTAGGACACAGAGCTGTGGTTAAAGTTTCACAGAGTAACAAACAAACAAGTAGGTCTGGGGTCTAGGTCGGTACAAATGCCAAAGAGACAACATTTCTGGGTTAAAAGTCTGAGCCAGACTGCGATTTACTTTTCTTCATTCAAATAAAGTTCAACTGCACACTCACCAAGGCATTTTCAAACCAAGAGGGCAGTAGATTTTTTTTGAGAGATTTAAGGTTCCTGAAGGAGTCCAACAGTACTCGGAGGTTTGGACCAGGTGCCTGTCTTTTATAAGCACTGCAGACTGTGTGGAGGCGCTTTGGGTATCGCTCATGTTTAATGCCTTTTGAACCGCAGAAACTCAAAAGAGTTACAGCGCCAGAAAACAACAAGATCAAACAAAGGAAGGAGGGAAGAAGGAAAAGCTGCAGGACATCCAGCACTTTCTTGTTCTAGATGAGAAATATTTGGACGTGCGTCTACGAACAGCAGTGCTTCTTTAATTCATGACTAGCCTCAGTCTGCCGAAGAATTCGTGCTTTTCTAAGTGTGGCTGATGTAAAGATAACTGCGGCTTTCATCAGATACGACTTTCTCACCTAAACCCTTTAGAGTTGGAGTTAATTATACCACAGCAGTTTAAGTGGAAAGGTGACAGACTGTCAATAACACCACAGATGACTTTTGGCACACATCTTTCCAGCTCTCCCTGTATTTAAAAAGTAAAAAAAATGCTCCGAGGGGTAAGTCACTCAAGACTCTTGGTTTGAACATGACATTTTTCTGACAGCCGACCGCAGAATTTCACAATTATCTCACTACAAGGAGCGAGGTGCCATTTCAGAGACGCAAGGTAGTTTTCTCCCCCCCCGGTTTAAAAGCGTCCGTGTAAACGTTCAAAAGAGCGGGAGGGCGGCGGTTCAACTCGGGGGGCTCATGTGTCATCTGACCTCATTTCAAGACGGGCCTGGGAGGTTGCAAGGGGAAAGGCAGAGGTGTAGCTTTCACTGCAACCTTTTCTTTGTTTCCTGCAAGATGACAGGACACAATGGCAGAGAAAGAGTAGTGCCTGGAAACCATCCCCAGAGAGATGAAAGAGTACCAGTGAAGTCATGGTGCAAAAACGCATCAGGCCAGAAAAGCAGAGCCCCATCTCAGAATAAGACGCCCAAACGGTACAGCTCACAAAGACGGATTTGGGGGGGGGGGCAGGCTTTGACATACTGGTGTGATGCAAACAGGAGGATTTGTCAGTAGTCATACAGCATCCATAATGTTACACCTTTAAAAAGGTCAAGTTATTTATATAATACAATAATGGCTTTGGTTTTTCAGCAGTAATGCGGCATAATCTATAGAAAATATAAGCGTGGGCAATGTGACAATATTAAATCATAAAGGATCTGAATGAGAAGGCATTTACAGGGACAGCTTAATTAGCATGTTATCAAAAAAAGTCTAGATGGTGAAAGTAAACATGCTCAGAGTGCTGTATTCAGTTCCATTTAAAGGGAAGATATCATGCAAAATTCACTTTTTAAGCCCTTAAATCCATTTTGATGTGTAATTGGAGCCTCTAGGAATACAGAAAACTTGTATGTAGTCTGTCCAGGAGCTGCGTAGATAACTTCATATTCTGTTTGTCATATTTTTCATATTTTTTCTGTTTTCCGTTACATTTTTTAAGCAATTACGTCACAGTATTAGTTCCGGCGCTGCAAAACAACGTCACAGACTTCCAGCTTACCAGTTTTACGAATCGGCCAAGTTTATTTCTCGTGGGAAATTTTGGAGCCCAAGCTGAAGGATGTCGAATGTACAAGTGAATGTCAAAATGCTCAGTTGTTCCCTCAGCATACTACAAAAATGGCCGATCAGGGTGGGTTGTAATGCTCTGCGACCTGGAGGAGGGGGTGGGGGGGCGGCCTGTGAAGTGCCTCCTTTAGATTTAAAGAGACAGCACCAAAATGAGTTGCTATCAGGCACACCTTAGAACGTCAGGGGTGAAAAGGGAGAGAACATACCATAGAATTGCAGTTCCACTTTATATAGACCACAACTGAATGATTTCAATGTGAAAAGGAAGGATTAAAAAGCATGATATGTCCCCTTTAATGTTAAATGGGGCAGAAAAAGATCTAAAAAGGGTCAAGTCCATTCAAAAGTTTGGAGGGGATTCATAAAACCTCACCACAGGTACAGCTAGAGCCACAAACATCTTTCTTATGCTAGCAAGAAGCAAAGTCAGCAGCGTCTTACCTGGACTAAAGAAAAAAAGTCACTGGACTGTTGCTCAAAAGAACTGTTGGTCCAAAAAACTAATTTAAAGTAAATATTGCATCTCATTTGTAAATTTAATGCACAATTTTAATCAGGAAAGTTTAGAGCACTTCATGCTTCCCTCTGCTGACAAGCTTCATGGGGAATCTGGCCATTTTTCAAAATAAGACTCAGATGAATAAAAATAATTATTCAGGTTATCTGTTCTGTTAAGCCTGGTGCTAAATGATCTGGAGTTGGGGAGCACCGCTGTACAGTCCATAGGTAGCTTTTAAGTCAGCTAACTTTACAGCTTTAAAAAACTTTTATTGTAATATTGAAATTGAATTTTGAGTTGAATTCCTGAAATAACATATTCTGACGGTGTTTACTGAGATGCACGCGTATATCAATGTGTAGGGGTGGACCGAAGCCCTCCGATTCCTGCAATGTGGAAAACGTGGAATGTGACCAATGAAATATACTATAAAATGTTAAATATCAAATTATGGTTAGTCTGTGGAGGTGGCCTAACAAATCTGGGACTCCATGCGGCTTTTGAATCTGGTAAACAACCATAAAGGAATCCAAAAGATGCGAGGCAGCTTTTGAATCCGGGCTTCAAGGCCAAACAAACAGATGGGACTGTAGCGGACTAAAATACAACCAGCAACAACAGGAAATAGCTCTGCGTAGATTTGCTTCATGCACGTTTTCATTCACTCCTTTCTGTTCCATGTGAAGCTTTACATTTTTATCCCACAGTGAAGCACGATGGTAAAAAGGGGACCGAGCTGCTATAAATGCAGGCTTTCTGCAGACTCCATCAATAATCAGGCACACATTTGTGAAAGCCACATGCGGACCAAAAACCAACACATGCCTTAGAGACGCCCTTTGTTCAAGCATGAGTCTGTGTTAAAATATCCTTAAAAAAAAAAAAAAAAAAAGAAGTCCAGCCACAGTGAAAGACCCCGGTGTTCAGCAGTGTGGGGTCTGCACCTCAGGAAATCAACAAGCAAACAGCTGCTGGCCTTCCCCTGCCACGGCTGTTGTTCAGGCCCGCGGGGAGTCGGCAGCCTTCACCCTCCTGACAACGGCGGCACAAACAGAACCCACACGCCCCGGCCGGCTCAGGGCACGCCGACGAAAGACGGGGACCGCGGCCCTCCGTCTGGGTCCTAACCTGGACGAGGACACAAAAGCGACGGCGGTCCCGGGGGGGGGGGGGGGGGGGGGGGGGAGGGGATGCTTTGAGATCCTCATCCGCTGCGCGTTGCTGCAGGCGGAAACGGTGGCAACAAAACACAGATTTCCTCTGGCGTGTGGCACACGGGGGGCGAGCTGAGGGACCATTGTCAATTGTCAGACACAACACAACACATTTCTGTCCGTCGTCACCTCGCCAGATAAGGACAGGAAACACTTCCCCGTGCAGCGCAGTCAACAAGGTCGTGTCAGCTGGCTGCACCTGCACAGAACCGGCCATTGTGAAGGCCGGCATTACGTCTGTCCTCTGTGGGCATTTAAACACCAATTTCTGGGGGGGGGGGGGGGGGGGGGGGGGGGAATATGCACAATGTTGACTGAGGCTGATAGCGACTGATACAGAGAGCAATGTTTGGAGTTGAAATTTTCTTTTTACTTACCGTACATAAAAACCTGTCTAATGAAAATAAGAAAAAAAATAAATTTACTCATAACTAGGGATAGGCAATAATCGTACCAGTTAGATTTTGTGAAATTCTTCATTGCTATGAAGAATTAAGATTTATAAGGACCCATTTTCTGCTTTTTGGAAAAAGACATACATTTTTAACCAAAATCTTCTGTTATGTCAAATAGTCCATGATGCTGTGCACCCTAACAGAGGCCCACAGGATCATCCTCCACTGTACTTCACAGTACGCATGAGGGGCTTTCTCACATATTCACCTGGAGAGTTTGGTGCAGGTAAATTTTACCCTCAGCAGACCAAAGACAAAGGTTCCCTTAAAGCTATAGCTGGTAATCCTATTCAGAAACACTTTTTGTTATACTGGGTAAAAGCATCCTTCCATCCTGAAAGTAGTTAATACATTATGTATTCACAAAAAGAAGGTTAAAAAAAATAATTCTCTGTAGGAGATGCAGGCCTGTAAGAAATCTCACCAATCTTCTATTTTTTAAAAACCTTTTAAAAAAAAAGTTAATATGTCGCAGAAAGCATAATATATTGAACTTTATTCACAGCTCTTCACTCCTCTTCACCATGGCTGTTTCCGGTCAAACAACCCCCCTCAAAGTGCAACGAATCAGACCCATCCTTTAAATCTGGGGAAAAGAAACTCCGTTTAAAGGACCCTTCAGCGCGTCGATGCGACGTAACCGACCTCCAAATTCGGCCTACGAAGGACGCAGCCCCTGAATTTGGACAGACCCCCAGTATAACGAAAGTGTTTCTGAACAGGATTACCAACTACAGCTTTAAGGGCTGCTATGGAGCCTTGGTGACCTCCCCAAGATGGCACTTGATGCAGCTCTCCAACTTTGGAGATTATAACCACCCTTACTGTTCTCATAGCACGTTTCTCCAAAGAAAGCACAGGTCCTCGTCCAGCCAGCGGCTAAAGAAACACACATTAGTCGAGTCATATTCAAACCACAGGAAAACAGGACGTCTTTGATTAATATTTAGATTTTTCTAGAAAATCAGCTTAGAGCATAAATCTATAAAATGCTTCGGTTACGTTTAAAGAGATGGTTTGGGTACTGATAATCCCCCCAATTCAAGGCTGGATTACTTTCTAAAAACAAAATCTTCAATGTGAGATTATACTGAAATAAAGGCCTTTTCCACATCTTTACCAGCGATGCCATCATACATCAACAAATATAGTCATCTGCAAAACCATGCCAGAAAATAAACTAAGCTCCCCCTCAAGGCCAACAGATAATGAGCAGGAATGCAATTAAGCAGTGAAAATGATCTTTAGAGATAATTTAACTGTTATTCATAAAGCAATCACCTAAAAACGCCACGACTGATCATTTTAACCTTATTCTTGATGTAGTCGCTCATCTTTTTCAGATGTTTTTTGTTACAGAAAACAAAATAATCGGCATTAAAAATCAAGAATGAACAGGATTTTAGCCAGTTAGGAAAAAACAAGAGGAAAATATCAGTGCCAACGTAAAAAAAAATAAATAGAAATAGACACAGGGGGGACTGACTGGCATATCCTCTACCCGTTATGTATTCTGGAGGAGTTTTACCCAGCGGACCATAAACTGGACCCCTAAGACAAAGTGAGGGCTCCTACAAATCAGGACAGGTCTGCAGGAAACCCGCATGAAAAACACCAGCTTTGACAAAGCTGCTTTTGCTATCAGGAAAGCATCTTTTGAGAGGCAGATTTCTTCCAAGACCTCCGGATTCTGCAAACCTACTCAATTATTCCTCCTGTGCAGCTCCATCCTGCTGTCTGGGGTAACACAGACTCCTCAGAGGAGGGTTCAGAAAGAGGACAACACCAGAAAGGATGGGGGGGTGGGGTGGTGGGGGGATTTGGTACTTGGCATGATTTCTGAAAGTGGAACGAGCAAAGTGGAAAGGAGCAGAGGAAGGTGAAATAGAGTGCGGCTGCGGGAGAATGGAGAGGGAACGAGATGAAGCTGGTGCTGCTGGTCGGGTTGTCTGGCATCTTGCTATGATTAAGAACAAGAGAAAAAACAACAGTGTTTGCCGTTTAATGAGCCTCTTTCCTCTAAAGCAATTACTGCCTGCTAACACAGAACAACGCTGTGTATAATGAGCCAGATCTGCTGGGTACACGGTCCCCGAACGCGAGTGACCGCTCTTTGGTCACCAGGGGTCACATCTAGTCATTATCGAGCAATTAAACCCATCCAGTGGGAGGCTGGCTTTCCTGTAAGGTGAAATTGACCAAATCTGGCAATCTTATATATGAAAAATTATGCCATTTTGTAACATGTGCAAATTCAGGATACATCACCCTTCACATTTATGGGCTTTATAAAAGTCTTTTAATGCAGCAGCATAATCTCACGATGAAAAATCCAACATTTCAATTGATCAGAGTCATTTTATTTTTGAGAGATTTAACTTGTCTTTTAAGTGTGTTTAACTGTCCATGACCCTGAGGTATAAATATGCAGAATAAGGGGGCGGTTTCCTCTCAGACACTCTTCAATGTGGGAAATACAAGAGAACATACCGTTCATGCAGTTCAGATGGGCGGTTCTCTACGCTAGTCGAGCAATGGTTACGAGAAAATACCAAGTGGCCTAAAGTTGTAAATTGGGAGAAATGAAACTATGCACAAACTAGAACCATAACAAATTTAACCGAACATCTTTATCTTTCAGTCTAACCATCATGTCACAATTTTTATTTTTATTTAGTTTTTAAAACATTACTGCCTCATTTCCTTCCTACTTCTTGAAATCGACATCTGCCAGTGAAGAATACCTTTTGGTGCAACTTTATCCAGTGTTTGCAGCAGACAGAAATTAATCCATTAATTCTCGTGAACCAGGCATTTACCACAGAGGCTCCTTAAAGGTGCATAGCAACGTTATTTGACTTATTTATACGTCAGTAGCTCACTCTGGTTACATACAAAGTTTTTGTTAAAGATTATCACGTCCTGCTGGCATATTAGTTGCTATTTTGGTGTTTTATGCTTTGTTTTTGCTTAATTTGTTAAATAAAGCCCTTTGTGTTTATTTTAACGGAAGAACGTACTGCACATGCGCAGCAGGGGTTAAAACACGGTAGCAGCTAACGGCTATTAGCATCTCCCAGCAAAACAAAGAAAGGTCCAAGATCCAGTGAAGAAAGCACAAAAAAATGCTATGATTCCAAGAGGGAAAAGACTGAAATGTCATTGGGAATACAGTATGAATGTTGGTGTTCACTGAAGCAGACGCTAAACCTGCCGAGGCTCAGATGTGACCGCAGAGTTGATTGATGTGAGTAAATGTTCTGATATGAGGCTGTTAAAGTTGCTGTAGATCGGTTTATTAACGGCGAGCTGCTGCTTTACTGCAAGGCTTTGCAGACGGTCAGGCTTGGTCCGGCATTATATAATTTTGATTTATTAATTAAGCAAACCGGCATTATAATAGTTCTGCGATACTGTCGCTAGATGGCGCCATGTCGGTTTATATTTGTTAATCGCGCCGAGAGCAAATTATCTTTCAGCTCGAAAAAAGGACCACCAAAACACTATCAAGATGGAGGCTTGGTGTATGTAACTTTATTTTATCATGATCAAACGGTTTTTGGTCTTTTTTTTTTATAAGCATATTACCTCGCTACATACCTTTAAAAAGGGGAAAACCAGATTGTTTGCTACTTTGAGAGATTATGCCTCAGCAGTAAATATTTGTTTATTTTCAGGCATTTTTACACATTTTGAATCAATTAAACAAGGACACAGTCATACGTGTTGAGTGCTTGTGTTTAATCCAGACGTGTGATTTAATGTTTTGACTCGGACCGCAGATTTGACAACTCAAGACTTGACTAAGTTACATTTGAAAAGACTCGTGAGCAGACCTGGACTCAATCGTGTTTACTTGAAATGACGTAAATGCTCTCATTGTTAGTCTTGACTTGTGACTCAACTTGACATGACTTGATTGGTTTATTTGTGGAATTAGCAAAAAACGCTAGCGGACGTTAGTCTGCTAAAGGAGACCTTAGCTCACATTCTGGACTCATTTCTCTCCATAATGTTGCTTTAACAAAGTAATTTCATTAGAAAAATTAACAGTAATAAAGAAGGTAAATCAACCAAACTGGATATATTTAAATTTTACTTACAAGTATGACAAAGTAATCACAAAAAAAATGGATAAATCTAAATGTTTTGGATGAACTACTAATAAAACGTGGCTGTTTAAGAAGCATAATGATGAAAACTGAATTCTGTGTGTCCTTTTAAAATGTCTCCTGTATATTAAATGTGCCAATAATGAAGCCAAAAACAATCTTTTTTTTTCCCTTTTTTTTTTACCGATTGACTATGATGTGTGATCAGCTCATTTCAAAATCTGATTTGTCTATTAAATGCTTTAAAACTAACATTCCGGATAGCTTATTATTCCTACGTAATAAAATACCTCTTTCAGGGAGTCGGGAGCACATTCTGTTCCCTTTTATGTTTTAAACTTTAGAAAAATAAATCAGAAATTGGAAATAGTGATCAGTACATCTCTACTTTAAAACTGGCGCATATGACTTTGATCTAAGTCAACAACGTATGAAATCACCAGGAAACACGTCCACCTAACTCCTCCTCTGCTTCCTTTAAATCTTAGATCAGCTAAAACAGCAGCGGGGTTTATAATGACGAATGTGGTCGATAATAATATTTTCATTCTGCCCTACAGGAGGAGGTAGAGGAGGCATAACTGGTGAAAAAATGTATTCCAGGGTCTGAATTCATGGAAAAACCCAAACTGTTTTTAAAAGACGGAAAAATACGTCTTCAAGGTTGGTTTATGCATCTTTGTGGATATTTTTGAAAAAATAAAGCTTTGCTCTAAATCCCAGGGGTACTGTGACAGAACGGCGTCGCTCGGTTTGAACCGGGATTCAAAGGAGCCGGGGGAGATCTAAAACATCCACCGGGCTCCTGCGCCAGGAGCCGATAAAGCTGTCCGCATTAATCGCACTCTTTATGCCGCCTCGTATCATCCTCGGCACGGCCCAGCTGGACAGGGGCCACGGAGGCGGACCTGACCTTCGAAGGGCCCCGGACCTTCGCTGTAACTCCAGTACAAAGATGAAGAGCATCTCCAAGCAGAGCATAAAACAGACGGATGAATCAGCCATAGATTATTTTTTAGCCGCCAACCTGTTGGGCCGACCGATGGGTTGTGAGATGAAACGGCCGTAGAGGATATCAGACACCAGAGGCCTCGTCAGCCAGTTTCCATGCGCTGCTGCGACAAAGAGGAGCTGAATAGAAGCTGCCTGGTGTCTCTCTGCCTGTGGCCTGTTGCTCTGATGAATTCATTCAGCCTCAGGACACAAAGAGTTAACGGCTGCTGGGTTTATGCAATGGCATGCCAGACGCTTCCCCCCCCCCCCCCCCTTTATTCCCTCCTCTCCCTTCAAACAGTGCTGCAGCCAAATGAGGCATTCCTGCATGTTTCAATCGGATGCATTTAAATGCAGCGGCAGCACTGCTCACGCTTTGCGCCAGAACATTGAAAACAGGCTGAAAACACCCCCCTCTCGTACCTGCCCTTCAAGGGAAGAAGTTGAAGTGTCTGAGGGGGGAGTTACATGGTCAGGGTGTGACGGTGGAGAAAACACTATGTTTGTACTTTGTCTAAAACACACAGAAATTAGTGAAAAACCGGAAGTTTAAATAAATCCGATGTGTACAGATTGTAGCAAAGTATAACTCATTAACATTAGTGCAGTTTAGGTTTGTCAAAATAACCCAATTAATCCAATTTATACAAAGAAAAACCCCAGTTTAAGATAGCTAAAAGCTTTGGCGGCTGTTTCTCAAGCTAATAACTAGCAGTAGAACTCACCAACATTAGCCCAGATTAGGTTTGCAAAATAACCGCTATCTTGATCCAAATGATACAAAAAAAAAAAAAACGGTTTAAGATAGATAAAAGCTTTGGCGGCTGTTTCTCAAGATAACTAGCAGTAGAACTCACCAACATTAGCCCAGATTAGAATGGTCAAAATAACCGCTATCTTGATCCAAAAAATATGGGGAAAAAAAACAGTTTAAGATAGATAAAAGCTTTGGCGGCTGTTTCTCAAGCTAATAACTAGCAGTAGAACTCACTAACATTAGTCCAGATTAGGTTTGTCAAAATAACCGCTATCTTAATCCAGTTGATATGGGGGAAAAAAACTGTTTAAAAGGTATACTATGCAACCGGGGTTGATTTTCCAGCGAGGCTCCCCCCAGAGGGCGAAAGTAAAAGTGCACTGTCGTAAATATGCTCAGCTGTTCTCCTGGTTTCTCAGTCAAGCCAGGCGCGGTTGTTTTGAGCTTAGCAGACAGGCGAACGCAACGAATCACCATCCTGCTGTTCAAGCAGAGCTACGAGGGGGCACCCTCCCCTCCTCTCCGTCCCCGCCAGTGGAGTGAGGGGAGCGGGCGTCCCCGAAGCGACCTCCGCCCGGCCCGGGACCCGCCCGGCCCGGACGTCTGCTCGCGGGGGGGGGGGGGGGGGGGGGTGCCGAGCATGCGTTTCACTGGGGGCGTGTAGCAGTTCTCGCCGTAAAGCAAGACCGACTCTCGCGATCTTGCACGAGATTCTGAGCCTGTGGGCGCGGGCCGAGGGCTCCTGCAGTTGCAAGTGCGGTATTTCCCCCACAGACCACCAGGGTGGCCGAGAAAACCTTTGTTCAACCTGAAATGACTCATTTAATCATCCAAAACGGTATGGAACACATTAATTAACTGAAAAATGTTGCATAGTATGCCTTTAAGATAGCTAAAAGCTTTGGCGGCTGTTTCTCAAGATAACTAGCAGTAGAACTCACTAACATTAGCCCAGATTAGAATGGTCAAAATAACCGCTATCTTGATCCAAAAAATATGGGAAAAAAACAGTTTAAGATAGCTAAAAAGCTTTCATGGCTGTTTCTCAAGTTTATAACAGCTAGCAGTACAACTCACTAAAATTTAAAAAACATCTTAAGCTAGCTAAAAGGTTTCGCGGCTATTCCTTAAGCTAATTGCAGCTAGCGTTAGCTTGTGTTGTCCAGGAGGTTTATAAATTCACTGAGGCACGGTGAAAAGCTTTACTGACCTCATCATGTTGCTGTCAAACATCCGTATCGTTCTGAGCGTAACGGTCTATTTTCATCGTAATCTTGACAACTTTCAGCGTAACGGCCTGTTGCGCTGAACTGCACTGGCAAGAACCCTGAATGAAGCTGTGCCACAATGGACCCTCTTAAAATTTCCCCCCATTTTGTCGCATTATAGCTGCATCTTTTATGCATTTCATAGGGGTTTTATGTGACAGATTAACAACGCAGAGCATTGTATAGGGCAGGGCTCCGGTGCACTATTTAGTAATAAGGTGACAACTAAAGGCAATTGGTTGCATTGATTTCCTTCAAGGGTGTCTGAGTAAAGGAGGCAGAATATAAAGGCATGGCAGGCTTTTCAAATTTAAAAACATGCAGTTGTATTTAACTTATTTAACACTGAGATGTGTTGGGATATCAAGGTTTCTTGCTGTGAAAATATGAAAAGTTTCAAAGTGTGAAAAAAAAGAGATAGACCGATACAGTTTTTTTTTTTAAGGCCGATGCCGACACCAATTATTTTGACATCAGTCTAACCGATATGTGCTGCTGATTTTTTTTAGTTGCCGAACTTTGAAGCCGATATTGCTTTTTCTTGCTCCACTTACATGACAGAAATAACGATGATAAAGGATGTTACACAAGTCTTAAAACTTGCATTTAAACCAGCTAACATTAATTTGAAAGTTACGCAGAAAGTTTAAAAAAATGAATGTGCACAAACTTTGTGTACACAGTGGTGGCAGCTCGTCAGCCGGAGATCAGACGTGGGTTTTTAGACATAGAAAGACACACTACCATTACACTCCTCATGTTAAATGGCTTGGATCAGATGAGGACATCCCAGATTTGTTTAAAAAGAAGAAGAAGGGAAAAAAAATGCTGCTATGCTTGACACATCCAAACCAGTCTTCCAGTTCAGACAGGACGCAGAGCTGCCGAGGAACAAAGTCCATAAACAACAGAGATCCTTCATGACAAGACGAGCAACAGACCGAGCGGAAAAAGATCTACGACAAAAACCACAGAGCCAGCCAAATCGCCAACACATGCGCCAACATGCAGGCTCTTTATTAAACACATGCGGTGGTTTAGGTACAAGGCTGATTATGTGTAATCATCTCCTGACGCTGTTACTTTTTGCTGTTCTTTACTTTGTTTCACTGGAGTTTATAAAGTCTCAGGCCCATGCGAAACAAGAAATAAAATAAAAGGGGGAAGGATTTGTTATCCAGGTACGACTCTCCCACACAATCATACCAAAGGTTTAATGTAAGAGCAAGGAAAATGTTAGCTGACTTATAAGCCATCATATCCATTTTTCTTCTTAATCTCTCCCCCAGGCTGGCGAATCGGTTGTTTTTGGCAACCGCCGAGCCACGACTCGAAGAAGAAAAGCTCGGGAGACAAGAGAGCCGTCTAATCCGTAAATAGTTTCTTTCAAACTGCCGTTACAGACACGGAGAAAATGTCGAGACGGCGACTTAACAAACGAGCGTCGTTGACGAAGGCGCATCCATCTGCCGGTGACTCGGTAATAAGAGATCTCAGAGCCATGAGCTGGCGTAAGAGGATCCTCCCCGGAGACCGAAACCCTGCATGAAGGACAGAGAGTAAACTGCACACACGGAGTGGGGTTAAAAAAAAAAAGTTCAAAAGCTTCACCTAAAGCTGAATAAACATTAGATGATAAATGAGCAGAAAGCAGAGCCTCGGAGGACCTTGAGAAATCCTCCCACGGTCCCACAGCTACTAGTGAAAGTGTCTAATGTCCACCAGGATGCATGGAAACGCCTCCCAGCGTTTATCCACCACTTTATCAGCATTTTAACCTCAGTTGTGTTTTTTCCTTTTTTCCTCTGGATGCTTTTAAATTGCTACACAGCACAATCTAACCGAGGACAACACATTAATCAGGGTTCCTACACGATTTACACGTAAAAAAAAAACGTTTACAGCAGGCCGGCTTCAGATATAACACCTGGAAAATAAAGGAACTGGAAGGAAGGAACCGAGCTAGGACACAAGGAAGGAAGGAAAGACACAAGAGGGTAGAAGACGAGGCAACGAGGAAGGAAGGACACAAGGAATTTATGGAGGTAGGAAGGAAAGACACAAGGGTGGTAGGTAGGACACAAGGGTGGTAGGTAGGAAGGTAGGACACGAGGGTGGTAGGTAGGAAGGTAGGACACGAGGGTGGTAGGTAGGAAGGTAGGACACGAGGGTGGTAGGTAGGAAGGTAGGACACGAGGGTGGTAGGTAGGAAGGTAGGACACGTGAGTGGTAGGTAGGACACAAGGGTGGTAGGTAGGAAGGAAGGACACAAGGGAGGTACAGAGGTAGGAAGGTAGGACACGTGAGTGGTAGGTAGGACACAAGGGTGGTAGATAGGAAGGTAGGACACAAGGGTGGTAGGTAGGAAGGAAGGACACAAGGGAGGTACAGAGGTAGGAAGGTACGGAGGGAAGTAGGCAGGAAGGAGGCACAGTTAGACAGTAAGATATGAAATAAAGTCTGAAAAACAAATATTTTTCCAAACGTATCCAGACGCGAAAGACACTGAAAAGAGTCGTAAGTCCAACATGAACTAAATCGAATCTTTCAGATCCTGGAATGAGAACGTCTGGGAATCATGTCCAGACTTTGGAAACGATCCAACCTGCACGCCTCCAGACTTCCTACGACTACGTGGCACCCACTGAACACGCCACACATCAGAAATCTTACCAATAATTCATTAAAACATCCACCATCTCCTTCAGCGTATAAAGTTCACATCACCTTCACCTCACGACCTGACGGAGGAGCTGAATTCATCTGCACACGTTCTAATCCTCTTATCCAGTCCTAATGTGAGCGTTCAGAAAATGAAGGCTGAGCAAGCAGCCAAACGGCCTGCAGGCATTTCAGGAGAGAGTAAGGATAAAAAAAAAAAAAAAAAAAAGAGAGAAGAAGAAGAAGAAAGCTGTAGCAGGTGTAAATGCCAACAAAATGCCCTGAAAAGAAACATCAGTTGACATCTGCTCCAGCAGAGCAGGAGCTGCTTTTTATTAAACCGCCGGTCGATTGTGCAGTTCAGGAGGCCGCCTGCCTGACGCACACATCCTGGAAGCTCAACATCCAGGACTGAGCAGCCGACTCAATAACTATCTAATAAAGACCACGGCATCGCGGAGAAAACGCTGCGGATGTGCATGGGGGGGAGGGGGGGGGGGGTGCAAGGTGAACGCGGTCCATCAGCGACAGGCCGAGCGGTCAAAACGTTCTGAGCTGGTTCGTGTTTGGATGGAGAAGCAGACGCTCGCCGAGAGGAGCCACATCACTGCGGCCACGAATAGAAACCAACGGAGGCCGGGCCGTTGCACCTATAGGACTTTTCGCTTTTTTAAATAAAATAAAAAAGCGCTGTGCAAATATTTGACCAAAACCATGGAGGAGCAAAAACACTCGTCTGATCTCTGCAGACAGAGAGCGCCCTTTCAAAGCGGGACCCGTCGAGACGAGAACCCGGAGAGGTTCTGGTCGCGACGTTTTTAAGGAAAACAAACCGGCGGCGGCTGCTGGTGCCGGCACACAGAGGGACGTATTCATCCCTTAAAAGAAAAAAAGGAGAGAGAGAGAGAGAGAGAGGCAGCAGCAGACGCGCTCCGCCTCAAAGTGGTTTATTATTGGTTTAATGAGCTCCATCCCCGGCAGGAGAACGGCATTCCTGGGACAGACGCGGACGTTTCCCGCCGCTTCCCCCTCTCCCTCGACTCCGCCAGGCTGGAATAACGAAGGAAGGAGCTGCAGCAGCGTGTCCCCCCCCCCCTTTCTTCTTCTTCTTCTGCCAGCTCTTCTGTCTGAGCTGAACAATCGGGAAGCGGAGCGAGGCTTTTCCCTCCACCGCCGCACGATCAGTGCCCTGAAAATACATTTTTTGTGCATTTCCTGGTATTTTGAGCGGACGACCGACACAAAAACAGCGATTACCGTGAGGTGGAAGGTGGAGAAAAAACAAAAAAAAAGTTTCATTCTGATACGTATAAATAAAATCCGGGGCAACCAACCAGCACCACATAGGCGGCGAATTGGAAAAAACGAGAGCAAGACGAAGCGGTAACCACAGAGGCAGCCGAGAGGCTCAGGCAGCTCGGGAGGAGCTGCGGCGATCCGCGCCTCAGGTGGGAGGAAAAACCTGCTGACAGAACAGCCATTAGTGGCACGCTGGACAAATATGGCGGCGGCTGAAGACCATGAACCATGAACCCGCCCTACCCCCGCAGTCAAACACGGTGGTGCCGGCATCATGCTGTGGGTCGTCCTCCTGGGGGGCTAAATCCAAATATACAACCACTGCTTCAGATCAGCGGCTCATAAACGTTTCGCCACAAAACGTTATTTTTTTTTTAACCCCCTTCTTCTTCTTTGGGAAAGAAAAACTTTTCTTCCTGGACCGTGGAGGAGCAGGAGGACAGTCCTGCACGTACAGCCGCTTCAAACATGACTTACAGGACTTGGAAAACAGACACTTCACACCCAAAACGAAGCGAGCTTCTGGGTGGACCCTAGTTTCCATTTAATTAATGTATCAAACCTCATTAGATATAGCAAACATGTTTAATGAGAGAGAGACCCAAATCCATCCATCCACTATAACCACTTCTCCGTGCAGCAAGCATAATATATATATATATATATATATATATATATATATATATATATATATATAGCATCGATCTTTGAATGCATGAAGCTAGTAGAGACATAACCTCCTGGAGATCTGCAGTGAAATGAGATTCTACCCAGAAACCCATCAGAACAGGATGAACAAAGTTTTTTTTTTTTGGTTTTTTTTTTTGGTCCATCACACAATAATAACTAAAATGTGGGAGTCTGGGGTGTTTAGACTCTGCAGGACATTTTATCTGCAGCTCTGATGCATTCACAGTCCCCCCATTATGCAGGAAGACTCAGTTATTTCTCCCCCTTACTGGGGGCCAATGGGGGGGGGGGCGGGGGTTCCCCCGGTCCAGAAGTCCTAGTTAACTGGTTATGGTTGTGGTTAGTTGTTGGTTAGTGGGTTTTAACTAGCTGAGCATGCTCAGGAGAGGGTAGCTGGTCGTTAGGTGGATGAAGGGACCCTCGGTACCGACCTTGGAGGCAGAGGAGTCCCGCGCCGTAGAGCACTTCCACCGGGGTCCTTCCTCTCCGGGTCACCCTGGAGTTTATCCCGCGGTCCCTCCGCCGGGTTTTATCCCCTGCCGGTACCTCCATGGCCCTCCTGGTGGTTCCCGGTTCGGTTCTCGGGAGGAAAAGGCGATGCGCGCAGAAAAAGAGTCGAGAGGCAGCGTCAAAGTGCGCGTAGAGTCGCCGTGTGCGCACAGGTAGCCCAGCCCCGCGTTCCCTGCGCCGCTCCCCGGGGAGAAAACCCGGACGCCCCTGCGGCGGCTCACCTGGTTCCTCCGGAACGAGGCAGGAACCTGAGCGGAACCAACCAGGCCAGCTGCACCCAACCGCGGAGCTCAGAGCGAGCAGCCCGGCCGAAAGTTTGAACCCGACTGTAAACTTCCAGGCGGCTCGGGGAGGGGAAGCTGCTGGCGCTGCCCGCTGCTGTGGCTCATTCCAGCCCGCTGCGCGGTTCCGACCCGGCTCAGAACCGCCGGACCTCGTTCAGCACCGCTGCCGGAGCGACTTTCACAACGCCGAGATCCCAACTCTGCTTCCTCCCACTCCGCAGCCTCTGAGTGGAGTGTTTTTTTTTTCTTTTCTCTCCACACATGCAGGGAAGTGGGCGGAAATACCGTGAACCGGTTCCTGTTGATACCGTTGAGAATAAAACCACCAGAACAAAGGTTTTGTGTAGTTATTTGTTCTTTTTCACAAGAAGGGAACCTTTTCATTACCTTTCTTAGTTTTATATATGTATATATATATATATATATATATATATATATATATATATATATATATATATATATATATATATATATATATATATATATATATATATATATATCTTAAAAGACAAAAGAAATCGGGTTTGTTCTGAGAGCAAAAACAAAATTCATTTAGGTGATACTTTTATATTCGGATTTTTTACTTTTTTTAATGGTTATGTAGATTTTGCGGCTCTAGACAATCTATTCAAATGACCAACAAGATAGAAAAAAATTTACTGAGAGTGAATCAATCTATTAAACTGTACTAACTAAACCATCTCTTTCAATTGCAAAAGTTGGTGAACCCTGAACCATCCCATAGTGGCCTGGGCTGCGTGTTTAGGGTCACCATTCTGCTGGAAATGTGAACCTCCACCCCAGTCTCAACTCCTTTGCAGCCTCTGACAGACTTTCTTACTGAACAACAAAACATTACCACAGCATGATGCTGCCACTACCATGTTTTAGTGCAGTGAGGGTGCATTTTAGCTCATGTGCAGCAATTGGTTTTCACCACACACAGCCTTTTTTTTATGTAGAGAACGCTCAGATTTAATCTACTCTGACCAGAGCGCCTTTCTTCTCTGCGTTTTCTGTCTCCCCTACATGGAGTGATGCAAACAGATAGGATGACTTACAGCCTACTTTCAACCATGGCTATTCCCCTTTCCATAAAGGCCAGGTTTACCTGAGCAGTGGAAACCTGCAGCTCCTCCAGCTTCTCTGACTGATGCTCTCCCATCCTGAAAGTTTCAAACGTTTTGCACCGCTGGACAAAATCGGCAACTTGAAAGCACACAGGGGCCATAATCTATTTTTATTTCAAATCAAAAAATGTAAAATAATTTTATTGTGAATTCTTTTCTTTTCACCAGCAATATTTTAGTGAAACAAAGGAACAAATTATTGTAAGTCTGATGACGGATCTAAGGGATTTGCCTCAATTAAAGAAAGGTGTAAAGTTTCCAGTCTTGCTGGTCTAGAAAATGGTTTTAGTCCATTACCAGCAATAAGAATGTTCAATAAATTTGACAATGGACATGTAATGTAAAAAACAAAACAAAAACTTGTCCATCTGCATCAGCAACATTGGCTGGAGGCCCAGACTTTGACCATTGTTGTTTGTTTGGGCCTCACACAATTATCCCAGGGGCCACATTTGACCCTCGTGCTGCACTTTGGAGACCCCTGATTGAGGTGGACAGCCATGTCTACTTTATGCACGCAAACTTGTTTTAGCTGCACATGTTCCACATAAAACCTTCAATGATTAGCATTTTTAAACCCATAATACATGTACTTGTGTTTTTTTTCTGCTTGTGTCTGTATAATATTACTAATAAATATGTTTTGTAGGTTGTTTTTCTAATATCTTGCAGGTATTTATGTCCTTGCTCCTGACTTTGCTAATTACACATTTGTAGTTTTGTGAGATTTTATTCGTAAAATACCCTTATTTTAACTTTTTTAGACACTTTCATTTAAAGCAATGATCGCAGAGCCTTCTGTGGTTCACCGCATTATTTGCATAAAGTTACAAATAAAACGTTGGTGTAAAAAAAAAAGGACGTTTTATTTTGAAGTTCTGCATATACATGTACATTTCCGTAAGCTTGACGCGCGAATCCCAGTTTTCCTACAGTGCGGCTTCCGGTCCCGCATTTTGGATCACAGGAATACAATAGCGCCCTCTGGTGGTTTAAATGGATTACTGATTTCTTTTTTACTTTAAACCTCTTTTTTTTACTTGATGCAAATATTTCTCAAATTTTAAATAATCTAAACATTTTTAAACGGCAAATGTTAGAAACAACACAAAGTATTAATATTTTGATAATGCTTTTTGCTTATTTTAAAAAAGTATTGTAAAAGAGGGTGACACATAGGTGCACCTTAGTTTCCATTTAATCAATGTATCTTACCTGGTTAAACATTGCAAACATGTTTAATGAAAGAGAGATCCAAATCCATCCATCCACTATAACCACTTCTCCGTGCAGGACACATAATATATATATATTTGCCTATTTCCTGGACAGTTCGCCAGTACATCATAGGTCCACAAAAACACACAGGACAAGCAACCGTGCACATTCACACACATCTAAGGACAATTTGGAGAGACCAATTAACCCAACAGTAACACTATAGTTTATTGTTGAGCAGATACTTTCGTGGCCCTCAAACACTTTGACAAAACATTTGGACACCGCTTACATAGAGTCGACAATAACATTAAACACATTAATCAAAAACCTGACCTGATCAAAATAATCACAAAAAATTGATGGAATAATCTTTGTTTTTATTTTACAGGAAGACTACAGGAAGCAATAATGTTTTCAGTCCATATCAGGTATCCATAAAAACGAAAGAAAACACAAACAGTAAAATGTGTCTATGAAACTGCTGCAGCAGCTCTGAAACAGATCCTGGACAGAGGGTTAGGACACTGAAATGAGCGTCCCGGCTCCCCTCACTGTCCTCTGCAGGGTCACCACGTTGCAACTAAAGTCTGACATCATTTATGTCAAAACCATCTCAACCACAGCTCTGCAGGACATTCTTTGAATGCTGATGATTATTGTTCGCTGACTTTATTAATCAGGCTTCCAGCCATACGCATCCCCAGGTTGCGACTACAGTAAATTAAAGACCATAAACAGCAACTTCTTGTTTGTTTTATCTGAAGGAAACTCCAGCTATTCTCGTTTACATATCGGTTCCAGTCAAATGGCAACAGGGACAGCCACGTAAGGGATTGCAGGTGATGTCGTTAACCCGGTTTAAACTATTTGTTCAACCTTGGATCCAGGAAGGAGAACATGGGCGTCGTCCTGCCTGGCCGTGGAAAGGTGGACCAGAGATTTACCCTCAAAGCAACTGCAGATGGGCTCCTGGAGGTTCGGTTCTCGTCTCCACGTTTACAATCGTGTCCTTTTGGGCTGTTTTGCATGTTTATGGACAGGATTTTAGGATGTAACCTCAGAGAGCAGAGCGTCTGGTTGGGAAAACCTCAGGATCTGATTTAGATTTTTGCAGATGACGTGGTTCTGTTGGTGTTTCCATGCGGCACGCGCTGGAGCGAAGAGCATCTGGGACGCTGCTCCTCAGACCCTGGTTCTGAACCAGAAAAAGGTGGACCTCTCCTCTCCTTGGATCACAGACACAAGGTACCGTACATAGCTTTGCTGCTCCTCCACGTTAAAGGGAGTCAGCTGAGGTGGTTCAGGCGTCTGATCAGGATCCAGTGGGAAGAGAAACGGGGGAAGATCCACAAACAGCTCAGGATCGCCTCAGGAGCTGGAGAGTGTTGCCAGGTTGGAGATGTTTGGGTTTTCCCTCCTGGACCTGTTGGAAGGTTAAGTTGATCCAGAAGGCCTGAAACCTCCAAGATCTAAGCGTCTTCTCAATGAAAAAAAAAACCACCTGAGAACTAAGAATGAAAATAAGATTTTTATTCAAGGATCCACATCAGAGAAAGTGTCACCGGGCTACCGATTACACAACATGGTTCAGGCGTCAGGCCCAATCAGATGCACTTCACCCTCTTAATCATGTAAAACATTCAGCTTAATTCCAACAAAAACCTCTTATTTCATGCCGACTTATATGACAAATACATTTTATTCTCACAAAGCATGAAAGGAAGATCTACTGAAAGTAAGGCAGAAAGAAATAAAACTATTACGCCAATCCAGTTCTGATGAGAAGAGACCACCACCTGAGAGTTGTGCAAACGCCGACCGCCTCCTTCCTAATCACTAAACGGCTTTAAACAAAGATGCTCTCTAAAGGCGGCCGCTGGTGCTCGTCTCCTGCGGCACCAGGAACATTTCAAACAGGTCCAAGCTGAGGCCAGTCAAGCAGCTCAGCATTTGTTTCTTTTCTATTCATATTCACAATCTAAAATGTGGCGTTTTCCAACTTTTTTGGAGCCCAAACCGTCTCGGATAGTCGGCTTTTTAATGGAAAACAGAGTTCAGCGGGTGAAAAAACAACAACAAAAAAACAGCAGCGGATAATTAAAATCACGTCAGTTTGATAAACGTCTCACCCTGTATACCCCCGAAGCTTTAAACTACATCTCAAAAAAAAAAGGCAAGAAAACAAAATGCTTCACATAACACTTCAAACCTCAAAAGTCTACAGTCTCTTTATTTTCACGCACTGATAAAACGATCAAATGGCACAGGAAGACAGGAAGACACAGAGGAGTCACAATAATCTCAGATCTAGACGACAAGAGGAAAATAAAAGCAGCACGAGTGACTTTATGGCAACCGATCGATTCAAAGTGCAGCTGCTGGGATTATGGCCAGGTCCAGAAGGTTAACGAGGCACTCTTCAGGAACATCATGATGGGGCGCTGGGGTAAGGCTGTCTGCCAGCAGGAGGCAGAAACATTTAAAACATGTCAGTCAAGCAGGGGAGTCCCCGACTGTGGAGGTCTGTGGGTATCTGGGAGAGAATAAGTGCCCAGCTGTGCAGAAAGAGACCCTGGAGGAGCTGGTTCTGCGTGGTAGTGTTGGCGGCTCAGCAGACGGACCAGGGTAAAACAAAGGAAAAACAAAAACATCTCTGGTCCGTCAGAATGCGTAGTGATGTGGAGGCGCACCCTCTGGTGCCGCTCAGTTTCCAGTGTACAGGTCCACAGTGCTGGAGCTCAGGCCCCGGCTTTCCCTGAAGTTACCGCCTCCTCGAGTCTGACACAGAGACGGGGGAGGGGGGTTAGAAGAAGAGGAGTTAATGTAGCATCTGGCTGGATATTATAAATATATATATGCAGCTACAATCAAAAGCATGCTTTTCACATTAGCTTTTGCACATTTTTCTTAATAAACTTTAATGTATGCATCTTATTTAGATTGTAGGGGATAGACCGCAAAGTAGCTCGTAATTGCTAAGTGGAGGAAAAATTATGCATCATTTTGCATTTGAAAGTGTTTAGCGTTTGTATTGAGCTTCCTTTAGTCCAGAGCTTCTCAAATAGTGGCGCGTCCCCTAAGGGAGGGCTTTTTCTGTCCAGAAAAAACAGGGTTCCTAAATCGTTCTAAGTGTGACAACAGCACCCCCTGCTGTTCAGTCCGTGCCTGCAGTCAGGAGAAGGCTGAATAATATTAATAAACTCCTAACAAAGCACAAAACTTAATGTAACTGGAATTCATCTTCGATATCAATGCCTTGATATTATTTTTCATAGCTAGTTTAAAAGTTGAGTGCAGGTACGAGTCGGGCTAAAAGATATTTATATTATATAGCATAAGTTAAAAAGAGTGTGGAAATGTTGAAACCTTCTAGTTGTGAGAAACCATTGTAGTATGTTAGAAATGAACCCATATATAATTATACATTTTTCAAAGGGATTCTGGGTAGTCATCAGAACGAGAGCTTTAATGGATTAAAACAGAAAACATTAAAAGTTTAATTTTTGGCCCATTGTGTTGGGATGTAACCTGGTCAGCCAGACTGATAATGTGAAGCTCTCTCCGTTCTGCAGATCATCAATCAATTGGTTCCTTTGAGTGTTTTTAAGCTGAGAATGAGATGCTTTGAGTTGGACTCCCTCACATGTCAATGTTTTAAATGAGATTTTATTGTAAGTGCATATTTGGCTTTCTTGTGTGTGTCTTCGTACGTATGTAATGATGTGATGTAATTTTGATGCCTATCTTGGCCAGGTCTCCCTTGCAAAAGAGATTTTTAATCTCAATGGGTATAACCTGGTTAAATAAAGGATAAATAAAATAAAAAATAAATAAAATCTGGGTCTCCACTGAATCCGTTTGGGGAAAGGCACAGTCAGCAGAACTCTCGCAGCTGATTGGGCGAAGGGACACCCAGTGCCCGCCTACCAAAGGTTGGTTTTAGCCAAAGCAAATATACACAAAACTCTTCTCAACTAACAACAGCCTCTCGACTCCCTCTGACACACGGACCTTTATTTAGGGGTCCCCGGGCAAATAAGGGGTGAACACAGGCAGTTTTTTCTTTTCTTCTTTTTTAAAAAAAAACTCTTTAAAAAGAAGTGCAATGCTGCGGCCGTAATGTATCAAAACCCAGGAGCGATCGAAGTCCTCACCTGGAACGAGCCGTCGCTGGTCCTGTTCAGGTAATTGAGCGACGCGGCCCTCTTCATGCTGGTAAAGTAACAGCAGGACGCGGTTATGCATCAGGTTGTTTCTCACACAATAAAAATCACATCATCTCACAAGCTGAGATCATCATTATGCGTCAAGCGCTTGCGTTTCCTTCAAGTAAAAAGGTGTTGGTAGTTACTTGGTGCTGCGAGGCTCGGGCGGCCCGTTGCCCTGGAGCTTCTTCACCAGCAGCTCGCTGCTGCGGCGGAGGACGTCCCTGAGCTTCCCCAGGGAGCCGCTGCGCTGGAGCGCTCCGCTGCCATCCTGGAGACACACAGACACTCATCATCACTCATCAGTGAGCTGCTGAGTTAGCCTTTTAAAGACGCACATTTGTGTAATTCTCTCCCCTTACGTACATCTTTAAACTCCCCAGCTGTGACTTTGTGCCACAGGACAGCTGCTGCCATGCAGAAATGCCGCGGTTAGTCGGACGCAGAAAGTTAAAATCCGGCGGACTCAAGAGGCACAAAGCCAGGCTCCTGCTGTGATGTTCAGATGAAACGGCATTTCGTTTCTTAATCTAGACCAACTAGATCTTAACTTGTCACTCAAAACAGGAGGAGGTGGAGTATTTATTAAGGCAGCCTGGTCCGGTCTGTTAAATATATGTTGCACCTTAAGCAAAGCATAACATGCATTTTCCATCGTTGGCACAGGCGTATCAGCTAAAAGCAGCTCCTTCCATATTTACCCTCCCCCTGTAAAGATGTGCATAAAGTCCTTAAATGAGTAATTTACATTTAGCAGTAGCATAATCATAATAAATTAGCGGAAGTGCAGTCCGTGAGCTTTGGAACGCGGAGGTGTTTTTAAAATTACTTTTTAAATGATTCTCTGATGAAACTCAACTCCCAGAACACGTCGGTGGGTTTTGCCATCGGATTGTGTGACTATCTTCTTTTAATTTTTACCAATTAAACATTTTTTTTCTTGTGCGTGACTCGAAAATCTCCATTTTGATCTAAGAAATCTGGGTTTCCCTCCAACAATGTTCTCGGGGAAAAAGAGACCATATTACCCGTTTTTGTTACCTGTGCGTCTCTCATGTTTCATTTCATTTTATTTACTTTAACAGGGACAGTGCAACTAAGGTTGGTTCTGACATAGAGCTTCTAGCAGAATGCTAATTTACAGCCCCGTATCTGGTCAGGCTTTTGATCCAGGGGAACAAATTAAAAATTTAAAATTGCCAGTGCAAATTCAAAGTTATGACGCATATAAAATTACAAATCACATTGCAAAAGGTAAAATGCATAAAAAACATCTCTAAAATCAGATTATTCATGTTCACAGTGTTGATTATCTATCAGCTGACGCTTCAGTTTTGTAAAAAAAAAAAAGCCTCGTCTCTGACAGCGTCTTCAGCTCCTGTGACCTTTGCCCTACGCTCAGACACCCAGAGAGCAGCTGAAACACCAGTCGCTAAAACGTAGCAGAAAAGAAAACGCTGACTTTATGCAGGTAAAGAACAGCTTTTGTCTGGAAACGATTAAATGGTACTCTGTACACGAGGAGCTGAATCATCAACGAGTCCTATCAAAACGGCGAGTAAACATGCTAACGCTGGGCTAGCTCTTCAGCTAGCTGCTCACTATGAAACCTCAGCAGAAGTGAGATGGGTTTTTCTGAACACTGTACTGCATGTACTGTTTAGCGTCGACTCAGAAATAAACTTAAAAACAAATTATAAAGCTATGCCTGTATTAAACGCACTATAGTAGCTTTCTTAGTTAACCCTGAGTGGGGGGCACCGGATTAGGATGCCCTACAGAAACTCAAGATTGAGTAGCATCATGAACGTCTAATACTAAGGAAATGTAGTTTGATATTATACTGCAGTTTAATTTTTAAGCAAATACATTACTTGTATACAGGCTTTAATGGTATATCAGACTGAAACTAAACAACCAATTTGTGCCAAGGACAAAACACGTGCCTTTTCATATATATGTATATACACAGTTTTTAACCTTTCTTACCATCCTCTTCGCTGCGGGAGGTGCCACAGTAAACTTGGGTCCTCGTTCCACCCAATCCCACTTGTTTTAACTTTTAAATTATTGCTCTGACTGTAGACAGAAGCAAGCTAAGGTGAAATGTTACTTTTCTCATGAGGATCAACATACGTCTGTCTTAAAAGCAGCTGCTTTGTGTGGATTTTAGCCCTTAGAAAACATAATAGCTTAAAATAAATGTATTACACCGTAAGATATTCATCGTGTACAGCTTTTAAACCCCCTCAAAATATCAGGTCAGCAATCCTTTTTTTATAATTACACTTAGACTAGATCGCTCACACAAAGAGCCAGGTTCTGGCGTAAGGACGAGGCTGAGGCTCACATACTTCAGGATATCTTCTTGATGTCAAAATTAATCTTCCCAGTCCATTTTAAACCATTTTTTATAACAATACAGCCACAGAAGAAATGGTTTGTGCTGTTCCACAGACAACAATGGGGGGGATATTTTTGACCTGCTGGTGTCCCCCCTTAACTGGAATGATATGTTCTCTTGTCTTTCTTGTTTTGAAAAGTTGCTACCAGAAATTCACTTCTGTCACTTCACCCGTATACCCCCCCCCCCCCCCCCCCCCGGGTAGCTTGGGTAAGTGAAATCTCCTTGACACTGTAATAAATGTAAAAAAGTAAAGGATGCATTGACTAAGACGCTTGTGTTACTTCAAGCGTTAGCGCGGCTACTGCAGCAATAGTAATGCCGCTGCAAAGATTTTAACTTTAAAGCCTTTTTTTTTTAACATATTTTTTCCTGGGGGTACCAATAGTTGTTGACGGTGCTGTAATTGATTGATCAAATAGAGAAAACTGAGATTTTTAACAATACAGAAAATAGAGTTACAAGAAGGTAGTCGCAATAGTTCAGACGTTCTCTTTAAGCCGATTTAAAACGTCAGTATTTTCTCCATCCACCCATTCAGAGCTAGACCAGCCGCTGGAGACCCAATTTAAAAGCGAGCGGCGGTGACGTTGTGGTCATCTTAATGCATAATGCACGGGCATTTCCAAAAAAAAAGTTAAAAAACCCCCAAAACAACTGGACTTTTTTCCCCCAGAAGTTTGAAGACGTTTCGCTTCCCATCCTGAAAGCTTTCTCAATTAAAAAGTCTGGAGTAGTGTGAAGTTACAAGCTTTATAGTATTGCCCAAAAAGGCCTTGTTATGGCTTAGATAACATGGAAATTATTATCTATTAACTGGTCCACCCCTTTGTAATGGGGAGTCATTAGGGTCATTGTTGGCCTGCAAATTACTACCCAGACTTTTGAATTTTGAAAGCTTTCAGGATGGGAAGCGAAACGTCCTCAAACTTCAGGAAAATAAAAATAAAAAATCCAGTTGTTTTGGTTTTTAATTTTTTTCTGGAATGATCACGACCCGAGTGACTGAGAATCTTCACCAGCATAATGCTCGGGCATCACCAGCAGGGGGCGATGTGGCTACAGAGAGACGGAGATGGATTCCTGCAGTTTTCATCCGAAGCAGAGAAAGAGACAATGTTCACAAATGGAGAAAAAAAACAAACAAAAAACTTTATTTGAGAATACCAACAAGTGTCGATGCATTAATCATCACAATGCAGAATGGTGAATATATAGATATAATGCAGTCCTACATACTAAGATAATGCTTATAGAGCTAACGGTTTATGTTCTTTCACAAATAGAAACAGAAGTCACACTCTATATGTTGAGAATAGACAGTTCAATAAATAAGCAAGCATTCCACTAACAGCAATATCATCATAACTGTGTGAACACCATTATTATTATTGTTATTATTTTTTTGTTCAGAGTTGCATTAGAAGTATAGGTGTTACTCAATGGAAAGGAATGAAGAATCGAGGCATGTAGCACACTGAAAAAGCCATAGTGAATGCACTTGTCAAATCTATAAATACAGCCTACAAGTTACACGTCCAAGATGTTTAAGATCATTTGGTGCCAACACACACATGATTCACCAAAGTTACAATATTTATGCTGTGCAAGAACAAAGAGAGAAAGTGGCGGCGTTAATCGACGAAGCGTTGAGTTCAAAAGGTTCACTGTGACGGTACCACAAACACACACAGACTCACACAGGCGCAGGGAAAACGCCGGCCTCTGTCGGGTTACAGCTCTGGGTTATACGCCGTTAATGCCGTCAGATCAACGCAGGTCTGTGTGTTTACCGTGCGAAGGTGTAAAATCCATCGTTAAGCGCCCCGGCGATCGCTCAGGCGGAGGACATTAGAGCCGAATGCTCCGCTTGGTCTCTGCTCTAAGTGTGAAACGCACCGGTCTGGTCAGAAGTTTACATACACCCATCATCAGCGTCAGTTTCAGGTCTTTCTGGGCTCTTAAACGTTTAGTTAAACTTTGGATTTTTAAAAGGAATGATCACACACACACACAACAACAAAAAACCCCAGCTTCGATCTATTTTGGGATGGACAAGTTAGAATTTATTGCACTTTTCCTGTAATCCAGACAGGGTCAAACTCCTGGTCTGTGCATTAAACAACCTGTTTTAATGGACTCCACCACTTCTGCTAGGGAGAGCAGACAAATAGTCCACCAGAGTGTAAAAAAAAAAAAAAAAAAAGAACGCTTCTGTTTCTAACTTGTGCAACCGATGCACGTTTATTAATATTTTTTTATTGTATTAAAATTCAACTATGAGTATATAGGAAATAGGAGATTCATGCCCCAGATGAGCGTCTGCAAACTTCCCTCCCGACCAGCGCCGCCGCCGAACCGCGCCTCCCTGATCGCCGTCAAACCCGGGACACTCCAGTCGACAGGCGAGATGTTGATTCTTTCGCAAGCAGGCAAAAACATATCAAAAGCCTTTTATAAAATGTAAACAATAATGATACAAAAAGAACCGACAACGTCTAACTTAAAGGTAAAATAATTTTTTTTTTTTTTAAAAAGGCAGCGTTCCCTCCTCTCTCTTTTTCTCACCAGCAAGGCGCCCGAATCTTCCACCGGGGGTACGGTACCATTCAGATACAGAA
The DNA here is from genome assembly GCA_037039145.1 of Fundulus diaphanus. Classification (NCBI taxonomy): domain Eukaryota; kingdom Metazoa; phylum Chordata; class Actinopteri; order Cyprinodontiformes; family Fundulidae; genus Fundulus; species Fundulus diaphanus. The sequence continues at coordinate 43,914,911 of CM073121.1, read as the reverse complement.
CCAGGCATTAGTTAAAAGCTGGAAATACGCAGGGCCGAAACGATAAAAGTAAACATCGGTAAAACATAAAGTGGCTAAACCCAGGCGGCAAAATGCCGGCTAACGCAGGGCTCAGATTTCACTTTTAGGTTGTTGTTATTTTAGGGTGAAAGGGGCCGAACCAACGATTCCCAGAGGAGACCATTAATACATGACGGCATGGCAACTCGCAATATTTCTTTTCCCACCTTCAGCTTTAACGACTAGATAAATACATCCAGTATTCCCGCGATTAAAAAGTATAAATAAATTCTGCCGAGAGAGAAACAAAACAAAACAAAAAACGCACAAGCGACGTCCTCACAGGGATCGACTACACACACACACACACACAACCACACACACACACGCAGAAAACAACTTCCATTAAAGTCAGGTGAGAGAAAGAGCGTTGGTTAGTGACAGGAAAGGACAGCGAGAGGAACGACGGAGCAGAGATGAGAAGACCAAACGTCCCAGCAGCCGCCAGTCGAGCAGGGAACAGAGACGGCAACCAGGAGGGGTGGGGGGGGGCTTTCTGAGTCTCTGCTGCAGGGTGTGTGTGTGTGGGGGGGCACCGGGAACGGCAGAGGAGCTGTTGGTTTGTAGGGACAAAGGAGCCCAGAGGGAACCACAACACGCATCCCTTTGTTACTGTGTTGGGGGAAGGAGAGAAGCATGAAGGAATAATCTTGATGGCTTAGGCCTGATGAAGGAGAAAGAGAGAAAGAGACAAAAACAAGGACAAAAAAAGGGCAGACATTGTAAGATTAAAAGCTCTGGCTTCATATGCTAGACCCTCCCTGACTCCTGAGCTCCGCCTCTCTGCACCATTAAAACCAAAGAAACAACAACAAAGACAGAAAAACTGTAAATATCGCCCGTTTTCCCAACTATCTTAGCAAGTTTCAGGACCCCACAAAGTTTCATGGACTCGGACGACGTCCATGAAATGAATTAATAAACCGAACTTTAAAGTTCAGTGTTTATATTAAATAAAGCAGATTAAGATTCACTCCTCTGCCTATCTGTACCCCTGTTTCAGGCCTGTAACCAAACCCAATTTCCACCAATGCACTTAAAACCAAAGGAGGGGGTTTCGTTCTTTTGTTTTTGTTGCTGTCGCCAAGTTTTTTTTATATATTTAAATTTTTTTTTTTCTTTTACAAATTATGGAGACAAGTGGAGACATAAGCGAGATCTCCAATTTTTTTTAACTTCATTTAGATGTATCCTATCATCTGAAAACTTTGTTTCACACTGCTTCATTTATAAATGTTGGGGCTGGGCGATATGGACCAAAAATAATATCTTGACATTTTTAGGCTGAATGTCGATAAACAATATTTATCTCAATATGATTTTCTTAAAATTATAAAAATACATCTCTGAATCAAAGCTTTACACAACACAACAACAAAGGTTTTATTGAAACAAATGACGTCTTGTTATTAATTATTTTTATTCATTCAGTTTTCTCTCATTTATTTTTAATTAATGTTGAGAAAAACATTGTTATGGATATAATAATCCATATTTTTGCACAGTTGAAATAACAGTTTTTCTGTTTAAAATAAAACTGTTTCTATTATGTTATACATTTGAATGAGTAAGTAAAATTGTGTAAACTTTTCATGGTAATACTGTTAAACCATCGTATTTTTGCTTACGGTAATCATACATAACATTCTCTTACCAGCCCATTCCTTTTAGAGCTGTAAAAAAACCACATTTGTGCTGTTTTGTGTGTGAATTTTAAGCATTTTTTGCATAGAATTAAATATAATGCATGCGTGCTGTATGTGTCCCACAGGCACATTTTTTAAACAAACATCTGTAGATAAATATGAGAAACAGCTGAAAAACAACCTACTGGAATACATTAAATTATGATTATCGTTTATATCGAGATGGTCTATGTTCCGTTGTATAGTCTGAACTTATTTCTCTTTTTTTTTTCTTATAAATCTCGATATATTGCCCAGCCCTAATAAATACAACTAGTGCTGCTGCTTCTGACATTTACTTACATTAAACCAGGGCAGAAATAAATGATCAGTTTAGACGCAGATATGTAAATAAGGTACAATACTGCGAAGGAAAGAAAGACTAGCCTCTAAATGTAAAGGTAAACTAACTCCAATAACTCCTAAAAGAAGACCCTCTTTACTCTGGACCAGGTCAGGTTTTAGCACCACCATCTCTGCCAATGAAAGCAAACAGAGCCGATGCTTGATTCAATTCAATTAAATTTTATTTATATAGCGCCAATTCATGAAACATGTCATCTCGAGGCACCTGATCAGCACAGGCTGCCGATTTTTCTTTTTTACTTTATTTCTTTATTTTGTAGTTCAGAGTCTCTCGTGGCTACAGACGGTGATTTTATGGGGACATTTGTCTCGTTTTATTTTTATTTTTATCTTTTCCCCTGTATTCCTTTTTTGTGCTTAACTGAAGCTCACTTATTAGAAAACAGCTGCTCTGTAAAACTTTCATTTGGCAACAACAACAACAACAACGAATAAATAAATGAAGATTTATTTTAGATTAATTACTAGAATACAGTCAGGAAAGATGAATGTTTTTCAGTTCGATTAAAAAATACATTATTAATCCCAAGGAGAAAAAAATAATTTTAAATTTTCCACACTTAGGGAAGGATAATAACCGCATCGTTTTATTGTTAGAAAATGTTTTTAGAGCCTGATTTGGTTTAGTGAGGCTCCAGCTGCAGTGACAGACTAAGAGCCAAAAACTGATGAATTTTAAATATCTTTTACCCTGACTCTGCAGAAAAAAACCCACAAGTCACTGTGATAAAAGCCCCTCCAAGCTGAAATATCCTAGCAGCAACTTTTCCAGACTTTTAGACGGCGTAGCGACTCTTTATCTGATTTCCATCCCTGAGACGACGCTACAGTTTTGTGATGTGAAAATGCCGCAGCATGAGAGCAGCATTTCGCTATAAAAAAAGAATTGAGCCAGTCAGATCAGTGATGCGGTCTTTGTGACTCAGCTTTTTTATTTTCTCCTTGGCTACTGGAAAACGCCCGAATCTGGCGGAGAGGCAGCGCCTGGCTGAACACTGCAGATGTAGGACGCCTGCAGCCAACGGCGCTGAAGGGAGAGCACTTCATGCACCAAACATGCCGAGGCTGCGTCGCTAACACCTCGTTTTAACCAAACTATCCTAATCCCTTTAAATCCTAAAAACAATAACTTTGAATTATGTTCCATCACTGTAAGAGATGACTAACAAAACCCTTTTTAATACATCACTATACGTCACCCCACCCAGATCTGTCTTCTTAAACAGGGAGAGTACAGTCCACTAATTACCGGGGGGGAGGGGGGGGTTTGATTGGCAGGCTGATTGGTTGTCATGGCAAGAGAAATCAACAAAGAAACATGTTAGCTGTGAATGGGGGAGAGAAAAGGCAAAAAGAAGAGGAGGAGGTTTGGAGAGCAGCGCATTAAAAGGGAGAATATGAAGCTTCTGCAGGCACAGGTCCAGTGTTCACAGATGAAATCATGCTTTAAATCAGATGTAACACTAAATGAACCGAACACAGCCACGATGGTGGTGGAAAACTGCCGTAACCTCATCTGGGTTAGCAACCTGCACACCAAACCGGCTCAACGCGGACTCAGCGGGCTCCTGAGAGGAGCCAATTAAACAATGCCGCATCAGGTAACAAGAGACAAGCAGAGGAGCCAGAGCTCTGACACGACATCCTTTGACTGTCTGGAGTGAAGAAGACGGGGCTTTACGTGCTTTTAAACACGAGCTGGCTGAGCTGCTCTTAGGTCTGTAGATTAATGAATGGGTGGATGGACAGAATCAACAGCAGAGCTTTCTGTTTGTGTGGCGGCGTTTTCTCCTCTGACAACGAACGGCGCTTCGCCATGAAAACACATGCTGTTAGATTTGCTGCTGTTAGGTTTACAGGCAGTTTTACGTGTTAGCAGCCTTGGTCGGGATGTGTACAAAGCCTCAAATCAATGTGTCACTACACAATGTAAACTACAGAAATAGGAGAGAAGCCCTTCATGCCCCAATGCCATGTATGACAGAGGATCTGTGATGCTGTGGGCCGGTTTCTCTTCTAATAAAAATGTTAGCTAACATATTTGGTGCCCTTTGCCGGGAAACTAAAAATGAACAGACATCTGGGTTTTCAGCAGGTTAACGATCCAAAACAAAATAAACTTTCTTCCATGTTCATCTTAAACCCCAGAGCTAAAAGCAACAGAGAACCTGTGGGGTAAAACTGAAGAGCAGATGGCATCAGTGCAGCCAGGACGGTGGGTTACCTAAAGCAAAGGGTGTCCAAACTTTTCAGTACATGGGCCAAAATTGTCATGTCAAAGGAACTCGAGGGCCAAAAAATGAATAAAAAAAAATGTTTAAACATAAAAAAAATTGATGTCAATTTTTTACCTGCTCTACAAAATATAATTTAAAGAAATAAATTAGTCAGATTTTCTGTAGGAAATAAATGTGTAAATCATTGTAGATTCAAAGGTTAAAAATAATTTGTCACATTAAAAGATGGTCGTCCAGTTTGCTAATTATTCTGAATAATGTAATTAGACTTTAACAAAAAATAAACTGAACTCTTTTTTGGTCTAGCAACATATGAACAGTATTTGGGTCGGATGTTCTTTGAAAAACGCTGGAATTAGCCAATTTTATTAACTGAATTCAAAGCAGATTTTAATGCACCAAAGTCTGCATTTGAGTGATGAAATCTCACTGGATAGATGTTACTATGAAATTAAAGAGAATGTCAAAAGTGTGTTTATTAAAAATATGAATACTTTTTGTTGGACTTAACATTTGCAATTGTAGGAGTTAAACTTTTCTGATTTGCCTGATCTAAAGCATATCAAACTCAGGCCTGTGGGCCAAATCTGGGACAGAGTTTAGCTACATTTAACCTGCGAGATAACCTAAATATCTATTACAGCTGGCCCGCTGCTAGACAAAGCAAGCTTGCTCTGCTGCTAGGTGGGGGCACCAAACATTAGACCAGCCCTACCAACACTGACCCAATTAAAGGTGGGAAGCTGAAGCTTTCTGGAGCGACGGGAAGCACTAAATCTGCTCCTGAAGGTAAAGGACAGTCCTGCTTTCCTTGTGTGTGGAGCCAGCGTAGCTGAAACCAAACATAAAATCTCTTTCTGTTTATCCCAGCCTTATTAAAAGTTACAGGAGAAGAATATCTGTCATGGCGGCTACGGTCTGTTGCTCAAACATCTGTGTGATAAACTTCAAATCAAGGTTTTCTCTCCACACTAATGCACTCAAAGTAAAGGCCGTGTTTTTCCAACTTCTTGGTATCTAAATGCACCGCTGTGATAACACGTTCATTTTAAGGCTTTTCACACATCTTTACCATGGGAGCGAATAAACGTGGCCACCACTGCATTCAAGTTGAATCTTTTACATTCACACACTAGTAAAAAAAACCAAAAAAGTAAATTTCTACGCAAAAAAAAAAAAAAAAAACCCGTCGAGTCAACAGACGTCATGTGAAAACGCTGCAGCAGATGTGGTCCATTAGTGCATGTTAGGGGGGGGTTGGCAGTGTGGAACATGCATGCTTAGGGCTCATGATGCAGTGCAGGTGAGCGGACGGAGAGGCACAAGCTCAGGCTTACGGCGAAGGAGGATCAAGCACCCGGCTCAAGGTTGATTTATGCTTGACACACGTACGTTCCACGCGGAAATGAGACGGCGGACACAACGTCTGCAGCATTTTACTCGGAAGCAGCACCGTTCTCCTAGACTCTAGAGGGCAGCGTTGTGCTCCTACGCCAAGCGTCCTACACCCCACCCCACCACACATAGGAGGAGGAAACACAGTTGTTTCCAACATTTTAAAGCTAGGGTCGCTGTTTTTTTCTGGAAGTTTCCCCAAATCCCTTTATGAATAACTACGAATGCGCTAAACCGTCTTACCTGCTCTTCAGGGGGATCGTGTGAAAAACGTTTCCCAAATCTACTCTGGTCTTATTTCTTTCTACTGAGGCCTTCCTCTGCTTCTCATAAACTTGTACGCAGTTTGGTTCATGCGATTCCCAGCCATGTCCAAAGTATAAAGTGAGAGCAACGGCGCTATAATGAACAGCTAACACTGAAGCTAACTGCTAAGCTAACTGCTAAGCTAACCGGATACATGAACACTAGAAGTGCGCAGCCAGCAAGTGGAAACCAACAAGAAATGTGCACGCATACTGGCGTTACATCAGTGCCTAACACTGATTGGCATGTGGGACGACCAATAGATAAGGTGATTCCCTCGTGACTTGAGGGAAAGAGGGCGGTGAGTAAATAACGTCTATGGATGAGATCAGGAACAAAACTCTGACCAATCGCTGCTCTTTGGACCGAATGGCAAAGATTGGTTAGAGTGTTTTACAGGCCTGCAGCTCCCACAGAGATTTTTTAACCTCCTTTTTGTGAATACATAATGTATTTACTACTTTCAGGATGGAGGGACGAAGCGTTTCTGAACAGGATTACCAACTAAAGCTTTAACGCCTCTTACTTTCTCCCAATCGTGACGAAGATTTCTGTCCTGGAATTGTTAATTTGTTGATCACGGTGATCTTTTTTGGGCCCAATCATAATGATGTCTACATTTAATATGGCCGCGTGGACCTCACGGACGCGTCAAGCATAAACCAGGCTTTATCGTGTAAGCAACGACCCTCGAGAGTTGTGCGTCACACTGAGACCATTTTAACCTTGGATTTAGATGCTAGGGCAGAGCTGGACGTGAATATGTTATGTTGCCCAGCCTGAGCGTGTGTCCCCTTTTCACACAGAATCACTTGCACAGAAGCACGGCCAGCAAAAGAACCACTCTTTTAAAAACAACAAAAAACACAAGCATGTGGTTTAAAGCAAACTGCGAAGCTTGAAAACAAAACGTGAGCATGCCAAGACACTCAATCAGCTTCGGATATTTCAAAACCAGGAGAGATTCAGGAGGAAGACTAAGTCTACCTGCAGGGAGCAGACGGGCTGGTACAGACAAAGATCACTGCGAGGCCGGCTAGCCTTTGAATCGCTTTTAAACTAATTTATATTCCTCATATCAAACCTGTTATGTCTGCAGTGATAACAGCATTCCTAAAACCATATATTAAGCTGATATAGAAGGTTTTTTTTTTTTTTTTGGGTTAACCAAAGGTACAGCTTAAGATTCTGGTAGCTCTGCTATATTTGGTTGAGTATGAAGTGCAGAGCCAGGGGTTAGCATCGTGCTAAACGTGCCCGATTTTTCAGCCCCAGAAAGTTAACGTCTCACCATCACGGATGTGAATATTTTAATAATGGGGCTTGTAAACATGTATTGGAGCTGGTAAAATGTTTTAAATTACTAAGATTTCTCTTCAATCCACACAGAGTTGAAATAATACATTCAGTCTCAAAAAAAAATTCATACAGTCACGCTAATATTTGGATGAATGAATAAAGCCACAAAGTTTTGGTAAACATCAAAAAGGTTCTGGCATGATTCTGGCTGATTTTAAGATGCTCTAATTGGCTGGTTTCTCGACACACACCGGGCCTTAAAGCAGTCTATACCTTTCTAGCTTTGGAAAGCAAAAAGCCGGTCTGTTCTATCCTCTTCAAACCTGTTTAGATGTTTTTTTGGGATCTCTGGAAGACCCGATTGTGACTGTGAATCAACCATACTGACCCAAACTCAGAAATCTGTTTTGGTGCTCAAGAACCAACCAGAAACCTAAAGGTGAGGTGAAAGGCCAATGTTGACGTCTACGGTGAAGACAGTTATAGACCACAATGGACTGAGGAGGTTCTGACCAAGAAAGACCTTCTTAAAAATAATCTACACCTTCAAACTCGACTGGGATTTGTCCAAATGGACGTCAAGCCAAAAATTGAGCTGTTTGGCCACAATTACAAGAAGTATGCTTTGAGGAGTCAATGTAAGGCTTTTAAACTTAAGAATACTGAACCAGACGTCAAACATTATTCACCGGATATGTTTCGTTGCCAGAGTTTCTGTCTTTGGATAGAGTTGGATGAAATAAAGAGAAAAGAGGACCATCTCCAAACTAACCAAAATCGCCTCCGATCAACAGCTGGACTGGTAAAACCCCTGGGACATTAATCCCAAACGGACATCAAAATGGGTTCATCCTGGATGCTCCAGGCTAAAACTAACTACTGTGTTTTTCAGACTATAAGTCGCAACAATCAAAAAATGTGTCATAAAGAGGAATAAAACATATATGTCGAACCGGACTATAAGTCAGATTCATTTAGAAATTTATTTCACAAAATCCAAGACTAGAAACTGACATTTAATGTTGTAACACAACTTATTTAATTACAAAATTGCATCCACAACAGGCAGAATATCAATGGGAGGCTGAATGGGATAAATTAGGTTAACAAGCCAGCAACTCCAACTAGCAAGTTTCGTGTTAGCGCATTTCAGTGTTAACGGGCCGTTATGCTGAAAGTTGTCCAAGTTACGTATCGGTGCTACTTGCTACGCTAACAGTAGGAAGAGGATGTTTGAGAGCAACATAGAAAGGTTCATAAAGCTCTTGAACGTGCATCAGTGAGGTTGTAAACCGCCCAGGCACCATAAGCTAGCGCTAGCTGTGATTAGCGTCACAGATCGAGCTGCACCACGCAACGCTGCGTTTACTCAGACTGAAACAGTGAAACAACATAAAACATGTTCAGTCTTTGTTTATAAGTTAATGTTTCAGTTAATTTTTCAGAGGTACAGGAGCAGGATATAGTTTTCACAATCCTAGAGGGCCCTCTTGTGGCTATAGCTGGTAATGTTTACTCCTTGGTTCACGTTGTTCAATATGATTTACCATTTATCAGCCAAACTATGAAAGAAAGTGCGACTTATAGAACGAAAAATAAGGTAATCCTGATTAATCTACCAGGAAAACTGGTCAAATACTCTGGAAGCAACGCTTGAAGCTTGTCGACGGCTACAACAAACTGTAGCTGAGGTGCATGGATGCGTTTCTGTGAGGCTTTATCAATCATTTTCGTTCTGTGTGGATTAAAGAAAATTCACAATATATTTAAAGCTGTGCAACATGTCCTAGTGACTGAAGTTGTTTTTCCTTTGATCATTCTACGCTGAACAGCTACAGTTCATACTGTCTTTAAAAGCCTGAAATCGGTGCGATTCGTGCTGTTTGGTAAATGCAGGTTATCGCCTCACCAACACAGCAAGTCGCTGTAGTCGGCATATTCTTAAGACGCAGGAAAAAGAAGTAGCTTAGGTCTGTACCAGCCCTTTGCTCTCTGAGAAAATCACCGACGCCACCTGGTTTTCCCCAGATGGGCCGTATTTACCCTACAACAGTGGATCTGTACTCACCCCGTTCCACTCCACGCCCATACTCACTTCCTCGCCGGTCTCGGAGCCGCTCTCGTACTTAACGCTGGTCAGGCTGTCTCTGCTCCTCCGCCTGTCGCCCTCTGTATCTTTCAGGATCTCCACCACACGTGTTTGGTGGATGGGATCGATGCCCTGCAGAGGCAACAAACCGAATTAGGACGAGCAGAAAATGCAGACATTGGCTTGTAGAAACGGGCGGGAGGGTAAAGTTTTATGGGGGGGGAGGGGAATTAACATGATTTCACATCACTTGCCCCTCCTGATGTAGTTACACAACTTTCTCAGAGACAAACAAGTTATTTTACATGATTGTGAGACGGGACGGGTGTTACGGGGGGAGAGAGGTGGAAGCTTTATGGGAGCCAACAGAGGCGAACCACTTACTGTGTTGCTCTGGATCCATAGCAATGCAGGGAAAGGGAAAGAAATACCATGAGATTTGCTTTTCTAACACCAGCGAATAAAAAAAAAAAAAAAAAGAAACAGGAAGATAAGCAAACGGCATGCAGAAATGGGCCTTTCCTATTTAGAAAGATGTCGCTGACCTGCTTGCGGGACCTCATGGCGCACTCCTCCAGCGTCTCAGCAGCCTCTAGCTTGCCCTGGCGGCGGTACAGGGCACCAAGGTTCCTCAGGGTGGTGTTCACTGTAGGGCTGCATGCAAAGGGAAACAAATTTACTTACAAAGGTCACAAGGGGTTACTCCTGAGCAGGAAAAAGGCACATTTAAAGCCACAAATTCAGTAAAGATGTCATTCAGGGAATCGAACGCCTGCATCAGGAGGCCTAACATTAAACGGGGTAACGGTGTCACCTGTTGACTTTGCAGGCCTTGTACCAGCCGCCGTACTCTCCGTACGGGGTGTTGTCTCTGTGTTTGCCCTAAAAAGCAAATCAAGAGAGGGAAAAACTGGTTAAAATTTGACGAGCAGCATTTTTCTCACCATTAACCTCTGAGGTTTAAACCGAGTCTCGTTCTTCCCTTGCAGGAAGACATTTTCTCACCTTGCTCATCTCCTCCCTTTCCTCTGCATGCATCCAGATGGGCTTGTTCTCAGCTGCAGGGAGAGAGAGACGAGAGACACCGTCGACACGCTGTCCCAACTCAAAACACTCGGTGGTGCATTTCATTTGATCATCTTGAAAATACGCCTGCGGAAATTCCCAGTTTTACGGATCATCCCAACAGAATCAACCCGCACAATTCATTACACCATCCCCCAGGATACTACAAAAATGGCCGAACGTGGTTGAGGGGAACGCTCTGTGACCTGAAGGGGGCGACGAATTCAGACCAAAACGTTGCAGCTCTACTTTATACGGACATCTGAGTGATTTTAAAGAGAAAAGGAAGGCATTAAAAAGCATGATATGTCTTCTTTAATGCTGGTTCTGATACAAAAGGTGTCAGATTACAAACCAGTTGCCAGTGCTGATCAAAATGTTATGGCTGGCGACTATATACAGGGATTTAACTACATACACGGATTATTTACTAACAGATTATGAAGGATATGTGTTGCACTCGATTATATTTACGGCTATCAGAGAAGTGCTTTTAACTTTTTGTCATTGTAAAAATCTTAAAAAATTTGAATGCATTTGAAATGGCAATAAAATAAACTGAAAATGGTGTTTTGAAGATTACAAAATATCAACATGTTTAAAAGCTTTTGTAATGAAGACACTCCTCAGGTTTCATCGCTTTATCCTTCCACTTTCAGACTAAAAAGAACATGTGAGAGGCTTCTTCTAAAAAAGGCCACAATTTCTGATTTATTTCTTCTTCTTTTTTTAGGTAATTTGGTCTTTATAAGAAAGATAACATAACCCAATGTGCTGAAAAGAAGCTCGTTGCAAGAGTTTATCCTTAAAACGAGCAAAGCACGCATTTCTTCTTAACGACTCTGGAAACTTTAGGTGCTCTAAATGACCAATTATGGACTCGAATTAACCCCGTTACATGTTAACAGAGATTTAAGGCTGACAGAAAGATGAAGCTTCCTCATCCATTAAGGGCTCTTACCATCAACCGATCCAAACTCTTTCTCGTGAGCTCGGGTCAGAATCTCTTTGTACAGAACCTCAGCCTCCTTGTATTTCCCCTGTTTGAGGTAGCACGATGCCTGCAGAGGAAAACGGGGGGGAGAATACATTTAAAATTAGATGCATTTGGGGCTATTGACTCTACAATCCCCTGGGGAGAAAAACCCATCTGCACAGGAGTCATGCAGGAAACAACACTGCAGCATTCAGCCTCCCTTTCATCGGGAAGATTTGACCGGCAGGTAGAAAGAAGAGCAGGAGATGATGAGGTAGTGAGCCAGCAGACAAAGGGTGCTGACTGCCTGAAAAGCATTTTAAATAAAACCAAAGATGCAGCTACTTGAGGAGAGAGAGAGAGAGAGAGAGAGAGAGAGAGAGAGAGAGAGAGAGAGAGAGAGAGAGAGAGAGAGAGAGAGAGAGAGAGAGAGAGAGAGAGAGAGAGAGAGAGAGAGAGAGAGAGAGAGAGAGAGAGAGAGAGAGAGAGAGAGAGAGAGAGAGAGAGAGAGAGAGAAGAAAACGGTAGAAATAAAGAAAATCTGAACCTGAAGTCAGGGACACAGTTGAATACAAGTTGATTGAAGAGGAAACTATGCAGGTAGAACTCAATTTGCAGAGGACATGCCTCTGCAGAGACTAATCTCAGAACAACAGAGCAAAAACTACATTTCTTAAGAATACAAACTCTGTTGACCTTGCTACAGACTGAGCTTCACACACTCCATTGTTTTTTGACATAAACAGCTTTGAATGCAAGAGGAGAGGAAACACGAGCAGCGATGAATCCCTTTCTCACCAGGTTGTTCTTGGTCTTGGCCACGTTGGGATCATCCGGACCCAGTCGGCACTCGTAGATCTCCAGGGCGCGGCAGTAGTAATACTCCACCTCCTCGTATTTGCCCTGGTTCTGGCACAGCAGGGCCAGATTGTTCAGCTGTTTGGCCACGTCTGGGTGCTCCTTCCCAAGGACCTGATGGCAGTCCAGAGAGAAATTATTAAATCAACATTTTACTTTGTACGGCTGATGCATCAAGAAATCAGCTGGTGACTGGAAGTGTCCGACTTCTGGCTCGACCGGACAAATGACCAAAAGTTTAAAAAAAAAAAAAAAAAAAATTATAAAAAAAATGTTTTTTCCCAATCAGTGAACACACCATACTTCAGTGCTGCCAGGCGAAGCAGACGAAAACACTCTTCTGCGTGGACGCTATTACTGAGTGATATTCTTAATATGAAGTCAGCAACACCTCAAGATATGTACGTTTGATTAATTTGGCCAGAGAGAGGACGGGAGAGAGCAAAACATAGAGCAGATAACAGGAAGGCTGAGTGTAATGTGTCTCTGCTCTGTCTTCTCTAACCCCAAATGGGTCGAGGCAGGTGACCGTTCACCGTTAAAGGGGAGTTTTCCTCTCCACTGTCGCTTCATGCATGCTCAGTATGAGGGATTGCTGCAAAGCCATCAACAATGCAGACGACTCTCCCTGTGGCTCTACGCTCTTTCAGGAGTGAATGCTGCTTGTCAAGACTTGATGCAACCTGCTGGGTTTCCTTAGAGAGGAAACTTTTTGACTAATTTATCTGTAGGATTTGATTGAATTTAACTTTATAAAGACCCTTTAGGTGACATGTGTTGTAAATTGCTGCTGTATAAATAAAACTGAATTGAACTATTACAGCAAATGTACCATATTTTATTCTTTTGAACCCTGCCGTGCAGCAAGCTAGATCTGAAAGAAACCTTCTTTACCTTCTTTGGGGAAAGACCGGCCTTTTAGTTTTTTAACTAAGCTAAATTACCAATAAAAGACGCTAAAGATGGTTAAAAAAAATATATAAAAATCCCTTCCATGATCAGCTTATCTCTGTCTTAAAACATTAAAGCTCCTGATATGTAAAACAACACAGACTGTTTGCAGCAGAGCAGTTTTTTTTAAAAGAGAAATCAGAATCTGCTAAATCTGGCATCAGCAGGTCGGATGTTTGCAAAAACCAGGGATCGGAAATTAGCCACAGATCTCTGATCGGCGCGTCACGCCCTCCAGCACCGCAGGCCGATCTTGTTGTTACACATCCTGGTGCCGTTTCATTAAGCCTGCAGCAGGAACCCAGGATATGTGATGAACAGTTGGCTGATAAGAGCGTGGACAGAATAGAGCTTTCAGGCTCAGAGATAATGTTCGTAACCCCCCCCCCCCCACCCAGGTTCAATCGTTAGGCATGTCTCCAATCCATCTCCTGCCTCACTTCCCCAGCGCCCAGTATCCATTTTCAGCTGTGCTCCCAATTAAAACCCATAATTCCTCCTCCGACCAGGGAACCGCCCCCAGTAGAAACTCCACGCTCAGTTTATGAAAATCATTTTCTCCTCTCTCTATTCATAGATGATGTCAGTGAGGCGCGGCGTGAGCTGCGCGGCGGACTGCGGTGCCAGTGCTGCCCAGGGATGTGACCTACCTTTTCTCTGATCTCCAGAGCCCTCTTGCAAAGAGGCTCGGCTTCCTTGTACTTCCCTCTCTTTCCGTACAACACGGCCAGGTTGTTCAGGGTGGCGGCGACCTGGACACAAACAGAAGCAGATTAAATAATTAGGCCCCTCTTTTGTTTTTGTTTCCCTTTAGGGATTTTTGTTCCCCCCCCACAGAGAGCTATGAAAGTCTTCAACGGGAAGAAACTCATGAAGTCATGCTGCGTTTTCTGAAAGCTCAAACCTTAAAGGCGGTTATCGCACCCTGTTAAAAAACGATGAACATGTAAGGCAGACTGGAAATGATTGAGCTACTATTGTTAGCTTACTTTGGAGTTTCAGACAATTTCTAAAATTCACCTCTCCAAAATAAGTTACTTTGCTTCTCATCCTTTCTAATTTGACACTTACAGGATCTCGATAAATTTGAATATCATGGAAAACTGACTTCATTGAAGTAATTTAGTAAAACTAAAAAAAAACTCTTTATATCAAATCATCACACGTACCATTGATTTTAAACCTCTATTTATATAAATACAGACAATAAAGCTTATGTTCTGGCCAGATTATTCTAACGCAACTCTTCCTTCCACCTAATTTTCCTATTATATTATTGGATAACGCAAGAATCAGTTAGACATGCCGTAAGACAGAAATATCATAAGAAAAAAATATTAAAATATCTTTGCTTCTGCTCCTTTTTCCGCCATAGTTTCTCTCCACTCAGCTTTCCCTTATCATGTGTGGATACAGCGCTCATAACACCAATGTCCTGCTGTGACTTCCCCTCCTGATGGACGCCGTCAATCAGTCTGCTTGACGACTGTCAAGTCAGAAATTGTACCTATAGTTGCGTTTCAAATACAAATGTGCCCAAAAACATTGTCGATATTCTGCTGATTTTGACAAAACACATTTTCGCAATTGCTGTGTTTCTTTTAAATAAGAAATGAAATTAAAACCACACGTTAATACGTTTATTCACGTGAGTATTTAAATTTTTTTTTAGTCTTTTCCACTGGCACCACTTTTGCTGAGCTTTCTCTTCTCCGCCACCTATTTCTGTCTCAGATTTTTCCATTTTGAACGTAAGATTTGCCACGGCATGTGGAACTCTGTTTCCAACATGGCCGCTTCAAGATCTTGGTAAAGGATCGCATTTCTTTGCCGTTTTAAATCTCGTATGTTGGTAATACTCCTGCCACGAACTAAATGTAAAAAACATCCGTTTGCTGATCACGTGACTCGTGTGATGAGTAAAAAAAAAACTGTTTCTATTGCGAAATATACCAATATAGACATGGCTGAAAAACCACCTGATCCTGGCGCAAAAACCTTTTATCGAAGGAGTATTTCCATTAAGCAAGTTTCTTTTCTTAATTACAATTTGTTGGTCAATTGAAACGCGACTTATGAGGACATTTCTAACATTTCTTTTTCTTTTTTTTTTTATTGATCTTATATTCTTTTTTTCTGAGAAACAAAATTTGTGTTTTTTATTTAGCTTAAAACCCTAATTTTGAAAATCAACAAGAAATAAATGCGTGAAACCCATCATTCTGCATGTAATGCATCTAAATCAACGCTCTCCGACTTCAGCCCCTGAGAGCCGCTGCAGATGCTGAGCAGTCATGACGGATTACTTCCTGCCCGCGCGCACATGACCAGCTATCCATGAGTTAGCGGAGGGAGGAAAACCTAATGGCTGGAGCAGGACCGTAAACACACAGAGCTGGTTCTGCCTCCCTGTTCACCACTAAAACAGACAATACGAAGTAGCAGACGGCTGTGACCGGGCTGCCGTGAAAGCTGGACGCTTACCGCTGGGTGGTCTTTGCCCAGGGTTTTCTCACGGATGGACAGGGCATCATTGAGCAGATGGGCTGCCTCTTTGTATTTGTTTTGATCCCTGCATGATTGGAAGAACGGGACACGATTAGACCTATAAAACAAACAAAAAATAAACTAAACCTGACGGCAAAGAAGGCGAAAGTTACCTATAGACCAAAGCCAGGATGTTGAGCATGGTGGCAACATCCGGGTGATCGTGTCCGGATGTTTTCTCCAAGTCCTCCAAAGCTTGCTTGCAGAGGGGCACCGCCACCTCGTACCTGCCCTGGGAGGCATACTGGATCACGAGGTTGTGCAGGGTTCTCAGGCGGGCCGGTATCTCATAGCCTCCCTGCTGGGCTGCAGCCACGGCGGCGCTGTTGTGTTGGTGCTGCACTGTGGGACACAGCTGTTCATTAGAAACCCATAAAATATCCTCGGATGTGCATCTTGAGCCAAAGCCCTCCAGGGTGTGATATTGCCTTTAACATCTTCTGTACTGTATGTTTTGCTCCCTTAATGTTTTTTTCTCTCGTAGCCCAGCACTAATTAGTGGATAATTGCAAAGTAAAAGCTAAATAAAACTCAGTTTTCAACATTTTTACAGATAAATCTGAATCTGCATATAAAATGCAATGCAACCAATTAGCTGCAGAGGTAACGTAATTAATTAATATCCATTTGAGATCAAGAGCTACACATACGTTCTCTTTGTACTTACTGCCTTGACCCTGCTCCTCTTCATCGTTGGGGAAGAGGTCGTCCAGGTTGTCCTTTGGCGTTTCTCTGTCTTTCTCCTCCTGCTGGTAAAATGAAACCGAGTCATTAGACTCTCCTTCAGACATTAGGGATAAAAAAAGAAGTGTCGGCTCGGGAAAAATAGCCGTCACATTTTTTTTACATGCGACAAAAGGAGCAGCACAGAGAACGAAACTCAAAAACCAGACCTTAAGGTGATTAAGTTATTCCAGGAACCGTTCGTCGTTGACTAAAATAGGTCATGATGCCGTCACTAACATGATGGACTTTTCATTAATGTGCAAAACCAGCACTAACGCTCATTGTTGATACTCATCCAAATCCAAATATCAGACCCTTAAAACCAAAACCTTTTCAAAATTGATAGAAAGTAGCGTGATTTTTTATTCCTATTTTCCCAGTTTCCTCTTGGAAAGTGGAAACATGGAGGCGGAGGATAAAGTTCTCCCCTCTGTTGACATTAAGGGTGATTTAAAGGCTAGAGAATGCAGCTTCAAATCCAGACCAACAACGGCGTCCCTCGGGCTCCCAGCAGGAAGACGTTCTGCCGATTTAAGCAGTTAGTAAATAAATAAACAAAAAGTCTCATTTTGGGATGGAAATGCTGCGACTCGTTCTTGCTGCTCCATCAATAAAGAGCTTAATGTGGTCAATTCCTGGAAAAAGGGGAAAAATGTCTTACTCAGCAAACAGCAGCAGCACTTCTGTCTCCAATAACAGCATGAAGTCATTAAATCAGGACAAATTTAGAAAAATAAAATAAAAATACAGCTGGAAATAAAGTGGGGTATACGTAACAATACGTCGTGTTGAGTTTTATCAATAACTCAGCTAAAATTAAGGCTTCTTGATTATGATAAAAAATAAAATATCTTAGCCAATATTAAAATCACAATAATTTAACATATTTACTGAGTTTGGAGACACATTGTACTTGTACTTTTAACAAAGTCTTAAGAGTAAAACATTTTTATATTAATCTTTTTTTTTTGGTGTTGCCAACATTGTTTTTATGATGATTTGTAGCCAAAATTGACACTTGAACCCAAATTATATGAAGTGCACCATTCTTACTAAAATAAAGAAACATGTACAATAGATGAGACTATTCAATGATCCAGTAGCTTTTGGTAAGAATAGCCTTAAATACTCTTTTTTTTTCCCTATAAAATGGGCTGATGTGGGGACTTTGATTATCATTTTGATTATTTTATGTAATTTTATTAGTTTTAGATTTCAAATGATGCTTCAGATCTTTGGCCTTTTTTAAAAATCCCTTTTGAAACAGATATTTAGCAAATTTGCTTGTAAGATCCTCTGGGATTGTTTGGTGCACAAGTGAATGTTGCGTTTTTTTACTAAAGCATGAAAACTGCAGATTGTCCCCCTTTTCAGCTCGTAACACCGCTGCCATTTTATCCCCTTAAATATACCACAAACAGTCACCCTAAATTATAAATTACAGAAAAAAGTTGCACAAACTAGTTTGCATTTGCATCTTTAAAGAAAAAAACATTGAATCGGCACGTCGGGTCCCTGACGCCACCGGGATTCGAAAAATATTAAATAATCTAAAATAAAACAACAGGTAAACAGCTGAATGAAAGACGTAGGAATGCTAAAGCTCGACTTACAGTGGGCGAGACGTCTTCGTCGTACTTTTTCAGCTGGTTCATGAACTCCAGGTGCTTCTTCTCCTCCTCCAGCTGGGCCACGCTCTGCTCGCTCTTCTGCAGCTTCTGCTGGGTGTTGGCCAGCTCGTCCCGCAGCCACTGGTTCTCCTGGCAGAGCCTCCTCACCTGAGCGCGCAGCTTCTGCTTCTCGGACTCCACCGCGTTCAGGTGGTTGGACAGAGCCATCATCACCTGGGATGGACGCGGCGTCAAAAGGAGCGAAGAGTAAAAATCTGGACACGATTCTGAGTGAATCACGACAACCACTAAACCCGATATAGAAGGAGGAAGCTGTGAGGAGGAGGAAATGCACTGAATACTGATAAAAAAAAAAACGCTCCTCCTCTCATCTCGCCTTACCTGCGCTTCTCCCAGGCCCAGCTCGATCATCTCCACCGACTTTCGGAGCAAGTTGGACTTCTCGTGGACCAGGTTGGCCTCTTCATCCTTCTTTAGGCACTTGATGGTCTCCAGCAGGCTGTGGAGGATGGAGTTATGCTCGTTCTTCAGCGCCTCCAGGCCTTGGATCACCAGCTTTGTGTTGGAGATGATCTCCTCCTGGGAGAGCTTCTCCAGCTTCTCCTCCCGCGGATAGACCATCGTTGACATTTCTTCAGGCGCTCAGGGAAACCTGAAAAAAGGAGTTGGGAAAACGTCAACATGTGCTTGGATGAAGGTCAATATGGGGGCTTGATAAAACATCTCATTGTTATTTTTATTTTTAATAAATATTAAGATGACACAAATTTCCCTCACGCCTCATGTTGTTTTCCGCCACCGTTGTACGGTCACCGCACTGAATAATAGGGCTGGACGATATAGAAAAGAAAGCATATCGATAAAATAGGAATCATATTGATCGATATCAATAATTATCAAATTCAAACACTGAATTCAAACTCAATCCTTAATTCAACCAAATTTTTTCCAAAACTGCAAGTTTTAAAAGAAGAAAGGACGCGTGTTCTCTGAACTCTTGAGGGGGCGGAGCTTGGTTCCTGGGTCTGCGTTGTGATTGGTTGGGAGGATGTAATGACAAATATTAGAACTTTTACTCTACTGAACTTTTTATTTACCCTTTTTTTCCTATTATCGATGTACGTCTACCGATCGATATATATTGGTATTGAATTATCGTCCAGCCCTATTGAATAATAATAAAGGTTTCTGATCTCTCATCCCTGCCATATATGGGCAGTGACATCATGGCTGGAGACAAAGTGATGCACGGAGGGTTTCTGAGGATCTATAGAAAATTATTTTTTCTTCTACAGAATATACTCTGCTGCCCACAACTAATTTTCCCTTAGGGGACAATAAAGTATATCTTGTATTGGAACTAGGGCTGAACGATTTTGGAAAATAATCTACTTGCGATTTTTTTTTATCTTAATATTGCAAATTAATGCAATAATTTTTTTCAGTTTAATTTATCATGTCTTTTCAAACATATACAAACAACAAATCAATCTGTTTCATCGCTGTGCAGATTAGGTGCTAAAAGAGCCGCTGCGTCTCAACTGGGAGCAGAAATGATTGCGATATATTTCAACCAAAACTGCGATTTGATTTTGACTTTTCTCTGCGTTACCCACAAGTATAAAAAATGGCCTCCAGATAAAAATGTTTGTAAACAAGGACTATTTAAAACACGAACTTTTAATGTTTTTATTAATCAGAATATTGTTCAAGAGGACAGCTTTTAATTGATTTGGACATCAATCCTTGTTGAACATAAAGTGCAAAGTGCAACCAACAAGCAAGTCTATGTATTAAACTCATTGATCTGTACTTAATGCTATGGTGAGAGTTTCTGATAAAACAGTATGATTATATAAACTCTAAAACAAGTAATAAAATTAGATTATCTCACTGCTGTAACTCTCTTCCCTTTCATGTGGAGGCAAACCCACTTTAAACACATTACCAAAGGAGCGTCTGATCCATTAATTGTTACATAGCCAAAAATTGCTATCCTCAGCGATGTGGAAATTGTGTTATTTTTTTTAATTGTGATTATATTTCAAATGCGATTAATTTTCCAGCCCTAGTCCATATGAACAGCCATGGTATACCTGTGCATATATTATTTTTTATGGAGTACAAAAATGAAAACATGACAGTACAGGATTAACATTGAAGTAAAGTGCATGTAAACCTGAATTATTAGGCGCCCGCCTATGCATTGAAAATGCATGGCGGAGGCCTTATGTTATGCACCTAATAAGGGTTTCTTTAAAAAATTTTTTTATTGCTTTTTATTCTTCCGTCACCGTTAATACAGCCCGAACCGTAGGCTGTACCCCCACAAACTATATATCAAAACGTGCGTCTCGACGCTGCAAAGTGTGCTATTTGTACTTGACGCCATTTCCAGTTACCCTGGCGACAAAATTAACCAAAAACCACTTCTTAAAACCACTTCCTAGACACAGTTGACCTCACCATAATGCAGCGCTCAGCATGACACTTTTTTTTGGTACAGTGGTTTAGGTGTTGGGCTGGTGCACCAAAGGTCGCAGGTTCGCAACCCGCTGGGGGTACCCAATAAATATATATATATATATATATATATATATATATATATATATATATATATATATATATATATATATATATATATATATATATATATATATATATATATATATATATATATATATATATATATATTTTTTTTTTTTTTTTTTTTTTCAAGTAAAAAATAAATAATTTGAACAACTGATATAAATGAATGATGAAAAAAATTGCAACAGCAAGAACTACTGCTCATTAGCAGGCGCAATATGAACTTTTCAGCTTTGCACCGTCTCACATCAAAAAACAACAGTTTTCCTGAAGTTTTTTTTAATCTATTTTTCACCGGACTTTTTCTTCCAAAACTGCACCGCGTTGCTGCGCAATAGCACACATGAATTTCTGGACCTTCGGAGCAATAACAGTGATACATTTATTATCGCCGATATTCCCGTCATCCTAGAGATCTCCAGAACACTGGATCCTGCCGACTTCTCCCGGCCGGGCGGAAGTGCAACTCAGCCGGCGACCAGAACGTCAACAAAGCCTGTGAACCGCGGAGGGGGGTGCGTGCTACGCTAAAGCTAACACCACACTGGGTATCTTTTCTTTCAAAACTGCACCGCGTTGCTGCGCTATAGCACACATGAGTTACTGGACCTTCAGAGCTATAACAGTGATACATTTAACAGGTGTTACGGTAGCTGGTTGCGCTGCTGATAATATAAAGATGAGGAACAGAGCGCACACCTAGAGGGGTGGTAATGATCCTTTTGGATGTGGTCAGCACCCATTAAAACACGAAGAAGAAGAAGGGCGCATCACTTTTAAAACAGAAGAAGAAGTGGAAGTTCGTTGTCATAAACGGTGATGCGGAGCTGTTATGGTAAGTGTGTTAAGCCGGGCATACACTGTACGAGTTTTTCAGTCGTGGTGCTTATATACATCTCAAACTGTGCGACGGAACCGCGGGTTTAAAAGTTCACCGCTCACGATCTGTGTACAGCGCAACGCTCGGACGCCACCGGAGTGCTCATACTGTAGAAGAAGAAGAAGAAGTAGAAGACGGAAGTGTCGATGGCTACTGTAAACATTACCAGAGAGAAACGCACTGCGACGACGTATTTGGAGAAAGACATGGCTGAGGAAACATGGCTACTACGGTCTGCCAGTTTTACAGAAAGAACTTGAGGTAAGCTGGCGACAGTTGTCGTGCCAAACTAGGTATCCCCGCCAGGATTTGTATCCCCTGCGTCGGGATCGCGCATTCAGCTTGCTGAACGCAGTAAACTCGGCCTCATTTCCAGCCAATTCGGCGTGAAAATCAAGATGTTTTATTTACTTAGCGAAATATAGGAATAGTGCCTTTACATTATCGTTCAGTTAATGGGTTAAAATTGAAAACGTAACACTTGTTAGTACGATCGTAAGGGATTGCTATGTCGGTAAAACTAGACTGATCACTCAGTATAACACGTTCTGATAAAGTAAACGGCTCTGTGGTCATCTCCAGATGTGTCACGAAAGTATTGGCTTTATGTCATTAGATTGTTGCATGTCTGTCTGCTGAAACTAAAAACCCACCTTCCTGAGTCCATCACAGCTGTCTACTTGTTCGTTTTTTTTGTGTGGATAGACCCGCATGAATGGATTACATAAAGCTGATTCCAAGTGTGATCAAATGAACACAGAATAAAGTTACTGCCAAAATGATCAGATCTAATGATATTTTAATTCAGCCAAGAACCATATTAAGAAAACAAGATGTGTCACTTTAAAAAAAAAGAACAGTATATGAGGAGTTTCAAAATATATATATATTACAATTTTATTAGAATAGGATGTTTAAAAAATATTTGGACTTCACATTAAAAGTTTTATTGATTTCAAACACTGCAGCCAATTGTTATATGTGCTGACCAGACAGGTTGGTCTGAAAGTTTTCCTATCTAAGGAAACCCAGCAGGTTGCACCAAGTCTCTCCAAGCAGCATTCACTCCTCCTGAAAGAGCGTAGAGCCACAGTGGACAGTCGTCTGCGTTGTTGATGGCTTTGCAGCAATCCCTCATACTGAGCATGCACGAAGCTTCATATTCATAAGTTAAACTGCTATCCTTAGGTTGTGAGAATTGATCCTTGCATTTTTACTGGGATTTTGAGGTTCTATTGGCTAATTTTTTCAAAGTAGGCTGAAAGGAAAGGGGTTATGAGAGCCCTTAAGACACAGCCCCCCTCATTTGCATAATGATACAAAGAAAGAATAAAACAGACAAAAATATTATAACATGCACATAAATAAATACTTAAAAAAATAAGTAATTAATAAATAAAGTGGCTAATTAAAGGAAATATATACATTTTGTCTCACTGTATAATTCATTTTCTATCTACATTTATTTGTGCATTGTATTTTTGGTGGCACAATTGTATGCATATTTATTTATTGAGCATTTATTTATTTCTGTATTTATTTTTAAATATGGAAGACTTGGTCCTCCATACTCCACGGCTCAACAAGAGTTCATCTAAAGATGTTTTAGAACTGATTGGTGACCTTTAGTTTATATTTCAGAAAGTTAGTTATAAGTAGAGTTATGTGGTTTTATGTTTTTTGGATACAATCCGGGTTAGCACCCGAACATCCCTTTCAGACAGCTTCCTCGTGCGTCCACAGTTAATCCTGTTGGATGTGGTTCGTCCACATTACCCTGGACACCGTGGCTCTTGATACATCACAAACACTTGCTGTCTTGGTCACAGATGCAAGGCAAGGCAAGGGAAATTTATTTATATAGCACAATTCAGTACAGAGACAATACAAAGTGCTTTACATGATTAAAATATAGCAAAATAAACGCAAGTAGGAATAAAATGTAGATAGAAAATAGAATAAAAGCAAGTGATAGAATGTAGAAATAAAGAAGAACATTAAAAACAGTAAAACAGCTTAACTAGAACAGTCAAAGGCAATTGTAAACAAATGTGTTTTTAATCTTGATTTAAAAGAACTCAGGCTTTCCGCACTTTTACAGTTTTCTGGAAGTTTGTTCCAGATAAGCGGAGCATAGGAACTAAATGCTGCTTCTCCTTGTTTAGTTCTGGTTCTAGGTAAGCAGGCTGGAGCCAGAAGACCTTAGTGGTCTGGAAAGTTGATACACTGATAACAAGTCTGCAATGTATTTAGGTGCTAAGCCATTTAGGGATTTATAAACTAACAGAAGTATTTTAAAGTCTATTCTCTGAGATACAGGGAGCCAGTGTAATGACTTTAGAACTGGGGTGATGTTCTCTACTTTCTTAGTCTTAGTGAGGACGCGGGCAGCAGCGTTCTGGATCAGCTGCAGCTGTCTGATCCACTTTTTAGACAAACCTGTGAAAACACCGTTGCAGTAATCAATTCTACTAAATATAAACGCATGGATTAGTTTTTCCAGATCCTGCTGAGACATCAGTCCTTTAATCCTGGAAAAGTTCTTCAGGTGATAGAAAGCCGACCTTGTCACCGTCTGTAAATGCTTTTGGAGGTTCAGGTCTGAGTCCATCACTACAACCAGATTTCGGGCCTGATCAGTGGTTTCTAGCTGAAGCGACTGAAGCTGTGTGCTAACTTTTGATCTCTCCTCTATTGGTCCAAATATTATTACTTCAGTTTTGTTTTTATTCAATTGAAGAAAGTTTTGACACATCCAGAAAGATGTGCACCAACAATTTGTCCTCCTTTGAACTCATCCATGTCAACCATAATGTTGTGTGCATTGCAATATTTTGAGCAAAACTGTGTTCTTACCCTGCTAATTGGACCTTCACACTCTGCTTTTATTGGTTCAATGTGCAATTAATCAAGATTGGCCACCAGGCTGGTCCAATTTAGCCATGAAACCTCCCACACTAAAGAGAGGTGTTTCAGTTTCATTGTCCAACCCCTGTATATATTGTATTTCGCTTACTGAATCGAGTTACTGAAATAATTGTCTATACTTTTATTTATTAAGATTTAATTCTAGTGTTTATGTAAGGCAGAGGTTACAAATGTAAACGTTACAACCTTTTGTTTGGACCGTTTTTGGCTTTTCTTCTTTCTATTAAAAACGGCTCTACGAAAAGAAGTGGAAACAACGCCCCCAAAATGACGCTTGTGGCCAAAAAGTGTATTATGTCAGTAGAGGTTTAGGACTACGGTAGCAAATGAATGGGAAACGTTGACTGTCGGCTGTCGCCAGTTAGCTCATTAGCTGCGTCTCACATCGAAATACGCAGTTTGCAGCTCTGCAGACGCAGAGTTTTCCCGGTCGGCAGGTTTTGATGAAGACAAATCCTTTTCACTCAGAAGGTTTGATTTAAAATCCCCAAGCGATGAGAGCCTACGACCAAGGAACTCGGAAGCTTTGCCTTTGACGGTCACGCCCACCAACAGGCGGGCGCCTTTTTCAACTTCTTCAGAAGTTGAACGATTCTAGTTCTCCTTTCCTCTTGGAAACTTGGATAATGGCGTACCGCGGGCGAGCTATTTTTAGAACGTGACGTCATATCACGTGGTACAGGTAGGGCAAATATGCGTTTTCCTCCACTCTTTCGCTGTACGTTACCCTTGGTTTTACTCGGTAAAACTACCGCTTTTTCTAAGTCTAAGACGTCTGCTAACCACGGTTTTTAAACGTTGTTATGGAACGTGCAACAGCGACTCGAGGTACGCTGATAGGCCAAATATGAAGGATGTTAAAGCCGCAAGCGGCGTCGATCGGCCCTGGCAGTCAAGCGCCACTCCGGCCTATTGGCCACCGCTGCGGTGCCGGCCGGCCGGCGGGGTTCGCGCACCGCCGGCCGCCCGCCACCGCAGAAGCTGTCACGCATTTTCCTCGCCCGTCCACCGGGCGATTCAAACGAACGCGTTCGGCAGCGCTCCCCCATGACTCACAAAAAAATCTGGTGCAGACCGGTCGATGCAGTGAGGAGATACAGCCGTTGGATAATGATAATGCATTTGGCCACCGGACCGGACTAAATTGTTCGGCGGGCCGGACAATTTATACCGATTCCTGGACGGCGATTACAAACAGAAAAAAACGGCGGATGACACCATGAACGCCGAGCAGGGGAAAAACATCGACTTACTGTTCTATCAACTCGGCCCGTTTTCCAGTCTTTCTAAGCCCTCAACACTCAAGCCATCGTTTGAGCTGAACGTTGGTATGTTGTTCCACAGTTATACCAGTAAAATGGGCGCCTGGACATCCTCTTGTGATAGTTTAACAGCTGAAAAGTCGGTCATATCGTATCTGTTGCACGTGTAATGGCTGGTTGCTACGTGCGCTCTCACACTGTTTGTCCTACCTTAGCAGCAAGGGGCGTTGCTCATGAGATGGTGACGTCAGGTGCGCGGTACGCCATTAACATCATTTTGGAACAATAACATATGAAAATAAAGCATTAGCAAACTGAACGCTTTGGTATTGATGGTATTCCAGTATTCCAGTACTCAGGGCTGGACTGGGGAGAAAAAGGGAGCTGGGAGTTCCTGACAGACTGCTGGGATGAAATTTTTAAGAATAAATAAGTATATCAGCGTTCTTGCCAGAGCATTTCAGCGTAACGGACCATTACGCTGAAAACACGGGACGGGAAGTTGGATGAGTGCGGAGCGTTGTGGTGATGCAGCTTGAAAGAGGGGCGCAGCCCAATAACCGGGTACCGTAGTGTGCGTCAGGCTAACAGCGGCTAGCTGTAGCTTATGTATTTTATTTCCAGAAACAAAAGATGCGTAGCCTGCCGGCTGAGGGGTTGGGAGGTGGGGTGGCGCGGTTAAGGTTGTTATGGTGCCCGGGCACCATAAGCTAACGCTAACGGTTATTAGCTTCACATGCAGCCCAACGAGCGGCCTGGGCTCCTCCTTCGAGCTGTGCAACACAACGCTACACAACGCTCCGCAGCGTGAATGATACTGAGGCAATGTAACACATCCTGACTGGCCTTCACAGAGTCCTGACTAGGGGTGGGCGACATGGACTTTAAATTTTATCACCATATATTGTGGTACTATTGTTATAACGATAATAACGACAATAAAAGACTATCACCAGCTTCTTGTAACTGGTAACTTTGCAACTGTGACTTTGTGTTAATTATAGCCCCATAAATACAAATACTGTTCTTAGAAAAACACATTTAATAATGCAACATGTATTAAAACAAAATTCGAAATATGTTTAATCGGGACACAAGTTACACAAATAAATGTGGTTTTTATCACTAAACTGAGCACAGTAATGACATTTAATTGAAGTTACTGACATTTATTGAAGAAACCAATAGTGGAGAAAATAGCTAAAGTAACAATCCTGACAATACAGGCAGTTTTTGGGGAGTTTCCAGACATTACCACGATAACTGGAATTTATCGTTGCCAAGATAAACCCACATTTTTATCATGATAAGAAATGTTTCACGATGACGATAAAACGATACGATAAAGGCCCAGCCCCAGTCCTGACCTCAACCCGGTCCCGATTTAACACCTTTGGGATGAAATAAAGCGAAAACTGAGAGCCAGGCCCAACATCAGTGTCTGACCTCACAGACACGTTTCTGGAAAATTGGTCAAAAATCCCCATAAACACTCCAGAACCACATGGACGCCCTTCCCAGGAGAGTTGAAGCTGGTATAGCTGCACAGGGTGAACCTACGTCATACTGAACCCCATGGATTAGGAACGGCTTTAGGCCATATAGAGTGTTTTACAAGGAGGGCTTTATTCATCCGTAAGACGTGAAATCAGATCCCAGTGTGTGTGTGGCGCTCAGTGCTGACCGACGCGGTCTCAGTTCTCAGTTCTGGTAATAAGATCATCCTAAAGCAGCTGAGCACCAAAAAGTTGCACTTGTTTCATTTTTTTTGATTTAGAGCTTATTGTCTGAGTATTGTGGATTCAAAGGGCATTTTTTTTTTAAATCTTGTGCTGTTCCTGCCAGTACTGGGTAAAAAAATATCAAAACTTTTTGGTTGTTGTGGGGTTCTTTTTTCTATTAAATTTTAGCTGATTAAGGTGCAACACCATGAGGGTCCAATATTTAGCATTTTCACAATGTTCTAACTTTCTGAGACACCAAATTTTCTCCATAATCATCAAAATTACAAGAAATAAAGACTTAATAAACCAGATCAAGTGAGTTTTACTTTCTGAAATAAGTAAAAGAAAACATTAAACTTTATCCCGATATACAGCTGTACTCAGAGGTTATCTCATCGATAAATGTGAGACATGCCTTTCTGCATATATTAGAGACGAAATAACGCCATTCAACAAGCGGCAAAATAAAAATAAAGTCATATTAAAAGCAAAACACACGATAAGCTACCTGTGCAGGTTGAGTAAAACGCAAGGCGTTGTGAAAAATCTTCTAAAAAAGCGACGGAAGATGATAATCTATATGGAGTCTGATGGGATTTGGTGCCTATAATAAGCGGCGGCTGGCGAGTGGAGCTGCAGGGTCTCCCACAGCACACACACACGATGCTGCAGTGTGGATCCTTTCTGATCCCAGCATCAAAACACGGCCAGCCATGAACGCTCGTAGCTGAATGACTGAGATGACAAAGAGGACAAACCAATTGAAAAGTGCCAGTAACAAGAGTCCAGTGGACGACAAAAAGCGGCAGAAAGGATTTCTCTGACTGCCAGTAATACGGCACCATTAGGCGTGTGGTGCGTGCATGGAACATATGACATTTCCCCCCAATGAGTCCGAAGGTTAGCTATGACTCAAAGAGCCACGTTTCTGTTGGCTCCATGCTCAGTGGAAAACATCCGGACGGCTAAACGACTGCGATTCGGTTGGACAAGCGTCCTCTGCTGTGTGCAGCAGCAGCAGGAGGAGAAGGCGCTAAAACCAGCAGGCTTTAAGTAAAAACAACAGTAAGTAATCACTGGGTTTCCGGGCACATTGCCGTCAGTCAGCCGGGGATGGTCAGGGTAGAAGTGACGAAGCGGCGTGGGAGGAGCTTTCCTCGGGAATGGAGATGAACGCGTTTCGGCCGCCAGGAGGGCGTCACCAACGACCTTTCAGAGTCATCCATGTTCCCTACGTCGGTGACCGCAGACGATGTAAATAGAAACTACAACGGATCACCCCCCCGGTTGATAGTAGGGCTGTGCATAAAAATCGATATAAAGATTAATATCGATTTTTTAAAAAACGATTTAATATCGGTATTCTGGTTTTCAATATCGATATACCTCCCTACCCCTAGGGGGCGTCGTTACAGCGCCCCGTTACTGTTCACAGCGAGGAAGAATTTGCATAATGGCTGAAAGAATAGTTGATGCGCCCTCGTCTTTAAAGTCCGACGTTTGGGCACATTTTGGTTTTAAAATCAATGAAAAAAGCCAAGGACTTGACAAAACAAATGCAATATGCAAGTATTGTAATGGTGCAGTACGCTATACTGGAAACACGACCAACTTGCGGGCTCACCTACAGAGGCACCACGCTGACAAGCTAGAAGCACCAAAGACGCAACAGAAACCTGTAGACCCGAAGCAAATGACTTTGGACAACGCCACGTATAAGTTTCCATCTACCTCACCCCGTGCCATCAGGATTACCGACTCACTGGTGCGTTTTATCTGCCTGGATTTGCGTCCTTACTGCGTGGTTGAAAATAGAGGATTTCGGTACATGGTAAATACGCTGGAGCCACGTTACGTCATCCCAACACGTCGCTATATTACTGAAATAGCTGTGCCCAAGAAGTACGAAGAAGTCAAAGAACGTGTCAAAACTTCGTTAAGTTCAGCTGCAAGAGTGGCCCTGACGTGTGATGGGTGGACGTCTCGAGCCACAGAATCATATGTGACGATCACGTGTCATTTCATTACCGAGGACTGGGAGCTGAAGGCGTTCGTTTTACAAACACGAGCCATGCATGAGAGCCATACGGGGACCAACATAGCGGAGTTACTGAAAACGGCGCTGGATGAGTGGGGCATAGCAGTCAAAGACCCGGCCATCGTCACAGACAATGCAGCTAACATGACCATCGCAGCTGAGCTAACTGGCATGTTGCATTTCAAGTGCTTTGCACACACTCTTAACTTGGCATCACAACGCGCACTGAAGCTTCCCAATGTGGCCCGTTTGTTAGGACGAGTGAGGCGCATAACCAGCTTTTTCAGGCGGAGCGCTACAGCGAGCAATGTCCTGCGACAAAAACAAAAGCTACTTCAGCTGCCTGAACATAAACTCCTAACTGATGTCATAACGAGGTGGAACAGCGCTCATGACATGCTCCAACGTTTCCTGGAGCAGCAACCCGCTATATCTGCCGCTCTACTATCTGGTGAAGTAAGGAAGACGGAGAAAGAAGTCTGCACCCTCAGTGAGTCAGACATAACCTCTGCTGAGGAGATTGTGGATGCCATGAAGCCCATGAAGACAGCTACACTTGTAATGTCTCAGGAAAACTCCCCAACCTTATCAGTTGTGGCACCACTTCATGCTCAGCTCCTTCATGACTTTCAAGAAAACCGATCTGATTCTGCATTAGTGAAAGAAATAAAATCAGCTATTTGTGAGGACCTGAACAAGAGATACAAGGATCAGCAGAGAGAGACTTTATAT
The DNA here is from genome assembly GCA_037039145.1 of Fundulus diaphanus. Lineage (NCBI taxonomy): Eukaryota > Metazoa > Chordata > Actinopteri > Cyprinodontiformes > Fundulidae > Fundulus > Fundulus diaphanus. Next base: position 43,884,567 of record CM073121.1, on the reverse strand, counting down.
GTGTGTGCAGCTATGGATCCAAGATTCAAGGCCCTCCCCTTCCTCTCCGAAGATGAACGTCAGGACATCTACATGAGGGTAGTTGCAGAGGCAGGAGAAAGCCAACAAACATTTCAGGTGATGTATTTGATAAAATTTTCACTAAGTTACTAATTTATAAAAAAAATTTTTTATTCTAACCCTGTTAAAATGTATAGTCGTATGTTTAGGTTTAAAAAATGCTTATAATGGGTACTTCCATAATGTTTGGAGGGGGGTAGAAACATGGTACATTGTTAACTTATGGAAAATTTAATTTCAGATGCATGTTATATTAAACCTGATTTTTCTTTTTCTTATTTACTTCTATAGGAAGGGGCTGAAACCAAAACTGAGCCTAATGAGGTGCCAGTGAAGGACAACACTTGCGTGAATATCGACAAGCAAGACATTGCTACTAGTCTGCCCACAAAGAAAGCAAGGCAGTCATGCAGTCTAGCTGACCTTCTAGGTCAAACATACAGTACAGGTACTGCAGCGAGACACAGAACCACACAGGACCGGGCTGAACAGGAGCTGACACGGTACAAAGAAACTGCTCCCATGTCTCTTGCAGGTGACAGTCCACTCAACTGGTGGAAAGAGCACCAGACAGAATATCCACTTTTGTCACGTCTTGCAAAAACCTACCTGTGTATTCCAGCAACAAGTGTCTCTTCAGAACGTGTATTTTCTACTGCAGGGGATATAGTCACTGCACAGAGAAGTGCGCTTAACCCAGAACATGTTGACCAACTTCTGTTTCTAAACAAAAATATTACGGAGTAGAGTTGCATTTGTAGTAACTTTTTACACATTTTTTTGAGGAAGAGTTCATTGACAATGTCAAATTGACATTCTGTTCTGTTTTTCTTCAGTACTGATCTTTCAGCCAGCAGTTTTTGATAGGCTAGTGAGAGTGGGTGTCACTCCTGGTTTTCAGTATGTTAAAAGGAATATAGTGGCACTTTTTCTTTATGTTTAAAAAACTGAAGATTAACATTTTCTAGGTTTCTTTTGCACAAAAAGTTGTTATAAGCTAACTACATTGTCCTAGAAAACTGGGCAAAATTTTGATTTCTGTAATATATTAAATGCATTGAACAAAATGCACTTTATTGCACAGTGTTCAATAAATTGAACATTAATAGAATATTTGGCTGGTTTTGTTGATTGAATGAATATAATATCAATATTGGAGTCAAATCAAATTATGCTGAGCTGTATCGAGAATCGTATCGTATCGTGAGCTATGTATCGAGAATCGTATCGAATTGGCTCATCCCAGATGATACCCAGCCCTAGTTGATAGACGGTCTGGAGATCATCACGCCCTGCATGTCCAATGACTTTATTCACTGATCAAGACAATATTTATTTTATCAATGCATCCAAACAACTCTGCTGGGTTTGTATCAGTCACGTAGAAAGTTAAAGAGGGAGTGTGTTGCTCTTAGCGGCGCGCCCCAGTTGGTCCACCATTTGAAATGGTGTGTGAACCACGCCTACCTCCTGCACCGATTGCTTCGGTACACACCGTCTGTTTTAACATTTAGTTCTCCAGCCGTATAAAAATCTATGGCATACGATGAACTTATTGTCAAGTATTAGAAAAGCCAATCGCTCATGAAAGAGACGCGCCACGAAATACTGGCCTCAGTGGCCTTTCAGCTTGACCGGCTCTGATTAGTAAACAGGTCGCTGCTACAACAACACTCTTCGGTGTGGACGTTTTTACTGAGAGAAGTACAGTTTGTGTTTAAAAATGAAGCGGGAGGAAACAGGAAAAGATTAAGATGCTACTAAATAATGCATAACTGCAGTTCATTCAAGCAGCTGCTTCTCAACAGAGTGAGACTTTGGCAGGAAGCATTGTATTTAAAGACAATGCTAAAAACACTATTTAAAGGGGACATATTGTGCCTTTAAATTCCTTTTTTTTCCCATTGAAATCATTCTGTGGTCTATATAAAGCGAAACTGCAATGCGTTGGTCTAAATCCCTTTGCTAAATCCCTTCGCTTTAAATCTGGAGGATTTAAAGAGACAGCGTTTCAGTCCACCCTGATTGGCCATTTTTGCAGTAGGCTGGGGGGGGGGGTGTTGCAATGAATTATGTGGGTTAATACACCCAACAACCGAACTTTTTCACTTATCCCCTCGTAGCTTCGGCATCCTTCAGCTTGCACTACAAAATGGCGGCCAAAAATAAAAATGCCGGATTTGCGAAATTGGTTAGCCGGGCGTCCATGCCCTTGTTTAGCGGTTCTGCAGCAAAAACTGGGACATAATTGTTCAAAAAACATAACAGAGAGCAGAGAAAACTGAACATGTTGAAAAATATGACCCACATAGAATATAAAGATTTTCTACACAGATCCTGGAGAGACTACATTGAAATTTTCTGCACCCCTAAAGACAGCAAGTACGGTGTCTTTTAAAGGTCGACTCTAATCATTTTGTCTTGGTTCTATGATAGTAAAACCCTTTTTATAGTAACTTGCCTACTTACTGACGGCTCATAGTCGGGAGAAGAGAAAACATTTTGAACATAGATAATTAGACATCAAGAGAAATGAGAACAGGCCGGTTAAAGCGGATCAGTGCATTTATTTAATTTATTTTCTACATTATATGGTTTGTTGTTTCTGTCTGTGAGAAAACCAGTCAAATTCTTTTTTAAAAAGCCAACAGAGAAAAAAAAGAGAAAAGTTATATATTCACTTCACTGACAAGACCTTAACGCTTCTGCTCCTGGCATCCAGTAATCATGTCTTGTTTTGCATGTCCTATCAGTGGGGGGTGGGGTGGGGGTGGCTGTCAGAAGTTGTTCATCATGCTAATTTGTGTTATGGTGAATGCCCGACAGGCAGACATAGCAGCAGCAGCAAACAGCTGGTGGGTTCCTGAATGTTGTGGAGCTGTGGCAGTGACCCCTGCTCACAATGGTGTCCATTTACTGACGGCTGGAAGCTCGGGGCAAGCGGCTGAGATTAATGTCAGGTGAAACACCAACACAAACAAATGACAGTTGTCAGGCGAAAACATCTGACGAATGAACCCCAGAACATCAGCACCGCATTTTTTCAGACTACAAGTCGCATCAGTCAAAAAATGCGTCATAAGGAGGGGAAAAAAAAACAAAACACAAGTCGCACCAGACTACACAGATTTATTTAGACATTTATTTCACACAATCTAGGACTAAAAACTGACATTTAATCTGGTAAACCAATTTATTAAATTGCAATTCTGCATCCACAACCGGCTGAATAACATGGAACATACCAGGGAGGTTGAAAGGGGTAAATTAGCATAACAAGCTAGCAACTCCAAGCGGGAAGGATCTCGCCAGTGCATTTAAAAGTTGTCAAAATTACGGCTAAATTAGACCGTGAGTGTAACGGTGCTACGTGCTAAGATACCAGTACGGTAAAAATGTTTCAGAGCAACATAAAGCTCACGTGCATCAGCGAAGTCGTCACCCGCCCAGACAACAGACCTGTAAGCTAGCGCTAACTTTTATTAGCTTCACAGACAGCCCAATAACAGGTTTTGTAGCAATCTGGGTCCTTTGAGCTGCGCCACGCAACGCTCTGCTGCGTGAATGCCGACTGAAACAGCTAAACAACATAAAAACATGTGTTCTGTTTTTGTTGTCTTTAAGTTAATGTTTCAATTGATTTTTATGCGGTACAGGAGCAGGATATAGTTTTCACAAGCCCAGAGAGCCCTCTTGTGGCTACAGACGGTAATGTTTACTTGTTGGTTCATGTTTGGTCAAAACGATTAACCATTTAAAATGTATATACAAGTCACACCTGACTATAAGTCGCGGGATCGGCCAAACTATGAAAAAAGTCTGACTTTTTAGCCAGAAAAATACGGTAAAGGAAACTTTATCCTTCACACAGAACGACACGTATGTACAAGTGCCTGACGTCTCCGCTACATTGGATTAAAAATGTTTGAAAGCAAATCATTCACTAAAGCCATCTCAACTGCAAAAAGCAGTGCATCGGATATTAAAACTGGAGGCACTAAGCCCACTCACATGTCCCGTTCGAATCTTTGCAGCACTTCTTATATAACCATCCCTTTGATTTCATGTTACAAAAGAAGTCAAGTGAAAAATAATCTTGCAGACCGACCCAGGACGCACAGTTTCACAATAAACCACGACTGCAGCCGTGTGTGAAGGAGATCCGATCCTTCCTTGGCAACAAGGCCTCTCCTCCAGGCTGATTTCCAATCAACATGGCGGGGGCCGTCACCATTACGAAGAAATGTTTTGAGCTTCAAAATGTCACTTTTACATAGCCTGGTATGTTCCATGTTGCTTTGAAAAGCCCCTGGTGTTTAAGAGCTCTCTAAATTAAATTTGGTTTAAAGTAAAAAAAGAAAAGAAAAACAATTTCAAGCTGATAAGACTAGTCCATAAAAGGGTCAATCAGTGAATATGTATTTTATATAGTGCCTGTACTGAACATCTCTACATTTACAACCACCTGTGATTGTCTCATTTCGTCGGGTCTAAAATTTAATTGGAAAAAAAAAACAAAAACAAAAAAACACAACAGCAAAAAAGTTTTGATATTTTTTTACCCAGTACTGACAAGAACAGCACAAGATTTAAAAAATGCCCTTTGAATCCTCAATACTCAGACAATAAGCTCTAAATCAACTTTTTGGTGCCAGGCGACATTCTTTGTGAAAACGCGGCTCTGATTTAAACAATACTTTAACATGTTTATCTTTTCACTTAGATTTGGGGACAGCTTTGACTGCGAACTTGTGAAAAGGTTGGCTGTTGGACTTTGCGATGGACCATAAACTGAAAGGAATCAGGTGATCAGGATCATTCCAGGCACAACATTGACGTGCCGATTTTAAGCCTTGCTGCTGCGTTCCTGTGGATCAGTGGGCAATTATCCTGAACGCAACAGCAACATGTATCAAAAAATTTATATGGTTTTCTTTTACTTATTTCAGAAAGTAAAACTCACTTGATCTGGTTTATTAAGTATTTATTCCTTGGAATTTTGATGATTATAGAGAAAATTCAGTGTCTCAGAAAGTTAGAACATTGTGAAAATGCTAAATACTGGACCCTCATGGTGTTGCACCTTAATCAGCTAATTAACTCAAAACATCTGCAAAGGCTTCCCGAGTCTCTAAATAGTCTCTCAGTCTGGGCCCGTAGGCGGCACATAGGGGTAGACTGCTATTGACACCCTCCACTCTACCCAAGCATGTTCATAGAAAGTTAGGTGGAAGGAAAAAGTGTGGTAAGAAAAGGTACCCAGAAGCAGGGATAACTGCAGCCTTGAGAGGATCGTCATGCAACATACATTCAGGAATTTGGGGTAATGAGGATTTGACTGAGGCGGGAGTCAGCACATAAACCATCCTACACGGGGGGCTACAAGCGTCCTACCTGGTTTAAGAAGAAAAAGAGCCGGCTTGTTGCTCGGTGGTCCAAAGTTGTCTTTTCGGATGAAAGCAGCGTTTCAATTAATTTTGGAATAAAGATCCCAGAAGGTGGAAGAAGAATGAAAAGCCCCAGGGTAAGGCCCATCACAATAATAAATTTTGCTGGACGATAAATTTCTCTAAAAATGACTGCGATGAATCATATTATTGTCATTTTGAGACCTTTTCCAACTAATATGATAATGGCATAATGACAAGTATATCTTCTCAACCTACCGGCACGGACAAATTAAAGGTGCCGTCATTTGGTTTAAATCCAAAAAGATCCATCCTGCAGCGGTCGTGTTCGACTTTGACAGCAAATTAATTTCTTTTCAAACTAGCGTTTCTCTGGCTCTCCCTCACCAGGCTCTTATTTTAACTATGAGCATGTTGCCTACCTGACACAAGCTGGGCTTCCCTCGCTGCATTACCCGCCCCTCCCCCCGCCGGGCTGAGCGTTGTTTATACATTCTAAAGGCCTCGATGTTTGAGAGAAATGTAAAACGGTCAGTAAAGTTCCCGTCTGGAATAAAACCTCCCGGTCAACTAACCTAACGTGCTAACTGTTATTAGCTTATTAGCTAAGCGCAGGGTGCAGTTATTAGCTAAGCGCGAGGTGCTGTTATTAGCTTATTAGCTAAGCGCGAGGTGCTGCTATTAGCTTATTAGCTAAGTGTGAGGTGCTGTTATTAGCTTATTAGCTAAGTGTGAGGTGCTGCTATTAGCTTATTAGCTAAGTGTGAGGTGCTGTTATTAGCTAAGCATAAAGTGCTGTTATTTGCTTATTAGCTAAGCGGAGGTGCTGTTATTAGCTAAGCATGAAGTGCTGTTATTTGCTTATTAGCTAAGCGCGAGAAGCTGTTATTAGCTTATTAGCTAAGCGCGAGGTGCTGCTATTAGCTTATTAGCTAAGTGTGAGGTGCTGTTATTAGCTTATTAGCTAAGTGTGAGGTGCTGCTATTAGCTTATTAGCTAAGTGTGAGGTGCTGTTATTAGCTAAGCATGAAGTGCTGTTATTTGCTTATTAGCTAAGCGCGAGAAGCTGTTATTAGCTTATTAGCTAAGCTTAAGGCTTAGCTAATAAGCTACGCACCACGCGCGAGCCACCAGACCACTACTGTCAGGATTAACTCCTTTTCTCATGGATACACCTTCCAGACACAAGCACACTCTCACAAACACCTACAGGTGCTTGGATCCAGGTACTTAGGGACTCACTTCTATACAGAAAATCCCTGTTATTATCTTCAGCTGTCACTTTATACACATCCTATTAATTAATAATGTATATTCTTCAGTGATGGTATCAAGGTGTTGCTTGTTTTAACCTGTAATACTTCATCGGCTGGTTGTGCTGTTCTTTTTACATCTCTCTTTGCAGGTGAAGAAGCAGACTGGGGATGTTGTATCGCTCTCTCCCTTTTCTCTCCTTTTTCTCTTTCACCTTTTCTTCTCTTCTACCTTCTTGTTTCAGTGTCCATTTAACATGAAATATTCCCTGCATAAAGTATAATAAAGCTACTTGCATGTATAAAATCAAGCGGAGCACTATGGCGAAAGCGGTACGGCTCCGCTTGTGAAAGTAAAATCTGTTGGGCTGTTTTTGGCATTAAGACAATTATTATTGCTACATTGCCAGACAGGACAAAAAAAAAGATTAAATCCTTTTCTGTGGGAAACCCTGGCAAGATTTAACACCTGTAGGATAATTACCCCTCCTACACTGAGGAAACGAGACGGACGGGGTGAGCAGACACCGATACACCGCACTGAAAACCTTTTGCTATCCCAGAATCCATGTTGCTCAAAGTCCGGGGGTGCCATGTCCTCTGCTGGTGTTGGTCCACTGGGTTCTCTCAAGTCCAAGGACGGCGATCTACAAGCAACTTTTAGACCACCTGATGCTTCCTTCTGCTGGCAAGCTTTACAGAGAGGCTGGTTTCCCTTGTAGCAGGACTTGGTAGCAGCCCAGCCTGCAAAAGTACCAACAGCAGGTTCTGTGACCGTGGTGTTACTGTGCTTGACCAGCAAACCGGTCTGAGCTGAACCCCGTAGAGAGTCCCCGTAAACCATAATCATAAAAAAAAAATACAAGACGTAAAGGTTTAAAATACTTAAATCTATGGGCAACAAATCTATGAGTTTCAGTTTCTGAAATGACTGACAAGAAAAATATTAAATTTCCCCTCCAAAAAAGAGGTGCCTGTACATCTAAGAGTGCGTGCTACGTGCTTTCTGTGTGCAAAAGGTTTTGTTTTTATTTTTATTTCGTGGGCGAAACCCACAAAAATCGCTCAGGTTCATAGCGAGCTGCGGCCAAATAAAAACGACAATAACTCATTTGTGAAGGAGAATACGCCGACTAGGTGAAAATATGTAAAGCAGAGTCAGCTGACATCAGCATAATTTCTTTATGGTCAAATACTTAAAGATTAACTTAAATTTGCATAGTAAAATAAGTGACAGTGCGTTTATTGTCTTTGGCTGCGTTAGTCCCAGGTGAAAAGATGTCCAATTTATGTCTAAACGTCTAATAAAAGTCAAAAGAGGAACAACAGTTGCCTAATATTTCTGTCTTATTAGATCTGGCTTCAAAGCTCCAAGCTTCTCTGAACATCCCACCAACGCTTTCCCTTTGAATGATCAGGAACGTTCAGCGATCACACGGCTTGTTACCCTTTGGAGCAGCGTTGAGAGTCAGCAGAGCTGTCAGGCACCTGTACGGATAAAAGCGGGGGACTAACCGCGGACGCGCACGAAGACGCAGGCTTTCATCTCAGCCAGGATAAAACCCTCCAAGTGGTCTTCCTTCAGAGCGAGGAAGTTAATGTTCGCCGAGCCTTTGAAGAAGCGTGATAAAGTCCAAAAGCTCCGGTGTTTTTTGCACTTTAAAGATGTTGCCATTCAATTAATGTTTAACTTTCAAACATTACTAAAAGACAAATTAATCTAGGAAAACCATAATAACAGACACAAACAGCTGCGAACAAATGCTGACGTCCATTGTGGCTGTTAGATTAAAACCCCCACGGCGTTAGGCGTTTTAAGCCTTTATTCTCCCGCTGTAAGTTAAAGAGCCCTGGATGAGACGCTCAACCCGTCATCCATCTTTAGAAACTGACAGCAGTCGCTGCTGGAGCGCCCGTCTGCAACGCTAACCAGCATGCATTTTTAACGCACAGAGGAAAACATGGTGCCGAACATATGTCAACGCCTCCCACATGCGCTCTACACCACACAGAACGGGATTTTACAGCTGCACTCAATGCATTTAAGATAAAATAGGCATTGCAGACATGAACCGTAACAACACGCCGCTCAAAGTCAGCAAAAAAAAGCCCAGCCACCTATTATTCGTGCATGTTTGGCTCTCAGCTGCTGCACCTGGATTAGGTGGGGGGGGGGGAAAAAACAGACCTTTGTTTCACTGGCGGACGTCTCGGGGTTGAGAAGACGTGATGAAACGATGTCGCTCCCCCCTGCTAAATAGCTACATGCCAGAAAAATACGTGGTCCTAATCCCAGAGGATTTCACAGTGAGATGGAAAAATAACCCGCGTGAAACTTGACACAAACGGGAATAAAACGAGAGGGATGAACGGTGATGCTGCAGAGAGAGAGAGAGAGAGAGAGGGAGGGAGGAGGAAGGGAGCTGCCTGCAGGATGACTGTGACCTTCCCACCGCTTCGTCAGAACAAGCAGCATCAGCTAAGGGGGCACATTAGGAGACGGGGCCCGCCCACCGCACGATGGAAACAGACCAGCGCACAGGAGCAGGCTGGGTGGGGGAGGGATTCATGCGGCTCTCCTCCATGCTCCGACATTATGGAATAACCTCAATGACACTTTTCACAGCTCTATACCTCTCATGGAGGGGGGGGGGGGGGGGGGGGGGGGAAACATTTTCAGCCACCGACGGTTTTTTTTGCAGCAACGAATCCGGCTGCAAGCATGGCAGGAAGCAGCTTTCTCGACCCGTCTGTGCCGAACAACATAATATAAATATAAAAACACTGATAATGCAGCACTGAACTTTGAAGACAGCTTGGATGACTCCACCTTGCAGGCTGTTCAAAGGTCACAGAAGACCGCAGCAATCCAACGCAAAGCAGAGCATCATAAGGAGCGATGCACCAATATAGAAATATCGACATCGGATATTGACTAATTAGCTGGATCAGATATCAGATGATTGATGGCGATCCAGCATTCTGATCCAGTCATTTCTCTTTTTTAATTAATATCATACACAGTAATACAGTCACTTCTATGTTTCCAACGATGGCTGAGCAGAGCAGCTAGTAGTGAGCAAACACAGAGCAACAGCCAGACCGAACCAAGTCTGCTATTTGGAAACACTTCAAACTTGATACCCCAACACGTCCAAATGCAACACGCAGCATCTGCAACAATGATATAAAATAATCTTTATTTGTCATCGTCCTCTGCATCTAACCCATCCCGTAGGGAGACGTGGGCTCCCACTGTGCCACACCTGGAGACCCACAGTGGCTGGATTCAGGTGGTGGCTTTTAAGTTCAGAACCAAACTAAAAGCTCATCGTCATTCATGCGTCGACTCTTTTATTGCGAAGCTCAAAGGGTGCATCAGAGCAGATGCTAAAAAAAAAAGGGTTCTCCATCTAAAACCCAAGACACGCTGCGTTGAGTTCCTACAGAAGTCAAATGGAGAAAGAAAAGCACAGATTTATCTCCATTAAGACGCATTTCCAGACAGACACGACCTGTTTCTTGCACAAACGTTGATCCAAGAGCATTGGCACCGCTGCCAGACACAAAGCAGAGCCGGGCATGCAGGAGGGTGTGGCAGGGCCAGCAGGGCCAGAGTCCTCCAACCCTCCCCCTGACTTTACCTTTAAATATGTCCACCCAGAAACAGCGGCTCACCACGCCAGCTGACGCCTCTCAGCTCCGCCTCGCTCGGTTTATTGTTTTATACGTCCAGTTATTTAAATGTTAACCACTCTGTGACGTGGCAGTGAAAATGGGAGAGGAACAAAAAGGAGAAGTATTTCTCTAGAGACAAAAAAATGTGATTAAAGTAAAAAAAAAAAAAAAAAGCAGAAGAAAAATGTCACTATATGCGGACATAAACACAGCTCAGGGCTGAATTCAGGACAAATTTAGCTTCGGGAATCAACAGAATCAGATTATTCACAGAAACATGTAATATACCCGTAGTTCGCTTTACTAACGTTTATTTTTTTTCCCCCATCCCCTGTGCTAATAGGTGTTGTTACAGCGAACTTCGCAGACTGAAGCCAGCTTGCTGCTCCGCTCAGCGCCAGGCTAGCTGGCAGGCTAACCGGTGCTTAGCTTCACCCCTCCCCGCCGAAACGTTGCGGCTTCCAGCGCTTCAAAGCCCCGGTTCGATCATTTCTACCCACCCTGGCCTCAACCCACGCTTCCCGAACACTCGCTGAAGCAAACACCGCCCGAGTTGTGGGGTCTGCGTGGTTATTTTGTTTTGTTTTTTCCACTTACCGAGAGCTGGGACTGACGGAAAACTCAGCCCCCTGTTCAGATCCAAAATGTCTCCCACGCAGCAAAAATCTCCCAGAGGCCTCTGTGGCTCGTGTTGCTTACAGTGACGTCATGTTTTGATTTCTGCTCTGAAACTGTGGAAATGTTGAGGAGAACTAATTGTACCTTCTGAGCTCCAATTTTGGCCATCAGGTTTAGAAACTAACGCAATACGGTAAACATTTCTGAATTCCTTAAAGTAGTGACTAACTTTATGTTATAAAATTATATGTAAATAAATAACTTCCGACAACGTAGGCGGTCATTGATCATTATATCGCGGTGGACATAAATTAATTTAAATGACATGTATGGTCTACTAGAAACAATTTTATTCCACTACTTTTAGTAACTATTACTTATATTATTTAATGTTTTCGTGCCCTAGTTTCTGAAAGTTTTGAACCTGTGGCCGGACCGAGGGATAACGAAAGTTACGACTGTAACTACGGTTCTATGAATCCCGGATGACCGCCAGAGGCGGTGCTTAAAGCACTGAATGATCACTCTTGCGCATGCACAGGTCGAGAATCTTATACCAACATAGTCACGTGTGACCCCCGGTGACTCCGGAGCCCATATAGTCACGTGACAGCGACAGCTCAGTCCCTTAATCTTCTCGCGAACAACACGATGATTCCGAGGGACCGAGCGCTCTGGCGGTCATCCGGGATTCATAGAACCGTAGTTACAGTCGTAACTTTCGTTCTATTTCATCCCTACTGACCGCCAGAGGCGGTGCTTAAAGCACTGGATGACGATTATCAACAGAGTCCTGAGGAATCACACATGGAAAAGAGAGGACCCCAGAAAAAAAAAAACATGCCCACCTCACTGGGATGATGGTGGTCCTTGGGATAGGATCGCCTCCATTGGGTGAAGGGCAGCCAGGTTAACCCTGTAAAACCTAGCAAAGGTATTTGGGGATGACCAAGAGGCTGCTGCACAAATAGCCTCCAGAGAAACCCCAGTCATGGCGGCCCATGACACACTAATGCTCCTGGTGGAATGGCATCGTACACCAGCAGGGGGCTGGCGGCCCTGTAGAACGTAAGCTTGTTCTACCACGTCCACAATCCAACGTGCCAGACGCTGTTTAGAAAGGGCCTGCCCCTTGCGGGGCCCAGCATAGCAAACAAACAGACTATTAGACTGCCGGAGGGAAGCTGTGAGTCTGACATATGCCTCTAGTGCCCGAACAGGGCAGAGAGGCTCGTCGGCCCCACCTGCATCAAGGCGAGCAAGCTGGAGGGGCACAGCATGGCTCGCAGTAGAGGCCACTTTGGGAAGAAAAGCAGCGTCAGGCCAGAGTGTGACGCCAGAACCAGCCGGGTTCCAGCGGCAACAGGACTCATGAACAGACAACGCATGGAGCTCACCCACCCGTTTTGCCGAAGCCATGGCGAGGAGAAAAGCTGTCTTTTTTGACACGCACTCAAGACTCGCCTCCGCCAATGGTTCAAATGGAGGAGATCGCAGGGCGGCGAGGACAAGGGAGAGGTCCCACACGGGCACAACAGGGCGTGTGGGAGGGCGCAAGCGACGGGCGCCTCTCAGAAACAAAGAAATATCTTTGTTACGGCCAACCGTTTCCCCACTCATCCCTGAATGCCAGCAAGAGATGGCAGCAACATAAACTTTCAGAGTGGAAGGAGACCGACCTTGGGAGAGCAGTCCTTGAAGGAAGGTCAAAATAACAGAAACAGGGCAGTGCACCGGGTCCTCGTGTCTTGCCCGACACCAGCTGCTAAAAACTTTCCACTTATGAGTGTACACCAGTCGTGTGGAAGGGGCCCTGGCATTAGTCATTGTATGCCCGATGTCTCCGTCATACTCAGAGAAGGACACGCCGGGCCCTGTAGCGGCCAAACCCAGAGATGGAGGCGACTGGGGTTGGGATGCAGGATCTGACCACCCAGTTGTGACAGGAGGTCCTTCCTGCGGGGAAGAGGCATCGGAGAGCTGCAACAGAGCCTGTGCAGCAGTGGAAACCAGGTCCTCCCCGGCCACCGGGGGGCTACCAGAACGACCTGATGCCCTTCCTGAAGGACCCTCAGGAGTGTTGGGCCTATCAGGGGAAGTGGCGGAAACGCATAGAGCAGCACCCTGGGCCAGTCGTGTGCCAGCGCATCCTGACCCAGGGGACTGGCACTGTCTGCCAGGGAGAACCACAGGGGGCAATGTGTTGTCTCCTTGGATGCGAACAGATCTACAGCCGCCCTTCCATACCTCTGCCAAATGATCTCCACTACCTCCGGATGGAGCCTCCACTCCCCCGGTGGTGGGCGTCCCCGAGAGAGAATATCGGCCGGAACATTCTGGACCCCTGGAATGTGGGCTGCTCTGAGGCTGGTGAAAAGAGGGGCCGCCCAAGTCAAGAGCTTCTGGGTCAGCCTCAGCAGGGCTATCGACCGTGTTCCCCCCTGATGGTTGATATGAAACACCACCGACGTATTGTCCGACCGCACCAGGACATGCCTGTGGCGCAGGCCTGGGAGGAAGTGTTGCAACGCCCGCCGCACAGCCTCTAGCTCCAGGACGTTGATGTGCTGCCGCTTTTCCTGCGGAGACCATGTCCCTCGGGCAATCTGCCGCTGCCACGCCGCCCCCCACCCTGTGGTGGATGCGTCGGTAGAGACGACCTCCCGTCGAGACGGCAGAGAGCCCAGTGGAACCCCCCGGGTCATAAATGCTGCATCCCGCCACTGAGCCAGTGACGCGAGGCAATAAGAGGACACCCGCAGCCTTTTGCGGCGGTGCGGCGTAAGAGAAGGGTCCAGCCTCTGGCTGTTGAGCCACATTTGCAGTGGTCGCAGAGACAGCAGCCCCAGGGGTGTTACCGCAGCAGCCGCAGTCAGCATGCCCAATAGACGAAGATAGAGAATAAAGGGGGGTGCATGGCCGGGCAGAAAAGCGGGCAGCATCTGCAGAATGCTCTCGACACGCTGAGGCGATGGTCGAGCAGTCATGGTTAAGGAGTCCATCGTGATGCCGAGAAACGTGACCACCTGAGATGGAACCAAGTTGCTCTTCTGCCAGTTCACATGAAGACCCAACCGCGCTATATGATCGAGCAGCCTGCGTGTGTCTGCAGCGGCTTGAGCTTCTGTGGGCGCACAGATGAGCCAGTCGTCCAAGTAGGGCAGGATCTTCAGCCCCTTGGCCTGCAGAGGACACAGGGCCGCAGCTACGCACCGCGTGAACACACGTGGGGACAGGGAGAGGCCGAACGGAAGGACTCCGAACTGAAAATGCTTGCCCTGAAACGCAAAGCGGAGGAACTGCTGATGATGCGGTGCAATCGGGACATGAAAGTATGCGTCCTTCAAGTCGACCAAGGTGAACCAGTCGCCTGGGGAGACTGCCTGAAGCACATCCCTGACGCTCAACATGTGGAAGGGGATAGCCTTCAAGAAAACATTCAGACCTCTCAGGTCCAAAATTGGGCGGAGTCCGCCAGTCTTTTTTGGGACTAAAAAATATTTTGAGTAAAAGCCCCCTGGATCCTGCAGGGGGTCGACAGGCAATATAGCACCCTTGGCCAGCAAGGCGCCTATCTCTTGGCTCAGAGTCTGAGCCATTTCCAGGCCGTGAATCACCGTCATCCTGACTCGACCAGGAACTGGGGGGCGGCGGCGGAACTGTAGCGCATAACCCCGGGTAATTGTAGACACCACCCACGGATCGGGAACGAGAGCGGCCCAACAGCTGAGCTGGTCCGGGGTAAAGTGTCCCACCGCCAGCTCGGTGATGTCATTTCCGAGACCCCCTGCCCTTAAGAGGGCGGGAGGGCCGCCGAGGAAACTGTCCGGGTCGGGAAGCGACCCGAGCAGGTCCTGCAGTAGGCGCTGCAGTAGGTGCCGCAGCAGGTCGCGGCGGCCCCATGGGGGCTGTAGTCCGAGCAACATATGTGCGTGAAAGAGATGCCGAGGCACCCGCAGCAGGATGCCGCGATGGTCTGCGATGAAGGCCAGCCAACTGCTGCTTGGTACGGGAAGCCTGGGCCGACCGCTCCAAGGCTGCAAGTGCAGCAGAGCCAAACAACTCCCCCGGAACCACTGGAAGGCTCATCAGGGTCCGTCTACAGGCTTCAGTCAAAGGAGACTGAGCCAGCCACACTTGACGGCGTGCCTGAACCAGGGTGGACAGGACACGGCCGATTTCCCTTGACAAAAGGGCAAAGGCATGAAGCGATGCGTCCAACAGCCCCCGAGTGGGCGCGTCAATTGCAAAGCCTTCCAAGGAGGCTGAGAGACCTAGTAACAAATGAGACAACGAGTTACCAAGCCGCCCTAAACGAGACCCCGCATCATAGGCCCTGCACAGCAGGTCATCAGTCACCCGGCACTGAGGACGAGGACACCTGGCGTCAGTTCTCAAAGCCTCATCTGGCGCCACAATGAGGGATGCTATTGCGGGCTCAACAGAAGGCATATGGCCCAAGCCAAACTTGGGCGCATCTTGCATGGCCGCCAGAACCCTGCCATCAGAGGTCGGCCGTGAGAAGACCTTAGTGTCTGCCCAACAGGTATGAACTAGGGATGTCCCGATCCCGATCTCGAGATCGGATCGGTCCGATCTTTTCCCTTTTTCCCGTGATCGGGACTCGGCTACATTACCTGACTAGTCGCGCCGATCTTTACGGCAACTGCCGTAAAGTACTCGCCAGTTATGGTTGACGGTAGTTGCGCAATACAAACCTCCGCGGCGCTGCAAAGCAAGCATGTCAGAAGTGTGGAAGTATTTTACTCTCGCGAGTGAAGACTGTCCTAAAGCTACTTGCAATGTCTGCAACATGGCAATTTCCAGAGGAGGTAGCAGCAGAGCTACATTTAACACCACGAACTTGATTCGTCATCTGAGGACAAAACATGACAACGTGTATGAAGCGTTTTGTAAAGCTGCAGATGGAAAGGTTGCTAAAGCGAAGCAACAAACGCTGGACGTTATGAGGAGAGACAAATACTCCAATGAAAATAATAGAGCAAAGAAGATCACAGAAAGGTTGGTCGAATTTATTGCTCTTGACAACCAGCCCATCTCAGTAGTTGAGAATGTCGGTTTGACTCGTCTTCTGGAAGTTTTGGACCCGCGCTACGCTCTGCCTTCGAGACACTACATTGCCGACACAGCCATACCACAGCTGTACAGCAAAGTAAAAGCAACCATACATAGTCAATTGAACCGGAACGTTGTTGTTAGTTTCACTACGGATATTTGGAGCGCAGATGTTTGCCCGATGTCCCTCCTGAGCCTCACTGCGCACTGGGTTGATCCCGAAACTTATGATTTAAAGCGTGCCGTACTGCATGCTCATCAGTTCCGCGGGGCTCATACAGCAGAACATGTCAGCCAAGCCATTTCGGAGATGCTGAATGCGTGGGGGATAGACAAACAACGTGTGCATGTCATTTTACGTGACAACGCGAGGAACATGAAGAAGGCAATGGATGAATTGGGCGTGCCAAGTCTGGGCTGTGTTGCTCACTCACTGCAGCTGGCTGTGCATGAGGGTTTGCTCTCACAACGTAGCATACTAGATGCACTTGCCAACGCCAGAAAAATCATTGGTCATTTCAAGCACTCAACTTTGGCATACTCAAAACTACAAGACATCCAAATTGAGATGAAAGTGCCTGTAAAGCGCTTACTGCAAGATGTCCAAGTAAGATGGAATAGTACACTCTACATGATGCAGAGCCTCCTCGGCCAAAAGCGCACCTTGAGCGTTTATGCTGCAGAGCACAACCTCCCAGCTACTCTAACAGTGAACCAGTGGGGACTGATGGAGAGGGCGGTTGAAATCTTAGCTCCATTCGAGGAGCTAACAAGAGCTGTCAGCGCTGAAACAGCCACTACAGCTGACGTGATTCCTGCAATTGCAGCCCTGAAGCGTGTTCTTTCCAGAGAGCAGGCCACTGATGAAGGAGTTAAGACTATGAAAAGGACCCTATTGGAGGCAGTGGAACGACGTTTCAGCCACGTTGAAAGTGATCCTCTGTATTCTGTGGCATCATTGGTGGATCCAAGATATAAAGACAGGCAAGTCCCTTAATAGGTATATGATGTATATTTTGAATATTTTGTTGCAGAATCAAATTCATGCCTTGTTTCAAACTCTAGAAATATGCACTTTATTAAAATTCACATTATTGTTTTTTTTCCAGATACTTTGCAGATCCTAATAGCTTAGGGCCTGCCAAAGACGCTCTCATTAGAGAGGTGGAGAAGATGGAGGAGTTAAAGAAAGCCAGCAGTGATGTGCCAGAAGAGCAACAGTCTAGCAAGAAGCCACGTCTCAGCACAGACACCAGCCTTGGCAGTGTGTTTGAAGAGATCCTGCAAGAGAGTGAGCAGGAAAGGCGATCTGTGACTTCTTCATCTGTACTGGTTCAGGTGCAAACTTACCTCACTGAGCAAACCATTGTACGGTCTGCAAACCCTTTGACTTATTGGAGGGACAATGCTGCCCGATTTCCCTCACTGGTGGGAATTGCACAGAGGTATCTCTCTGCCCCTTGCACAAGTGTGGACAGCGAGAGACTCTTCAGCGCTGTGTCCAACATAATGGACGAAAAGAGAAACCGTCTGTCAGCTGACAGGGTTGAGAAGCTGGTGTTTCTTAACAAGAATCTTCATTTCACTTTAAAATGACTGAATTAAGATATGTGAGTGAGGCATAACTGGAAAGAGCTTTGTGGTTATTATAACTAAGTATTCAGGTTTGGTTGTTTAGTTGTTTTTAGGGGTACGTATGTGTTTGTTCATGACTGAAAAATGGTCTTGGTGATTTTGATCATGTTTCAGTGATCATGCTACTTTTAAGTTACAGTCCTAAAGTTTTGAATTCATTTGATTGAATTCTGTTTACTTACTTTTTAAGTTGGATTGAGATGTTTGAAATTCATTTACTGAATTGTGACTATTTGTCAATCTGTTTACACAACATTTAAGATGAGCAAAGGCACTTTATATTTGCTCAGTGGTCAGTGCACTTTATTTTTATTGACTTTATGGCAGCCTATGTTAAGCACTTATAAGCTAAAAGTGGATCTTGCATAGCACTTTCTTTTTGACAATACTGTACCAAGTAAGTATTTTTCTTTTTACTTTTGTCTAAAACATTAAATTGAAGCTGACCTTTAATTCTGGGTAAGATTTTGATTTCATGGGATTTACAATAATAGAAATGCTTTTTGATCAAATATTAGTCTAATAAAAAAGTTAAGTTACTTGCTTAAAATATATTTGAGTTTTATCAATTTCAATACTAAAGGCAAAATATCGGATCGGGACTCGAAATCGGATCGGATTTAAGGTTAAAAGATCGGATCAGGATCGGAGGCCTAAAATGCTGATCGGGACATCCCTAGTATGAACCTCCTTAACATATTCGGCTGATGGGGGAACCATAAAGGACGACCTAGCAGGAGGACGTCGAAAGAACGCACTGGAATTCACAGGTTGGTTCTGCGGAGCATCCAGCTGCAACCGGGCAAAAGCAGTTTTTAACGCACCCACTATAGAATCGTCCTCTTCCGACCGAGAATCGGAAGAGATATGCGAACCGGCATCCGACAGATGCGAGCCCGAGTCAAGCGGATCCTGAAAATCAGTACCCGATGCTGCTAGGGAAATAGCATCGTCCCCCAAGGCAGAGAGTCCTGAACCCATGCTCTGCACTGGGTCAGGGTCTTCAACCAAGCCCACAGCACGTCCGTCCCTGAGGGACTCCAGCAGCGCTTTCATCTCCTTCAACTCAGAAGTAAGATGAGCCACCTGCCCAGATAAGCCCTCGGAATCCGTAGGGCTTCTCTTGGTCCTCTTCCGGGGGGGCCCCGCAGCCTCAGGAACCGTACGCTTCCTAGGCTGGCCGGTGCCCTGACAGTCAGCTAAGCGAGCATTACGCAGGGACAAGGGAAGAACAGAACAATTAGGGCAGGCCGCTTCAGTCAAGGCCTCCCTCAGGTGATCCGGTCCCAAACAAGAGGGACAGAGGTCATGCCCATCCTCTAACTGGAGAGGGGCCAAACAAGCTCTGCAGCACGGCACGTCCAACATCATGTGCTCGCAGGACTAGGTCAGGTCGAGCTGAAAACGCTACTCTTGACACTAGCAGACGAGCAAATAGGCCAGGAAACCCGGTCGAGCAGAACACGCCACCAGGGGTTCCCCAGCAGTGGAAAAGCTGCAAAGAGCACTGTGAGGGAAGCCGAACACGGCTGCTCACAATGAGAAGGCGAGCCCGAAAACGGCCGCAATTAACTTAATAGGCAAGCTCGGGAACGGCTGCCCGGTAAATGAAGGAGGCAAGCTCGGGAACGGCTGCCCGGTAAATGAAGGAGGCAAGCTCGGGAACGGCTGCCCGGTAATAAAGGAGGCAAGCTCGGGAACGGCTGCCCGATAAATGAAGGAGGCAAGCCCGAAAACGGCTGCACGGTAAATGAAGGAGGCAAGCCCGAAAACGGCTGCACGGTAAATGAAGGAGGCAAGCTCGGGAACGGCTGCCCGGTAAACAAAGGAGGCAAGCCCGAAAACGGCTGCCCGGTAAACGGAGGAGGCAAGCCCGAAAACGGCTGCACGGTAAACGGAGGAGGCAAGCCCGGGAACGGCTGCGCGGTAAATGAAGGAGGCAAGCCCGGGAACGGCTGCCCGGTAAATGAAGGAGGCAAGCCCGAAAACGGCTGCACGGTAATGAGACGCAAGCTCAATCAGTATATGTAGCCAACACGGCTGCAATTTGCCAAGATAAAGGCAAGCCGCAAGAACGGCGGTAGAGTAAATAAGAAACGCACGCCCGAAAGCGGGAGCGATTAACAAAATACGCACCAACCAAAAACCAAACGGCAAGCAACAGGTTGGTCGGAGTCGCCAAAAAGGCAAAGGGAAATCGACGCAGGGAGCGAACGCGTCCCGCTTCCCGTCGAATAAAGGAAAAACAACTTACCAATCGAAGAAAGAGTTGTAATAAGAATAGCTTGCGCAGCCTCTGGAGGGCGAGAAAATCCTCGCAGCCCCGACCGTAGTCTCGAGGCTACCAGCGACAAGCAACAATCAGTGACTTACCACCTGCACAACCTGCATGCGAGAAGATTGAAAGGGACTGAGCTGTCGCTGTCACGTGACTATATGGGCTCCGGAGTCACCGGGGGTCACACGTGACTATGTTGGTATAAGATTCTCGACCTGTGCATGCGCAAGAGTGATCATTCAGTGCTTTAAGCACCGCCTCTGGCGGTCAGTAGGGATGAAATAGAACCAGCCTTTGCGGCCGCTTAGGGCATAGGAGACCCTGAATTTGCACAGGACAGGTTGACTAAAGCATGAGGAAAACAGTTATAGCTTCAGTGCTGTGACAAAGTTTTTTTTGGTTTTTATAAAATCTTTTCATTAAAAAAATAAATAAAAAAAATCCCCCACTGAAGGCAACAAATTACATTTGCATTCTATTCCATTGAATATCAAGGATAGCTTGTGTTACTAATGAAAACAGTTTTTAAATTTGGCTTTATATATATATATATATATATATATATATATATATTATATATAAAGAGCTACCCAAACCACCCTGGCCCAATTTGAAAACATAATCGGCCCCCTCAACCTGAAATAGTAATGAGTTGTTTATGTTACTATGGAGAAATTTTGTTTTGGGTATTGTTTTAACTATGTATGTCTTGGGTTTTAGATAGAGAACCATGCCTCTAGGTACATCAACAAGACTTCATCTGATTAAGAGTTATTAAACTTCCTTTTACATACTAATGTCTGTTTGCACACTTTTACGTAGCTTCTCAGTGAGTGTTTGTTTGCACATTCATACAAATTGCAGTTTTCTACATCGTTCTGCGACTCGACTGCTGCTGATCTTCTTTCCTTTTTTAACTTGATCACATTTTTATCTGAATATATACCGTATTATCTGTTAATAATTGCACGTCATGTTCTCCTTTTGATAAGTCTTTCTCTTCTGTTGTGCAGCTTAACCTTATATTTAGCTGCTTCACATATTATGTTTTTGCCTTTCTGAGGATCTTCTCAAGGAATGCTCATTGTTTGTTTTTTCCATGGGTATTTCTGATTTGTGTCCATTTGTTATGTGTGCATTCAGAGCCTACATATCTCCAAAATGTCCTTTTGGCTGCATAATGTGCCCTGTGGCTCTACGCTTCTCTAGGAGTGAATGCTGCTTGTCGGGACTTTGATGAAATCAACTGGTTCCCCTATATAGGAAATTTTTGACCAATCTGTATAATCTGACCCAATCTGTATAATATGATTGAACTTGACTTTGTAAAGTGCCTTGAGATGACATGTTTCATGAATTGGCGCTATAAGTAAAATGTAATTGAATTGAATAATGCCAATAAAGATTCTTTATTCATTTTGATTCTTGAAAAGCTAAGGAGGGGATTTCTTTAGAAAGACCACTCCTGCCTCGCCGGTGAACATCCAGGGCTTGGATATGGCCAAACTGACTTCCATCATGAACAACGCCTCTCACCCTCTCCACAGCACTATGGGCATCCCCATTGTCTGCCATCGTGCAGGAAGGAACACTCCATAAGGTCCTTCCTCATATCAACAATATTACGACAATAAAAACATATAAATGGACAAATCTGCCACTGAATATATGTTTCACCTCATTTGTATCTCGTTTTCTAATTTGATGTAGCGTTCATATCTGTATTAAGTTTTTTGATACAGTATGAACAATTTTCTTTTAATTATCTACCTAAATGTGCGCCTTTTTCACACTTTCTTGCTGCTCTGACAATTCAGTTTCCCACTTGGGTGATTCATAAAGTCTTATCAGAGTAAAATAAATGAGCCCATAGAGTCTTTGGGTAGTCAAACAAAACGTTTTCTTTTTCCTAGAGAGCGGAGGGGAAACATCTTCAGTTCACAGTTGTGTTTCGAAAGCAACAAGACAATGCTGCCCCCTAGTGGCAAAGATGAAGAATTGTAGCGTCAGACGGTGGGTTCGCACCATTCGACACCCGGCGGGGTGGGGTGATTCGCTGACCATTTCAAACAGGGACCGACTCTCGACTGATTTGCAAAAAGTATGTGAGAATACATGATAGAATGTGATAGATTCTAACTCAGGATGCGCAATAACCACGCAGAGGCGCCTACAGGAAGTTTTCAAAGAGAGGGTTCCACCTCCAATCCTGGGGTGGCGTGGCACAATAAAACCTAAAGGCATGACAGAATATATGACCGTCCCTAGCGGTCATAATAATGACATATAATACCGAAATAGACAAAACAGCAAAACTGCAAGACGGCCTTTTATTCACTCGTCAGCCCCCATCCATTTAGGAGAGAAACTCCTCCCATTCCGCTTTGGCATCACTTCTGCCCGGATCATCCCCCGGCTGACTGTTAAGGAGTGTACCCAACGCCTCTTTACCAAACTACGACACAGCCACAACAAAGAGTTTTAGATTTTTTTTAATTGTTAAGGCTGAACAAAAATTATATTGATTCATCACAATATGCCGCCTTTGTATCACACAAATAAAATAAAACGTATTTACTTTCCACTCCCGCTTGTCGCTTTCACCTGCGTCATCATTGCGCGACGTGGTGTGCAGGACGGTGAAGGACGCCGAGTAGTCTTTTTTTGGATGAAATAATTAAAAAACAAAAATACAGGCTGGATGTTAAGATTATTCTGGGTCGTGTGTGAGGTTTAACCCGACGTTCCCAACTATCTGCGAGTTTTTAGAGCCACGGGAAGCAGGAGGAAGTCAGTGCGTCGCTGTAATCTGCCTCGGTAAGGCAATGTTCATGCCACCCCACGCAGTAATAACAAAATGTGTCATTATAAATGATTAGGAAATACAACAAAATATAACTCTGGCGTGCTAGAAGAGTTGCTAACGTGCGAGCTTGATTTAAAAAAAAACGAGGTAGAAAGCACGTGGTTTAAATTGCGTCAGACGCGTACTTTAACACTCATGAACTTTAATCACATCTTTACCATGAAGGTTGCCGCTGCTGTAACGCTTCACGGTATGCTGTCTTCCAGGAGAGGGTTTATAATGTTGGAAGATCTGGCTCGCGGTTTTTTTATATTCACCCCCAAAGATGCTGTATCAGCTTGGGGTGTGTGGATCTCTTCGTTTCCTCCACA
Source organism: Fundulus diaphanus (assembly GCA_037039145.1). Lineage (NCBI taxonomy): Eukaryota > Metazoa > Chordata > Actinopteri > Cyprinodontiformes > Fundulidae > Fundulus > Fundulus diaphanus. The sequence goes on along the minus strand of CM073121.1, from coordinate 43,861,384 downwards.
TCCAGGCGTCTAAGGACCCTGGGACTGGAAGGACTGACTTTGAAAGCTCTTTTTACCGGAACTAAGGGGCGATGTACAGCCTCTTGAATAATTCCCCCCCCCCCCCTCACCAAGATTTCCTTTTGGCACAGTGTGGTCAGATATGTACCGTGGTCCTTGCTGGTTTCTCCAGGGAGGACACGTCCTCTGTTCTGGGGTCCAGATGAGGTGGGCTTTACACCATCTGACTCTTTGAATGTATACTCTGAGATGTAAGGTTTGGATCAGGGCTGCACAATATTAGGAAGACATGCAGTTGTGATATTGATGAGGAGTATTGCGATGGCGATATGGATTGCATTAAACTCACATTTTCCACCTTTACAGTGTTCCCACCAATCTTCCAGAGCGTTTTGTTTTTGCTCATTAGTGTCAGGTTGGGCCATAAAGGGGAGATGACAAATATATTACCTGCAAACAGAGTTTTAATGCAGGGCGCTCGAAATGTTCCCGCTTTGCAAACTCTGCATCCGCTGCGGTTGTGACGTTGCTCACAATAAAGACTGCGATTGGAGATATTGTGCAGCTCCGGTCATGGGAACCCACTCCATAAAACTACCCACACACTCTTCTTGACCCTAATCTGGAGGCCACATGGACTTCGGAGGTCTTTAGCTATTGACTCCTGCTCTGTGGGCCTTGACATCCGCTGAACCTGCGATCTAATGTGTTTCGCCTGCCCTACCGTCGTCCCCGACTGTTTACTCACTCCGCTTCGCTGAGAAATGTTTAGCAGCGAGCAAGTTGACCTGTTGCACAGGTGACATCCTCTAGAGACTTCTAACAATAAAAACCGTTAAGGGGTGAAACATTGTGTTGTGGGACTGATGCTTTTTGTTCAAAAGTCTCCTTAAAGTGACCACATTTATTTACTTTAATGAGGTATGCGATTGAACACAAGTCTGTTTTTGTTTTTTTGCAGCTGTCATGGCGTTGTCGTGTTTAACCCGAGCTCTGCGCTCCCTGACGCTCTCCCAGCCTGCTCTGCTCTCCTCACAGGTAAACACACCTTGCCTGAAACGGCCGGCGTCGGCCCCTTCACGTCGCAGCCAACAACCGAGCTCTGTGTCTCCTCCTTTGTGCTTTTGTGGCAGCAGGCGGTCGCTCGGCTGAAGCCGGGAACTCGGGGACCGGCTGCGGTCGGCCAGTGCAGAGGCTTCCTGACCACAGCCTCTGTGGAGCAGAACAGGACGCTCTGGAAGCAGAGGGACAAGTACACTATCAAGCCAATAGGGATGAAAAAGACCGGAGGCAGAGATCATACGGGTAAGACTGGAGGACAGTGATCCTCATCATTCATTTCTTCAACATTCAGAGGAGCTATAAATGAAGTAGGATGTTTAAATAATTTGAAAAGCCTTTCAGCTCACTGCTTAGGTTTTTGTGTAGGGTTGAGGTCGAGGCTATTCCAGCAGCTCAAAGTCTGCCTGCTTGGTTATTGTGAAACTAGTTTTTAACAAGGTTGATTGTGTCTTAAGTTTCCACCGACTAGTTGAAGATTTGGAGGTTCTCCTCAGTACTTGCTTGCAATACAGCTGGACCATAAGGATGTAAACAGGCCCATGGCATTATAACGCCCCCCCCAAACTAACTTACATTGACTCTTCTAAACATAGTTCGTCATTGTGTTCGAACTAGGGCTGGACGATATAGAAAACATGCATATCGATGAAATAGAAATCATATTGATTGATCAACAGATTTAAAACTTATACTTTAAGTGCAGCCCTGGTCGTTTTATGCTGTTGCTTAGCGACCTATTTTTAGATACAGAACACACAAACACTGAATTCACACTCAACCCATAATTCAACCAAATTTTTACCAAAACTGCAAGTTTTTCTAAAAGAAAGGAGAATGTGTGCTCTCTGAGCTCTTTGAAGGGGGCGGAGCTTGGTGACGGAGCGTTCCTGGGTCTGCGTTGTGATTGGTTGGGAGGATGTAATGACTGTAATATTGACCTATGGCTAGAATGCATAAATAAAGGAAAACTGTAAAATTGAACTTTTTATTGAACCTTTTTTATCATATTAAATCATCCATATACGTCTATTGATCGATATGTATTGTAATTGAATTATAGTCCAGCCCTAGTTTGAACAACTCCATCTTTTAGATCAAAGCTTTCTGCAGAAGGAGCCTGGATTGTCCATGCGGGCAGCCCCAGATTTCAGTCGAGCTTAAAGATGTAGAGTTCTGAGCGGGGACTTCCTGGTCTGTAGCATCTCCGGTCATGCTGGTATCAGAGGAGTCAGCAAGGCTGCTTTTCTCAACCATTTCCAGTTCATGATGGACTTGATGCTTTTGTTGTTTCTCGTGTTGGTCTTGAACATCCTAAGGAAATTCCTCTTATCTGAGATGATTGAAGCGTAAGACATAATTGGGTGTTTGGACACAGCAGTGAACCCGAACACATAAACTGCCTTTTTAAACGGAAAACACTGGCTGACAAAGTCTCTGGAATGAGCCTATAAATCAAAAGCCAGGTCTTTGCCAGTTACTTTAAACATGCGGCCCCATTTCTAATAAACAGGGGCTTTAGTTTGGCGATAAAATGTGTAGCTGAAGGCTGAATTTACCCAAACTTTGAGTGTGACGACATTGGAGGACAAGAAATTCACACTTGTGGCCCGCAAACTTGTTTTTCCACAAATATCAAAGTTGCATATTATGTTATGCAGTCGGCACAAAGAAAAAAAATATTTGAATAAACTAATTCCTGACCATGATTTCATGTAAACATCTGAACACAGCTGGTTAAGGTTTATGAAGACAGCTTCTTAAAACAGATGAAACAGGAACAGCTGCCAGGTTTTATGGCAAACTTTAATCTCATTAAGAGTTTTTTTTAACATTAATAAAATCAGATGTTAATATCTATTAAACAAGAGCTAAATAGCTAAAGGTATTTTTTTGCAGCATAGTGAAACACTTTATTTCCAAAGCATGATTGTCTGTCATTGATTGAAGGTTATAACAGAAGTTCTGGTCCTCCTTTGCTGTCAAATGTCTGTTAATGAATCCGGTACAGATCAAGCTCAGCCTCTGCTGGACAAACCTAAATCCCTTTGGGAGTTAGGTTTGTGTAACACCGGATTTTTCCACTCTCCTCTCTGCTTATTTGCAGGAAAGGTACGCACACGGGGCATTGGTGGAGGCCATAAACAGAGGTACCGCTGGGTAGACTTCCAGCGATTACGTTACGAACCCAACAAAGAGGGTCATCCTTTTGAGGAGAAGGTCGTCGAGGTGCGATACGACCCCTGCAGGTGAGATCATTTCATCCGGCCGAATTCCTACTCGCTGGAAAATAGATAATAAAAGTTATTCATTTTTGTATTTTCGGTTTTGTGTAAAGGTCGGCTGATATTGCTCTGTTAGCGGGAGGCAACCGCAAAAGGTGGATCATTGCAACAGAGAACATGCAGGCCGGAGACATCATCAAAACATCCGGCGTGATCGGACGCATGGCAGGTATGAAACCCGTCCTCTCAGATTCTTCTCAGACGTTGTTGATGGCATTTTTTAAATTTATTTAGGTATTTTTAACATTTTGGAAACTCTTCACAGTATCGGCAAATGAAGGGGATGCCTACCCACTGGGGGCTCTTCCTGTGGGGACGCTAGTGAACAACCTGGAGCTTCAGCCAGGCAGAGGATCGGAGTACATACGTGCTGCAGGTACTCCGGTTTGTGTTCCTGATACATTTTGGTAGAACTACACGATGCAGCCTGTACATTCCCAGGACCTAGAAGTTACTTTCTAGATCAGTTACGCAAGTTCCAGAAAGCAAAAACCAAGTTCTAGCAAAATAACCATTAGGTTCCAGAACGTTCCTTAAAGGGTGACCCACCCCCAAATCAACTTATAGTGCTGTCTACATATCCTGATTATCGCTAACCTATCGATTTCTCAGGTTAGCGATTTTTTTTTATTTTTTTTTTCCCTAGCTTAGCAATAAGTTACCTTATTTAGCTTTTACTAGCTGCCCAGACCGTTACCCTCACGTTACCTGGTTTGCCGTGCAGCGCCTCCTCTTGGCACATTTGTCAAATATGAGACGGGCGGAGCAAGGCTCTGGTACAGGGGTGAGTTACACTTTAAAGGTTCTGGGAAAGTAACCATCAGGTTCTGTGAATGTTTATTTAAAGGTAACCGTTAAATTTGGTTCCAGGGAAGTTCTAGAGGGTAACCATAACGTTCTGGAAAAGTTTCTGAAGGTAACTATGAAGTTCCATGAAAATATCAAAAAGTAGCCGTTCCATGAAAGTTCAGGGAAAGTAACCATCGGTTTTTATAAATGTTCTGGTGAAAGGAAGTTACTTTCCATAGACTTTTGAGGAATTTAACCAATAAATTGTATAACAGTACTGAGAACGTAACTATTAACTTCATGGAAGTTCAGGGAGGGTAACATAAAGTTCAGGGAAAGTAACCATTAGGTCCGATTACAGTTCTGGGGTTTTATCATTAATTTCCAGGGTAAGTGATTTGTTCTAGAAAGTAACTGGCGGGTTACAGGAAAATAGGGGCTGGTGGTGTTAACTAGATGATGCTGATGATGCAAACCTCAGCGTTTTAGAAATACCACTAGTCATGATCATTTACATTTGTTGTTTGGTTTTCAGGCACAAGTGGCGTCTTGCTGCGTAAAGTAAACGGGACTGCAATTGTTCAGCTCCCTTCGAAGCAGCAGGTTCAGGTGAGGTGGAACTGCTTTTTTACTTTTTTTTTAAAGTCTCTGAACACAACGCTCTGCTGTGGACTAAACGTCGGCCTTTCATTACGCACAGGTGCTGGAGAGCTGCATGGTAACGGTGGGCCGCGTGTCGAACATCGACCACAACAAGCGGATCATCGGCAAAGCCGGTCGCAACCGCTGGCTCGGCATCCGCCCGTCCAGCGGCTTGTGGAAGAGGAAAGGAGGCTGGGCGGGGCGGAAGATCAAACCGCTGCCTCCCATGAAGAGCTACGTCAACCTGCCCCTGATCTCCGCCAGCTAACGCAACGTCGTCCGTTGACGATTGGACCGCAGGCGCCGGCGTTGGCTGCCGGCATCGCTGGAAGAACGAATAAAGACAAGCCGCTTGTACTGAAGATTAAAATTTTTTATTAAACACAACTGCCTGTGAGAGCATGGAAAGAAAAAAAATTATAAAAATCCAAAACATATTTACATCTATAGTAAAACATGCAGAGTAACCCATATTTTTAGTGGTAAATTTAAAAATACTGTCATGTCCTCTATAATGGGGTTTGTGCAAAGACACCGGGTGGCAGTCGAAGTGACAGGACCAATGAGATGGCATGGCTGGATTGTGACCGGTTCTCTAAAGCGTAACACTGATGTTCTAACACTTCAATTCAATTCAATTTTATTTATATAGCGCCAATTCATGAAACATGTCATCTCAAGGCACTTTACAAAGTCAAATTCAATCATATTACTTCATATCACTTCTTTTGCCAACTTATTGTAACAGAGTGAGCATGCCCGCTCATTGATCCAGCCTTGTAATAACACCCAAATGCTACCTCTAGAATTAGGGGGAGAAATAAAACTGAGGTTAAATACACTAAAATAGAATTATAATTTGCTTATAAGTATCATAAAGGGCTTAACCCCCCGTGGCTAGTGCCCTCGAAACACAAATCTGTGAGGAAGTAGCTGGATTCCCGACCGAGAGACAATACTGACTCCTTTAATAGGCAGACGGACAACTGGGGGTTGATGCAGTATTGAAATTAAGTGGCAAAACATATTCCCTATGGTTTAAAAAAAAAAAGCCAACTTCTTTTAACTATACATATAAGTAGTGGTTTCCATTTCAAATATAACATCTCAAACACTTCAGGTTTAGGCTAAAGTGTGTCCCAACCAGTTACTTTGCGTATAAAACCACATGAAAGTGCATTACAGGGCGAGGGGAAACGTACGGGACATAACGCGCCTAGCGGCGTCGACTTCTTAGTTGGGAGTTCTGGAAATGTTTTTGGCGTTCCTGTCGAGAAAGTAAAGGTTCACGGTTTGTGCTTTCAATTTAGCGGAAGGGAAGGTGGTGGTTTGTGATTCGCAATAGTAAGTCTTTGTAAATATTTATATACAAGAATAATAAAAAAGAAAAAGCCAGTCTATCAAAGCTTTAAAGTCTTCACTTTATAAAAAGCAAACTCAAAAACAGAAGGCCCTTTTGTCCAAAAGGTTTTCCTATTGCAAAAGTTTCACGTAACACTATTCAGGGAGTACCATCGAACGTAGTAGCACACCGATGCAGACACACAGGCAGTGGACTTGGAAATCTGGCAAAACTCCACACGTTAAGGATCATTTAAATTTTTTTAAAAAGCCGCTGGGCTCCTGCACAGCGCCCAGAACTACAAAAGCTTTGTTCAAGTCAGAAAAGCCCATTCTTCTTATTTACAGTGCTTTACACAAACCTTCACATTTTGCCACGTTACAGCCGCAAACCTCAATTCGTTAATGTTCTTAAAGGGACGGACGCCGCGCAAGGCAGCAGGTGGGATCGTTTTTAAATACCTGTTCCAAATACAAACAGATAAACACGGTGGCCCGAAATAAAATGGAGATTTTCCACGACAATGACTGGAGCTGAGGGTTTAAATATTTCAATTCCAACGTAACTTTTTCATGTGCATCTAAAACCCAAAACTGCCCCGTCCATTGTGAGACACGGTGGAGGCAGCATTGTACTCTGGGGATGCTGGTAAAGGGCAACCTGTCAGAAGGTGCTAAAGCCTTCAGACGGGGGCTTACCTTCCTGCAGGACGATCCTGTACAGCAAGAGTAACCAGGAAATGGATTTTAACCAATGCATCTTCATGTCTGAGAACGGCCCAGTCAAAGCTCGGAGTCCAGATCGAAACGCAGATGAGAATCTGGACATTCTGGGAAAGTGCTGCACGTCACGGTGAAGAGGCTTGGGTGGTGGCAGCATCATGCTGGGGGGGGGGGGGGGGGGGGAAGCTTTTCAGTAGCAGGGACAGAGAAGCTGAGAAGATGGCTGGGAGAGCAGAAGACGGAGCAATCGGGGACGACTTGGAGTCAAGCACATTGAAGTTTGTGGTTGCAAGGTAACATAGTGTGAACGGCGAATACTTGGCACTGCGTTAAATCTCCCTGTGGCAGCCCTAAACGCCCGCACCCTGCAGAGCTGCGCTCAAAAACACGACTCGGCCCGGGCATGCACCCGCCGACGTCTGACCAAATATGGAGTGTCAACGCTTCCGCACATCTAAACTATCAACTCAGTAACATTAATACTGATCTCCACAGGGACCACGGACGCGTTGAACGCACTGTTTCAGCTTTTGAGGATCACACGGTCTGAAGTTTGGCTGAAGAGAAAGAGCTCCCGGGAACAAGTCTGCGAAACCAAAGGTTGGCACATCACCGCGCAGCCCAGCTTTAGCTAAATCACTGCAGGTTAACTCGGTACATCTAGTCGAGCGCAGGGTGGTTATGATTACTACACATATCCTATTACGTCCTCAAATGAGCCCGAGTTCGCTGTCTAGAGTTTGGCTCCAACTAAATTTGGCATTAAGCGTTAAAAATCTATTTACCCTGCTTCTAAGTGGTTATTACTGTACAGCCTGAATCAGCAGCATTCACCACGACGAACGGATGCTGACAGCTTAGAGATAACGTAGCTACATTCGTTATAGCTACCTTCCAATGTCTGGTTTTCTTCCCCGCACTCTTGATTTGCTTTAGTGTGCTTCAAAGCAACAAGGCAACAACTTTTGCGCTCCGTCCTAGAAAAAGGTTTTTGTTTCATTTGTTTGTTTTTTTCTTCCAAAAAAAAAAAAAAACGTAAAGGGACGAGTAAGAAGAGAAAGTTTCCATCTAGATTCACAGCAATACTCCAGCTTTCGACAACAAACACAAACACGGTCTCACGCACGCCACTGCACGTCACCGTCACACTCCTCCAAAGTCTACAGGGTAACAATAAATGTAGGATTTCACAGAAATAATAAACATGTTAAACAAAATCAAAGTGCAAACACAGCTGCCATTACTGAAATGTGGCAATTTTGTCGAAAGAAAAAAAAAAAAAACAACCTAAAAATATCCACAAATCTTACAAAATTGTTCTTTTTGTAGTGTGTAAAAAAAAAAAAAAAAAAAAAAGCATCACCCGACAACATCAAAAACATCAAACAGACGGCATGAACTTTTTTCTATACTGAACACAATGTAAGTCATTAAGATTTCCACAGGAAAACTTATACTTTCACCTCCGTGGGTTAGGGTGGGGGGGGGGGGGGCTGCGTGTAATTCTCTGGGTAAGACAAGTGCAGCTGAGAGTCTGGTGCTTGGCTGGACGGTGGCCTGGCGGGGTCACACCGGCTTAGTGTAGCCGAAGATTCCCACCGGGAAGTGCTTGACATGCGTTGGCCACTGGGCGGCGAGCTGGAAAAACTTCACGTCGTTCCACTCCACGCCGTCGATGTTGACTAAAAGGACCATAAGGGTTATGAGAGGGATGCGTGAAACTGCTCGGCCGTTGTGGCGTAAGATGGCCAGCAGGCGGCGGTGCAGCCTCCTTACCTCTCAGCATGGTGTGTTGGTGCTTCGCCGTGCAGATCAGCCTGCTGATGCCGTCGATCACTTGGCTCTTAGAGTCCAGCTCTTTCTCCTTGGGCTTCTTGCTGAGGAAAATCACTGAGAAGGCAGGAAGCGTGAGTTCAGTCACAACATGGTTACTTTGCAAACTTTTCCTCCCAAGACAGGGAACCCAATTCCTGCATTTACAGCCGTAAGAGAGTCTGGATATCAGAGGAACAAAAGTTGATTTAACTGCATTCAAATCTGGTGTCAATGGTGAGATGGATGCATGGACGTCACGATGGAGTTTGTTTTCAAGCCAACCATCTAGTCCTGGGAGGACCCACACACGCCTGGATGAAATTGTGAGATGCCTTTAAAACAGGGGTGTCCAAAGTGTGGCCCGGGGGCCATTTCCGGCCCCTGGACTGCCTTGATGCACATCTGAGTAATGCAGATGGAGACTTTTTATTCTTAATTAGGGCAAAACTTGCTAACAATTGAAAATGTAAGGAACAACACAAAGTATCTTTGATTTCATAGTATAAATAGGACATTTGCTCAGTGACCTTTAGTGAAATGCAGACTTTAGTGCGCCAAAATCAACTTTTAATTTTTTTTTTTTTTTTTTTTGACTGAATACAGTAACTGTTTGCAAAGAAAGACTGACTCAAGTCAGCTTCCTATTGCAGAGAATAGACCAAAAAAATAAATAATTCAATCAGGTAACTCTTTTGAAAAATGTCACATTTGTTTAATTAGTGCATGATCTTGATTTGTGGAGCTGGTAAAAGGAAAAAAAAAATCACACACACACACACACACATATACATATATATATATATATATATATATATATATATATATATATATATATATATATATATATATATCCATCCATCCATTTTCTTACTCACTTATCCCTCATGGGGTCGCAAGGGGTGCTGGTGCCTATCTCCAGGAGCATATATATATATATATATATATATATATATATATATATATATATATATATATATATATATATATATATATATATGAATTTTTGTTTGTTTTTTTGTTTTTATTTAAATTTTTTGGCCCTCGAGGACTTTTGACGTGACAATTTTGTCCCATGTGATGAAAAGTTTGGACACCCTTGCTTTAAAAGCACAATTGGCTGGAACTGTACCTCAAGTATGAAGAGTTTAATTGCATTTTTGTGTGAGGATTTACACCTACACAGCTAAACTCTGTGCTGCCGATTACCAGTGGGTCGGCTCCATCACGCCAGCGTACCTTTCTTGTTCTTCTCCTTGGTCACCACCGTCATGGCCATACTGGGCGGAGGAGTGAGCTCCCCTCCGCAGGGCAGGCGGCTGACTTGCAGCGATCGGAAGTTACACTTGAGGGTGTTCTTCAATCCCACGTCCCTCTTCTCGCCCTCCTTCTTCTTCTCCGAGCCTTGCCACGTCCAGTAATCCACCTGGAGCCCCATCACCTCACTGCCCGAACACGGAGAGCTGCAAGGGAAGAGGAGCCGACTTTAATAGAAGAAAACCCACAAGGTGGTAAACACACCAGACACAAACGTGATGTTTGGTACCCAGCTCCTGACAGGGCGGTGGACACAGAGGGAGACTGCGGGGGGGTGCTCCCAATCTCCTTCCCATACGGGCCAGCCGATGGGGGCGGTGGGGAGGACAGGATGCTCGTGTTGCCTCCCATTGCATCATCAGAGTCCACTGTGGGAAACAGCACAATGATACTGGTTTTCCAGAGAGAACGTCAAAAACAATCAATAGGATGTTTTGATCAGAAAAGGTCGTCCAGTAAAGTGAATCAATCTTAATTTTAAGATTAATTCTTGCTTATTAATGCCACATAGACACTTTTGCATTCTTTTCACATTACAACCACAGTCTTAACGGTGTTTATTGTGAGTTTAATGCTAACCAAGCTGCGTGTTTTTAAAGGTGCATAGCCACGTTATTTGACGTTTTTACTTATTTATACGTCAGTAGCTCACTCTGGTTGCATACAAAGTTTTTCTGACAGATTATCACGTCCTGCTGGTGTATTCGTTATTATTTTGGTGTTTTATGCTTTGTTTTTGCTCAATTTGTTAGTAAATAAAGCCATTTGTATTTTTTTTATAACAACGGAAGTATGACACTGCGCATGTGCAGCAGGGGATAAACCAGGAAGCAACTAAAGGCTATTAGCATCTCCCAACGAAGTGCGTAAAGAACCAGTGTAAAAAAAAAAATATTCCAAGATGGAAAAGACTGGGATGTCGCTGGGAATACAGTGTGAACGTTGATGTTCACTGAAGCGGACGCTAAAGCTGCCCAGGCTCAGATGGGACGGCAGACTTGACTGACGTGAGTAAACGTTCTCGTTAATACTGTGATAATAGTAACAGAAATGCTCCTCTTAGCCTCTACAGCCTGAAGTACAATTGCGAAAATGTGTTTTATCGAAATTAGCAGAATATCGACAATGTTTTTGCGCACATTGGTAATGGAGACGCAACTTTTGTCTCTTTTCTTCCAAGAAGCCCAGATCTGTTGGATGCACGACCAAAAGTCGTCCTTTCAACAGATTCTCCCACCTGAGCGGTGGATCTCTGCAGCTCCTCCTTAGTTTAAAGCCCTCCGTGTCCCGGCCATTCTGTTTCCATTTTCAGGGGATGGATTGAACAGTGTTCTGTAAGATGATTAAATCTTGGAGTATTGTTTCATAACCCAACCATGCTTTAAACTGACCTCTTTGGTCACTTCTGAATGCAGCCGCCTGCCCTGTACTATATTTTCGGGTGTCAAAGTAAACGGAGCTGGATGACGATGCACGTGGCGCTCTTCAGATCTCAGTTTGCAAGATTATTTGAAAACCATGTATTGTTTTCCTTCCACTTCATGTTTATACGCTGCGTTGTGTTGGTCCGTCACATTATGAGACACGTTGAAGTTTGTGGTTGTAAAGTGGAAAAAATGAAACAACAGATTCAGTTTTTTTCAAGGCAATGTAGAATAAAAAATACAGTCTCAAATGAAATGATTCCTACTTGAGGTCGAAAGGCTGTGCTCCACTATTCCAACCTTCACAACCTGCGGGAGACAAGCAAGGCTTCAGCGTGACACACAGGCTCAAGCAGCAGAAATGGAGGAGCGGATCCTTACCCCAATAAACGGCACAAACTTCTGACAGGAGTCTTCATCGGGGCTGTGAGCAGAGAGAGAGAGAAAGAGAGAGAGAGAACTCTGTGAGGGCGGGAAAAGGTGCCTGAACGTTTCAACGGTCGAGAGGTGCAGATGAACACGCAACGTTCCTGGAGGAGAGATGGCGTGGGAATGGCTTTCACCATGTCCCTGCGCGGCAGAGATGACGCGTGTGGAATATGGGGGTATTGCTGGAGGTGGGTATCACCTTACGATGAGATGAATGTGAGGAGCGCTCCTTACAACCAGAACTAAAGAGAGCATGTCGCGTCGGCCCGGGACCTTTGCGAGCCGAGAGTATTTACGAATTCTTAAGCGGTGAGGGAAGGCACGTCTTTACCGACACATGCCTCTGCAGAGGTAGGGAGACGCGGAGCCTCTCCTTAAGATACGAAGGAACCCGTTCAAGAATACAACAGATGACGGCACAGCTCCTAAACTAGCTGGTGACGAGCCAGCGAGGGTCGCAGCGCATTTGCAAAGCAGCCTCACCACAAAACACGCTCCGAAAGGACCAAACCCGCACCGTCCAACGGCCGGTTTCAACTGTGATGCACTGGGTTAGTTTAAATTGGAACAAAAAGTAACAAAAAAAAATTGTAAGGAGGATTTTCACACGTCATGAACGTGTGAGCGGCTTTTAAAGACATTGCAGCCCCCTGATCAATCATAATTAAGCGAGCCCCAAGATGCCACTCTGCTGCAGCTCCTTAACAGTGAACGTTTGGGATTTATTTTTACCACCAGCACCACTTTCTACCCTTTCCAATAATTGTTCAAACTGAACATACGGGCAGGTTTCGTCAATCCGTGTAATATTATAATCTAAAGCGTGGTGTTTTTATTAGCTTTAAGTGGAAAACCATCTCACTTAACAGAAATTAAGGCTTGAAAACACCAGTCTGTGTTCAATTAATTAATCTTCATAGTGTGCTTCCCTTTTTGGATTTAGTTTATGAAATAAAGGAACTTTTCTATATAGTCTAATTTATTGAATATGCTCGTATGTTATCATTATTAATTTATGTATTTGGAGCTCAGAAGAGTTTCTGACACCCAAAGGTGTTAAAAAGGTTTTAGAAATAGATAAAGTAATCCTTTCTCAGGTGTTAACCGTATGAGCTAGTCTGTATGCTTCGCCCAAGTCCGATAAGACCAACTCTGATCGGACCTGGTATGCTGAGCTGACACCAGTGGACTAAAGACTCATCACAAAGCTTTTAGGAAGGGAGCTGACTGTCCATATATTCAGATTAAGCTGTGCTAATGGTTATCTGTCTTGATGTTTTTCTTTAATCAGTTAGGTAAGAATCAGCATGTGGGTCAAAATTAGCATTGCTTTGTTGTATCTTAGGCTGTTTCTTTTGATTTACATAACTGTAAGTAAGAAGATATTGATGACTGAAAATAAACTTCATTCTCAGTTTTGGAGACTGCATACATTCTGAATCCTGAGAAATACACAAAGCTCTTTCTCCTGTTTAGCTCACTAGAAAGGGAAAAGTATTCACTCTTTTGACTGATTTTGAGAGGTTATAAGACATTGAACCCTGATATAATTTAATGAGGTTTTAACCTCCTTACATAGGGTAATATATGATTTTGAACATGACCAATGAATGAAGTCATTCCTTTTTTTTTTGGAAACTTCAAAAATAGCTTTAGATGTTTCTATAAAAATAAAAATAAACTAAATAACTGTTTATTAGTTCAGAGGCAGCACAACATGACGAAGAGAAACTATATCATGTGACAAATGATTAACTTGACTGGCTCATCGTCTGCCTACGGATGATCCCACCTTCTGAGTTTTGGTAAACAGGTTATAAAGACAGATGTTACAAACGGCACCTGGTGAGATTTTTACTGTTGGCTTCTCAGTAAAAGCCTTATCTGGATTTGTAAAGGCTTGTCTTGTAGGTTGTTAGGCAATACTTCACAGCAACAACACAGAAGACAGAGTAGGAACCAAACTCACAGCAAACCAGAGACACGGGTCAGGACAAAGTGAAGTCAGACAGATAATCCAGTGTGAAAAGGGAAATGTAAGGACACACTGAGGAGCTTAGACCAAATGGAGGAGAGGGAATAAAAGAAGGTCAAACGAAAAGAGCTGAGTTAGATACCTGATATAAAAATCAAAATACAGACTTCTTTTCCTTGAAAGCGAATCAAAAGGGAAAGGGGGAGGAGAAGGAATGCAACAGTTAAAAACTGTGTTGTTTTTAGTACCTTCTGACCAATAGGACGCTGCGCTCACTAAGAGGGGGAAGGGACGGGTCAAATCTCAGAAAGCAACTGCAAATCTGTTTGCACACAAGACTGTGATACAATTGTGCAAAGGCATATTACAGTAAATTATATTTTTTATGAGGTAATTAAAATAAAGTACAGCCATTATTTTTGTTGGTTTCGGAATCCAGATGTACGGCTGTTCCAATCATTGTCATCACAAAAAAGCAGAAAACTGTAAAAAGCTGCACGCCTGTGCGCAGACCACTTCAAGCCTTCATGCAGTTTAGCAGATTCTTACTTGAAGAGCTTAAGTCACATTGATGGTCAGGATTAAATTTAGAGATTATTGCTGAGAGGATATTTTTAGATTGCATAAAAAGCACAGATATACACATGGCATGCAGATGCTGTGTGAACATGGTGGGAAAAGAATGCAAATAATGCAAGTTTACCTCTTCTGTTTGTAGGTGAGCATGGCTTCTGAGATGGGAAACTGGTGGGACACGTTGGCACCGGCTAGATACTGAATAATTCGTCCTGCTACATCTATGTTATCTGTATGGAGAAGGAAGATGGATCATTACAGGGGACTGGGCATTTATCATTTCAATTCCACTGAACATCGATTTAGACAGGCATCACGCACACATGTGCTTCTCTGCTTAGCTGTGTTTCTTTCCTAGACACAGCCACCTATGGAGCTGGTCAGCCATCACCCTCTCTTAACATAGAAAGTACTCCTTTATCAATGCTTCTATGCTATTTTTTGTGTCTCTGCTCTGTCTTCTCAAACCCGCAGTCAGTTCACACCGAGCCTGGTTCTGCTGGAGGTTTCTTCCTGTTAAGGGGGGGGTTCCTCTCCACTGTCGCCACATGCATGCACAGTATAAGGGATTGCTGCAAAGGTAGCGACAGGAATGGACGAAAGGAGAGATTGAGGAATGGAAGAGTGAAGGCATTGACAACTGGATGGACAGACTGATAAATCTAGGTATGGACGTACCATGGATGGATAGATGTCCATCTTTCATATAGAAACCTCCATAAAAAGACAAGTATTTCATATCTGTCTCTCCTCACATTTTCCATATCTTTCCAGAACAGGAAATCGTGTCAGATTTTTTTCACTAAATGAAGAACTCCGTGTTCATGTCAGATCAACAAGACGCTAGTTCTTCACATCCAGATTGCTTGGAGACTGAGCATTAATCATTTACATTCCACCAACCATGGGGTAGGACACAGACCAGGTGCGCATCACAAATTAAAGACTTGTGGGGAGGAGGGATGTTAAGGCCGCTTCTGTAAAGGATAAAAGATTTAGAGAAAGAAAAGAGCCAAAGCCTTCCTGCTTTCATTAATTCTTTTAAAGAAAGCTCTTCAGCGACGGATCAACACAATGTGTGAGAGACTGCGACTCTCTGAGGATGAAATTAGGTACGATAAAAAGTGGGCGAGGATCTTGGTAGTCGGGCTCGTTAACACAGCGGATGGACACAGAAGCTTAAATCGTGCAATCGTGCACTTATATTTAAGCAAGCGGGGGAAACAATAAATCATTTCTAAAATAAACAGAATAACGACTCAAAGAAAAGGTTCAGTTTGATTCATGAAGTGAAGAAAACGCCTGAAAGATGTCGAATATAAAACAACAACACAACTACGTGGAGGATGTATTTAAACCAGAAGGTGGTTTTCAGAAGACGGCGTGAAAACGCTACCTGATCTAAAACCATCTGCTGCAATAGAGAGCAATCCCTTCTCTATTCAGCAGCCCATGACCTGAGCTCTGACCCACTTTCTTTCCCTTTCAAGTCGGCTGCACATTAGACACACAGACCTTCCTTTCAGCCAGATATCGGAGCCACGAGCCCTACCTGACGTGGGCCGCTCCGTCCTGCAGAACAGCTCCCTCCAAGCCGTGTCCATGAAGATGCTGTTGAAGCGGCTATCGAAGGAGGCCACGTACTTTGCCAGGGGGTGAGAACCTGCGCACACGGACTTGGTTAAACATATTCAGCGTCTTCGGACGGATTTTGACTTAATCCCGGCCGACGTACCAATGGGGATGACGAGGAAGCGTATATAACTGAGCCAGTCAGGGGTCTTATTGGCGAGCTGCTCCACGAAGAACCTCAGGACGGTGCTGAGGTAACTCTGGTCGCCGGCGACAGCCACTTTTATCGTCGGCGGCGTCTGTGCATTGCAGTTGCAGCTAGAAGGGATTAGCAGAAAGGAGGCAGTGAGTAACACAACGGCTGAAAAGTGGGTCAGAGATGTGTGAAAAATTAAAGGCTGTCTGAAAGCAAGATTTGTATCTCATTAGGATTCTCTCTATAAAACAGGTCAGCTTTGTTTTTCTACACCTCCCCCTCCCCCCCCCCCCCCCATGAGCCACGTTGTATCAAAGAGAGTTTACAGCACCGGGGACCAGAACGCAGTCTTGCACATGTTTTTTTTTTTTATAGATGTGAAGATAAATGTGACAAAAAGTACAATGTATTAACCTACATTTTTTGTTCAAAGTTTTGATAAAAATCAAATTAAAACCTCATATATCATTATTGTTATTAAAACATCCAGTCTGCTTTTAAATCCCACTAAGAAAGGACTCTTAATATTTTTTAAATGACCTCAAAAAACAAAACACAGAAGAAGTACCTCCGTCTTTGCTAAACAACAAAGAAAATAGTAAACAAAGCATTAGTATACGAGTTTGTTGTCTTCCAAGCGCCCAGGATGGACTCGCACCAGATTTTAATTACGGTTGAAATGTCACTGAGTTAGCAGCAATTTTGAGCTCTTTTATTTTTTCGAACAGAAAGGTTTTATCGGGAGTCCTGACAGTTTGGCTTCCCGATGTATTTCTGCCACTCGCCAAAGCGAAAATACGTCACGTTTACGTCGGGCGCACATTGGGAATAACTTAAGCCTGACAAGCGTTTACATGCATGCTGATCGGATTATCAATCGGCATAAACCTCTCATCTCATTCGGGTTACAATTTCATACCGATTGATCTTAAGCTGATCATCATATTCAGATTGGCTTGTTTATAATGAAACGTTTCTATTCGGATCGGCCCTTTATTCCAATTATTTTGTCCATGTAAACGTAGCTAGTGTGTGCAATAATAATATAGCAAAGAACTGTTTGGAGTGAAATAATATATTCCAAGTGTAATGAACTCACGTTTTGCAAGCTTATGTATAGTTTAGCCAGTCGGCTTAAGGCTGCAGACGCTCACATTGGATACAAATGACATTTCCCAAAAGGTCACAGACAGTAAGAAGCAGTAGCAGTAGAGAGTAAGAAGCTCAAGCACCATAAAGTCTCAACTTGGGCCTTCTCCTTTGATTTTATTCACGTTATCGTCCTTCTTTGTTTTTAGATTTTATTGTATTTATTTTAGTTTGTTTTTAAACTAACTACTTCTCAATCTGAGAACTAAAATTGACAATGACATAGTAGCACAAAGATTGGGGTTGACTGAGAGGCATGTGGGTTGAAAAGTCACCGTTGAGCTTGTTTTAGGCAGAAGAAATAATTTTTTTATAGCAGAAATAAAACAAAAAATCAAAACTTACACAGCCTTGCCTAAAATAACTTGAAATCCTGTCAAGAGGACAAGAATAGATGAAAAAAAGAGCAAGCTGACACAAACAGAACACATCAGCAAGATGAGCAATAGCAACCTGAAACATTCTCAGGAGAATAAACACACTGCTTGGTAAGATTAAATCCAAAGTAAGGAGGGGGATAACACTCCCTCATTAAAGGTGTCATACAAACAAAGCATGTGCATGTGTGTACGTGACTCACAATCTCTGAATGCGTGTAACGATGGTGTTGAAGGCAGCCTGAACATCAGCAGCAGAGCACGTGGAGACAATGGGCTGGCCCTGTTCATGGAGCAAGTCGGCAACATACTGCACAGAAACACACATGAGAGGGACACAATGGGAGTTAATGGAAATACGAGACCGTGTCTGAAAGGCGACAGAAGCTAGACAAACTGAGATACCACCTGCACACCCGATACATGAAAGAAAACTTGTGTTGTGCTCTGTATTTGCAATTATGTCAGCAAAGATGAAATGCATGAAGCATGCTTAGTGAGCAGGTCCTGTTCTTTATCACTTGTGCGACTATAAGCAGCGTTTCTACAGATTTCTTGCATCAAAACTTCTCCCTTTCCCCAGAAAATAATTTACAGATTTCACCCTCAATGCTGGACCCCATTTTCTACTCGCATAAATACAAAGATTCCTGATAGATTTAGATGTTTCTGCAGTAGCCAAGCTTTAAATCACAAGATGGATGGATGGATGGATGGATGCGCTCATGAATGCACGGGCACATGGAGAGATAAATGCATGGACAATGCATGGAAGGCACAAGTGTTAATGCATAGATGGCAGGTTGAATGCACTCATGGATGCATGTTTGGATGGACACACTCATGAGTGCATGAATAGATACACTCCTGGATGCCATCCATCCCTTCATATACCTATGTGGAGGGATGGATGGCATCCAGGATGCACAAATGGGTGGAGGGATGGATGCACACCTGGATGCATGAATGGGTGGAGGTGTTGATGCACACCTGGATGCATGAATGGGTGGAGGTATTGATGCACACCTGGATGGAGGGATGGATGTACACCTGGATGCATGAATGGATGGAGGGATGGATGCACACCTGAATGCATGAATGGGTGGAGGCATTGGTGCACACCTGGATGGAGGTATTGATGCACACCTGGATGCATGAATGGATGGAGGGATGGATGTACACCTGGATGGAGGGATGGATGCACACCTGGATGCACGAACGGGTGGAGGTGTTGATGCACACCTGGATGCATAAATGGGTGGAGGTGTTGATGCACACCTGGATGCATGAATGGATGGAGGGATGGATGTAAAACCTGGATGGAGGTATTTATCCACACCTGGATGCATGAATGGATGGAGGGATGGATGTAAAACCTGGATGGAGGGATGTATGCACACCTGGATGCATGAATGGATGTAGGTATTGATGCACACCTGGATGCATGAATGGGTGGAGGTGTTGATGCACACCTGGATGCATGAATGGGTGGAGGCATTGATGCACACCTGGATGGAGGTATTTATCCACACCTGGATGCATGAATGGATGTAGGTATTGATGCACACCTGGATGCA
Organism: Fundulus diaphanus; assembly: GCA_037039145.1. NCBI lineage: Eukaryota > Metazoa > Chordata > Actinopteri > Cyprinodontiformes > Fundulidae > Fundulus > Fundulus diaphanus. The sequence continues at coordinate 43,842,141 of CM073121.1, read as the reverse complement.
TGGATGGGTGGAGGTATTGATGCACACCTGGATGCATGAATGGATGTAGGTGTTGATGCACACCTGGATGCATGGATGGGTGGAGGTATTGATGCACACCTGGATGGAGGAATGGATGCACACCTGGATGCATGAATGGATGGAGGTGTTGATGCACACCTGGATGGAGGAATGGATGCATACCTGGATGCATCTATGGACACACTCGTGCATGCATGAACGGATTAATGGATGAAGGGATAACACCGGTCTAAGTGGATTCAACTGAATACATTTCTTCACTATACTAGCTTTACTTTTCCAGATGTTCCCAGACTGAGTAGAAACCCTGTATTACATCTATAAGCAGATGACTGTTTATGCTGCTTAAGGAGAACACACCTGTCCTTGCCACTCTGTAGTGTTGATCAGAATGATGCTCTCAGGTAAGCGCTCGTCTGAGATGAGGATCTGGTTTAGCTGGTCATACACAGACTTCCTGGGAACCTTGGAGAAAAACGAGGAGCAGAGACTCTGAAACTGATACAAGCAGGTGCATCCGTCAAGAACAGAGACTAGGACCGGCAACATTTTACATCAGAGAGATGTCTACCTGTGCTACGAGTCGGGAGTCTGGGGAACACTCGCTCTCCATGCTGCTGGTCCTGTCGCTCTGAGCCTTTGAGTTTTGTCTGTCTTTCATGGAGGTGCTGCGTGGACGCCTCTGCAGCCTGTTCTCCACTTTACTGAGAACATAAAATACAACCAGTTCAAAACACATGAAACTCAGAGAGAACAAGGAAACTAATGATCCGGACTCAATGTGAGAGTAAAAAGGGAAAAACACATTCCACATACAGACATTGGCTTGTTTAAGGGTGTGTATTGTTTTCATTTTCACACATAGTGATGAGCTGCTCACCTGGGTGACATGTGGTTTTGTGACTCTGTTTTGCAGAGCTTGCCAACGGTGCTGGCCATCCTCTCAGTGTTGACATCCCAGCTGTTTGCCTCGCCTGCTCCCGACCCACTGTTCTCCGTCTCTGGCTCCTGGATCTAAAATAAAAAGGAGAAATAATCAGGGTTCCTTCACAGTTTTCACGTCCATACATTTCCACAGCTAAATTTTCAAAGCTACGACTCCTTTTTAGCCCAACATATAAGTAGAAATAACTGTGATTTTGAGATGAATGAAGGATTTTCTACAGTGCTCAGACTAGGGTTGCACCATATTAGGAAAACCTGTGATATGTAATTACGTTGGTGAATGTCATGATAATGACATGTCTCGTGATAAGTAACAATAATGTACTGTTCAGTTTAAAGGTGTTAATGGCTTTCTGCATTCGGTCTACAGCAAACATAGACCCCAGACGTGTTGTGCAGCTGTAGCTCAGAACTGAAATACAAAACCTCCAAAAATCAAAGTGGAAGAAAGCAAAGTGGGTAAATAGATAGTAAATAGATGGACGGATCATTAGGAATAAGGAAGGTTGGATGTCTAAGCCCAAAAAGCCCAGATTTGACCCGAAATACATAATTAAACTGATACATCTGCAACACCAGGAAAAGAAACGTCATTTTTTTCACCTCCACGTTAATAAGCTTTAAGTTGAAAAGCATCTTTTATTGGAATCAATCCTAGCCACCACGGTCAGGGGTGTCACAGCTCATCAAACTCCAACAGTGTCTCTTTCTGTATACCTGGGGTATCTGGAGTTTAAAGCAGGACGTTTCTGCTTGATTTGTGAAGAACTGAGCTTAGCTATAGATCACGGTGCATGCCCGCTGTGACAGAGGAGATAAAAAGTCGTGGTTTGTTAGCAGGTGGCTGAGGAAACGGCTTCCATATTCACTTCTAATTGGTTTAGTGAAGCACAGCGCTGAGGCAGCTGACCTGTGCTTGAGGGGGAGCCGCGGCTGAATGAAAAAGGTTAGACTGACCCAGCGGCAAGAAAACAGCAGCAAACCCAGAGACCCCTCTCTCAATCCTCATCATCCGGTAGTATCGGTCTGCCCTGACATACTCCTCTGGTTTCTCTCTCTGTCTCAAAGACCCACGGGAGGAGTAGGCGTTGAGGAGAAAAGGATACGGTTTGAAAAAGAAAATGTGACAAGGAGATGTTCCAGGGGTTTGGCTTTAATGGCGTGCTGCGGTTCCAAAAACATACCCCAACAGCGGTTTCCGCGATGCTGTCATCTTGATATCGGCTCCCTTGCACTTTACATCTGTCCACAGTCAGAAAATCCCCACTCTGCAGGGGGGGGGGGGGGGGAAACACACGGCTACGTTAGTTTATTTTCTCCGTAGATGTCCCTTCTTAGTTTTTCTGACAGTTCAAAGGGTTCCTACACATTTTTCAAGACACATATCAAAACTCTGCCAGACTTACATTTCCAAAGTGCTAAAGTGTAAATACAGACGTTCACTTTTGACAGGCTTTGAACACAGAAGCTGGAGAAAACAACCCCAGTGGAACGAGAGGGAGGGAATTTTTTTAGATGAATATAAAGACGATGGATGCACAGATGGATAAATTGATGGTTAGAAGGAATCGATGGAAAAGATGAACGGACAAATGGACGATGGATGGATGGAAAGACATTGATGGAAGGATGGATGAATGAAAAATGTACTCAATGAAACAGGGAATAAAGTCTAGAAGTACCAAATGTTTTCCATAGTTTCACACTTAACCAGGCCTGGAACATTCAAATACTTAAATATCTTATATTTTTCCCAGACTTCTCAAGATTGTCAAGGTGTCCTTAGCAACTTCAAGGTCTAATAGTTGCGCCTATTCACCCACTGACTTCATAAACACCAATAAGCTCCTTTGCTTGTGTTAAAGTATAAAAAATACTCCTGTGCGTCTTGTAACGTCGGGGCTAATTAATTTCAGTCTCAGATCAAACACTCTCCTTTCTCGCTGCGACACGTGTTTATTAGGTTCCACTGCAACACGACAAAACAGACAGCCACGGCAGCCTGAGATGCTATGGGCTATTTTATTACAAGCCCAATTGGATTCCCAGATATTTCTAAACAGCTCCCCCCTCTCCCATCGCCCGATTCATCACGCCTTTCTTTCCCTGCTGGTGTTGTTCTAATATGCCATAAATCAGTGAGTAGGAGTTCAGGGCTGCTCCATCCAATCTTCTCTCTGGAGCATGGGAGCATAGTTGTGTCTTTGCCTCTGTGTTGATGGTGCTGGAAAGGTCATCTGGTGACACTGCCTACAAATACTGAGAGCTTGGACTAAAGTCTTCATTCTGTCCCGCTAGTGGTTGCTTTGCATTCCCTGAACCTCAATGAGCCGAGTGCTGACAAACAATAGCTTTTTTTTTTTTTTTTTTTTTTATAAACATAGTAACCTATAAAACAATCGAGGCAGAGCTCTAACCTAAACAATGAGCCTAGAAGAGAGTTTGTTCATAGAGTGAATAATGATCAACTTACAGGACAGGACAGCTCTCTCTGCTGACTCTTTTGGCTGTGCGTGCTTCCGATCTCCGTCTGGGAGCTGGAGTGAGACATTCCTTCGAAGAACGGCCTAAAAAAAAAAAAAAAAAAGACAATATTTTAAATATTATGGGTTTAAAAAACGGGGACATAAAGTATTTTGATTCAGCAGAGGAAACAAACCTTTAGAAGAATCTTATTCTGTTACATTACGTGGAAATCCTCACAGTTATCATTCCCAAAATAGATTTACAAACAGCAAAACTTAAGAATTATGGGGGAAAAAAAAGACTAGAACTGTGAGCTGGAGATATAATCACTAGTAAATCACACTGAACTATAGGGGGAAAAAAAAGAGGGGAGCCTTATATTGAAGAACTGCTGAGAATATTAGTTTCTGGCTAATATCAGCGGACATGGCTGCTGTGGCGCAATGCAAGTATGACAGCAACATCTGTGCCATGTGGGGTGGGGCAAATAAATGCAAACATAAACTGACTTTTGAATAGTGTATCACCGCTGGGGGTTTAACAGCACGTATGATTTATGGTGTAGCACGTACACCGATTTTTCTCCTTCGCAGTTTCATACGGTACTGCTGCAAAGAAAAAATAATGCAAATGCCTCTTTTAGCGCCGACACTAAACAGATAAAAACAACCCTCAAATAAAAAGGGTCATAAAACCTTGTCGGTGAAGGGGCTCAGACAACAGCCTTCATGCAAAATAAAATAAAGTACAGAAATTAATAAACTTTTTAATAATCACACCCCAAAGCTGCTTTGATTTAATAAATTCTATCTTTCCAGTCCATCTCAACCTCTGTTAATTCTGGTGTTCCCCAAGGCTCTGTACTGGGGTCTCCTCTGTTTGACATCCATATCCTCAGGCGTGGCCACATTTTTTAAAAGGTTGGACATTGAGGAAAACGTACTTGAGCTTGGGCTTTGGAGTGCTCAGTACACTCTCGTTGTCCTCCATCTCTGGCCCACTGTCGCTCTGGTTGTACACCTCCAGACTGTCATAGAGCAAGTCCAGATCCTCCTCCACCTCCTGGGTCTGGTCCACTGGGTCAGAGTCTAGCACCTGCCACACAAACACACACACAGACGTCTTCAGTACACTATGAAAGGAGATTTATCCTCATATCTATGGTTTAAAGAAGTGTAAAAGACTAAGGGAGGCAAATAAATTCCTACCTGAGTTTTAAGCACGATAGTTAAAAGGTAGGTGAGTGTGCTGCACAGCGGGAATTTATATCATAGGATGTGCACACAGGCAGGCTTGTGGACTAATCAGGTGATTAATGCCACTCCATAAGAGCAGAAGCTGGCGGAAAGCAGATAAACAGTCTGTCCCCCCCCCCCACCCCCGCCTCCTTCTGCCTGGGTATTTATAGAGCCGAAGCCTTGCACATTACCCAGGCACAAGGAAAAGATTAGTGACAGTGAACGTGATAAAAGATCACTCGGCCACCTGGAGCTTTCAGAACGACCCAGAAAAATACAGCACTCAGGTAGTTGTGAGTGAGAAATGAGACATGCAGCGCAAAAGTTGAACGTCTCGCGTACACGCGGGTTAGAACTTCAAACTTAACTGTGAAGTGGGAGGAAAAGGATCAAACGCTATCAAAATCGTTTACAAACAAATATCTGAAAAGTGTGTGGCGTATTTGTATTGAGCCGCCCTGGGTCAATACGATGTAGAACCTAGAGGAATGGCTTTATCAGCTTTGCACGTCTAGACAAGAAATGCTTCGCCCATTCTTCTTCTTCTTCTTCTTTGCGTAACAGTTCCGGCTCTGTCCTATAAGATTGAGAGCATCTGTAAAGCCCAGATCAACTGGATTTACGTCTAGATTTTAGGCCTGGCTGTATGTTTAGGGCTGTTGTCTGGTGGTGAGGCAAACCTCCACCACAGTTTTGTTTTTGCAGCCTCTAACAGGTTATCTGCAGTTTTGCCCTGTATTTAACTCCAACTTTCCACTCTGACCAGCTTCCCTCCTGCAGGACGACATCCCACAGCATGATGCTGCCACAACCCCTTTTTCACAGCTCGGATGGCAGGAGCAGTGCAATGTGCAGTGTTAGATTTCTATCTCAGAAATGGTGGTGTTGCACATAGGCTGTCTCCCCCTACATCGCTTGTGGCAAACTGAAAACAGGACTTCTTGTGGTTTTCTTTCAGCTATGACTTTCTTCTTGCCACTCAGCCCTAATTTGTGGAGTGTGTGAATAATAGTTTGTACATACAAAATGACAATAAAGTTTGTATAAGTCTGAGTGCATACAAAACGAAATTTCGTTGCATACAGCTTACGACAGTGTAATGAGATTGCAATTGAAATAAAATAACATTACAATATAAAGTGCAGGAGTGATAAGAATGTAACAGTGCAGGAGAAAAACAGGTTTTAAAAAAGTGTGCAGAAGAATGTTCCACCATGTTTATAGTGCAAAAATAATGGTGCAAAAAGGCGCTAATTTGAAAAGTCCAATGTTGGCAGTGCAAGATAATAATTGGTGCAAAAACGCAGTAATCGTTCAGTTGTGTACTTTTAAATTTAAATTGATTATAAAAGTTCAGCAACGTTGGCAGTGAAAAATAATGATGCGAAATGTCCTGTAGACAAATTGTTGTGAATCTCTGCAGCTCTTCCAGAGTTCCCATGGGCCCACTTGGCTGCTTCCTTAATTAATGTCCTCCTTGGCCTGTTCATTTAGGTGGCCGGGTCTTAGTAGGTACTATTCTCTTTCCATAGTCGGGTGATGAATTGAACAGCTTTTCCCTCTCTAACAAACTTTTGAGGCCTTCGCAGAAAATTTTTATTTGTCAAAAATGTTGAACAGACAGCTGGAGATGGGCACCAGCACCCCTCGTGACCCCAACAGGGATAAGCGTGATAGAAAAGGAATGGATGGATGAAAATGTTGAACACCATATCATATTTTCTTTCCTTTTCAGTGAGGAAACCCATAAAATACACCGAATGTGGCTGTTATGAGAACAATTTGAAAACGATCGACAGGTATGAATTTTGCGATTTTTAAACCCAGCTAGGCTCATTTCAATAGTCTATTACACATTATGTACTAGTGGGCATCTGAATTTTACTTCACAGAATGGCTAAATGTCTCACTGTGAACCTATAATCAGAATCCAAAGCAAAAACAATCTGAACATTAGGTTATTCATACATTTAAAGAAGTAGTGAGTTTGACTGTAACTGAATCCAGCACGTGAATTTCCGGCCACTCTGCAGTAAAAGGCTCTTCAGACAAAGATGGGATTACTTTCTGCAGCCTCAATGGCAATATAATAACTGTCAGCCTCACAGCTGACAAACTGGAGATCATCTAACACAGAAAACAACAGCAGATTTTCTCTTTGGTGCTAAAGAAAAAAAGAAGTTTATTTGGGCAACGAAAGCAGCCTTACCTCGTCAGTAACCTTGAACCTCTTCAGCAAAGCCACAAATTTCTGCTTAAAATTAGGTTGCTGTAAAAGGAGACCAAAAAAAAAAAACAAAGTGTAAGTATGAGAAAAAGAAACTCCTGAAATAAATGTAACATTTAATAAGCATGCCAGGTGGGCTCGGGTTTATAAACGCTCCTTGTTACCAACTACTGGATTACTTATTTCATGTAAAGACCATTATAGTCAGTTCAGCGAGCTCACATTGCTCATTTACATGCTCGTCCACATCCTGCTAATGGCTCGGACAAATGGAACACGGTGTGCTCGTTCACTTAAAAGCTTGTGCAACAGTACGCTGCAAGTTTTATGTTATTCTCATGGTCAATGATTGGCGACCGTTAAAGCTCCTTGGGACAGAAGCGCGGGCAACTTACCCTGGTCATGGAGGTGGTTCTGATCATTTTCCTGCGGGGTTTCTTGGGCTTCCGGACTTCGTCGTCTTCATCATAAATATCCTGAAATTGGAAAACAAATCAGACCATTTTTCTATGAGAGACGTTGATGCTATGTAAGGAGTCAAAGAAAGACCTTCAGCGACGTGTTTCCTGCGATTCTAAAACCTCTTCGGGACAACGGGTGATAAATGTCATCACAGCCCCTAAACGTTTCCACTCGATCCCGTAACAACCACAACTGCAATGCATTTTATTAGGATTTTACGCAAGGGAACAAAACAGAGAAGAGAATAAATCGCTTCTTCTTTTACTCAAGCCTGTTGCTGCTTCTCTTCCAGGGTTGCTTTGTATTTAGCTCCATCCACCTCCTCCTCATCAACTCCGACGGGATTCCCAGTCCGGGATGAAGAAAAGCATCTCCCCCCCACATCTGTTATGTCCATTACTTTTCTGCCACACAGACGATTTTGGATATGTGCCAAACAGTTAAAAGTTTCATCTCATCGGACAAGAATGGCGTCTTCCATACGTTTGCTTCGTCCCCTTTTGGCCGGCTACCAACAGGACTTCTTCTGACTTCTATCAAGAAAAGCGTTCTTCTTGCCATTTCTTCTGGACATTTTGTGGCGTGCATGACCAATATTTCTAGCCTGGGTGCCATTCCGAACTTAGTCCCGCCCACAATGTTTTTGGTCGGGAAGTTCGGTCTGGCATTGCTCAATACTAGCGCGAGTATGCTCGCCCAATATCTGGCGGGCCAATCAAATTGGCAGGGCGGGCTTTATACGATGATGGACAGATGATCAACAGTAACGTAATCAACCACGTCACCAAAGCGCGCTTGGGTTGAATTCGTTTCGTGAAAGAAGCAACTGAAGAAGAACTGAAATAGGCATCACGGCGATGCAACTCGGCGTGAACGACGAGGTGGATATAGCCAGCGGTCGTTGCCAGCTCCTTTTCGGAAGCCTGGAATCCTGGCTGCTGAACAACAAGTGGAGGGACATGCTAGGCTCCGATGTTTTTCAAGCCAACGTTATGGGTATCGTCGTGGACGAAGTTCATCTAACTTACAAATGGTAAGAGATCATCTGACTGTCTGACTTAGTAAATAACTCGCAATGTCGTGATATGAATCCCATGTTGTAAACATAGTAGGTAACGTTGTACGTTCGCTAATTCAGACTATTCAACTATGCGTCGCTTAACATACGGCGCACACTCCGTTGCTCTTATTGGTTGTAGGTCTATCCAATTGAGTGCAGAGGAATTTTTTTTCCTGGTTTGTTCAAAACACGCCCCATAATCACAGCTCTATGGAGCAGTATCAGACTCAAATTCTGACTAGAATTGAGTATGACCATGTCAGGCTACAATATTTGTATTATTGACGGATTTTCCTGCCTGAGCTATGGACCTCTGCAGCTCCTCCAGAGTAAACACGGTCATTCTGGCTGCTTCTCCTTGCTCAGTCTGTCAGTTTAAGTGGACAACCATGTCTTGGTAGATGTGCAGCTGTGCTGTTCTTTCTCACTGTTCAGATGATGGATTGAGGTACGCACCAGTTCCCTGGTCTTCATGACGCAGTTTGTTCACCAATGTTCTCTAACAAACCTCTGAGGCCTTCATTATCCAGCTGGATTTATAGAGATTAATTTACACATCGCTGGTCTTTTTACCAATTAGGCAACGTCTGAAGGGGATTTCGGAGTAAAGGCGGCTGAATACAAAAGCACATCAAATGTTTATTGGTGAAAATCTTTTTTCTAACCATTCAGCGTTTACTTTCCATTTCCCAACTATGTACTTTGTGTTTCTCTATCACATTAAGCCCAAATTAAATACACATAAACAGCAGATTTCACAGAAAACTGGAGCACTGTCACAACCTGAGCATTTTCCTGGCACCAACCTGGGCATTAACTGCGTCATCACTGGCCTCCTGCTCCGACGAATAGCTGTCGTCATCGTCCTCCGAGTAGTTATCCATATCAGGGGAGCGGTCTGACAATAACAAACGTACACACATAGATGTCATAGAGTACAGACATATTAGTGCCAAACACATTATGAAATATAACAGAAAACATATTTCTCCAGAGAGAGAAAGCGTTTTGTTTTTGTGTGCGCAGTTGTCCTTAAAAATTAGTCGAGAGCAAATACTTCTTAGACATAACTGCTAAGATTTTAGTAATCAACAGTTTCAACATATATTTACCTCTATCTTGCTTTTTAAAATGTAGCTTAGAGACTCTGTAAAATATTTTGCCATTTTACTTTTCTTTAAAAACAAACATTTTCCGTTTTAAAAGCTGCTTTTTATTCATCTGGAACAGCTTCTTTGGACTTCCCCCTTTGCCTGTGAAACATCCTGCTCCGTGCTCCTAGGTTGGATGGACGCTATTATGGATCAATGCACGGAGAAAGATAAACATCTTTTCTTCCCTCCCTTCCCTCAGAGTGACACTCGTTCCATGCTTAGTGCATGAGCTCATGTATTATGTTTGAGCGGCTTCCTTAATAACATCCAGAACAGCGTCGGATCAGCGCAGCCGTGTAATGCCTGCGGAGTCCGGACCGGACGGCATACCGGCCGCACCGTCGCTGTCCAGAAATAGAGTGGTGAAAGGTAATAGTCCCTCCATCTGTTCAGGTCTCAAATCAGCATTACAGCCCATGGCTGAAGAGAATAACATATCTCTGGCTCTGCGACAGCCTGGGATTAATGGGAGTTTATTCTGTTCTTAGTTGGGAAACTTGAGCCAGGTGGAAGGAGGGAAGAGAGAGGCCACAGCGGGGAGGACTGGCTCTGGAGCTGGAGGCTGAGACACATTTGGACTGGGACACGGGGGCAGGAAACGGTGCTGCCCACCTGAGGTTTTGGTCTTGCGGCAAGCCTGTCCACTGCCGTCCTCGTGGTCGATGGGCTGGCTGGACAGAGAGTAAACGCTGATCTCTGCCACGCGCACCGGGGCCTCCTTCACGTTGCTATGGAGAGCCAGGATCTGTCCCCCGTCTGTTGGGTGTTGCATCACCTGGACACAGGGCAGCATCGAGACCAGACATCAAATTTACCACGCGGGGCTCTTATTTCACACACTTCCCTCCCGTAAAAGGACTCGTGGTGTTTGAAAAAAGTAATATATCCGTTTTATTTGTTCCTGCACAGTATCTCAGATCACATCTGGTACCGTCACGTCGTCCGTTTTTTTTTTTTTTTTTCAAAGCACTGATGAAACACGCTGAAACAAAGGCAGGAAATAAAAATTATTATATTTACACATGCATCGCGTTCGCAGAGATCTGGCAGCCGATTGCAAGCTGCCAGCTACGCCATCTGCAAATAAATCTTCATCAGAAAAATAACCGCCCTGCCTAAGTGACCCGATCCAATCTGCGTCATCAACCTACCCAGCAGTGCAACGCGGTTTTAAATAAACTGCTTTGAATTAGATGAGAAAGGACGAGCTCTCAGTCTGAGCTCTATCTGGGGGGCGCTTGGAATATTTCAGCTGATGAATCGCCGAACAGGGAGCCGGCTCATTTTACCCAACCACCAGCAGGGGTCCACTTGAACTCTCCGGGCAAATCCCAGTAAGCCACTTCCTCCCACACAATGCTTGGATGGTTTTCGGAACGGAGGCACAAGAGGGTTTGCTCTGCAGCAGATGACAACGCAATTACCCCACAGGGTCCAATAACGGCCAATTTGGCTTTATTCATAAAAGGTCTGTGGGTTATTTCCCAGCAGCGCAACACAGAGGGAGCCGAGCCTCTGAGTGGGACTTTAAAACACTATCATGCATTAGTCTTGTTTTCAGATGCCAATCAATTCCTGCTCCGGGGCTGCGGGAGGAAAACGCCGCTGGCTGAGAATAGACATTAGAAAATGAGTGATCACACCGGAGTCATTCCGCATACATATAATAATGCACACAACGTGTTATGGTTATAAACTTCACAGCTGCTTGCAAGTGTGCATACCTCTTGACCTAGTTCACGTTCTGTGACGCTACAACACAAACTTTAGGCAACGGACCAACACAGAACGGTGGATAACTGCAAGACAATCAGACCCAGCGGGAGAGAAGCCGGGCGACAAATGATGCACAGGCGCACTTTATTTACTGTGGACTAGGGTTGCAATACGATGAAAAATACTCAATACAATTTTCGATACAGCAGCAATTTTTGAGGCAACGGAGGTGATTAATTACAACAAGATAAACGTAACTTTCTTAATTCGGGAACGCCAATGAGTAGGGGACAATTTAGTGTTCGTTTAGAGAAATACAGAATTTAAGGGTCACCTGTGTTTACCTTTGTTTCAGTTATGCAATTATTCCACTTTATTAGAAATGCTCGTCTTTACTGTGTCACTGTGAGCTTCCATTGGCCTGTCAGTAAATGTTTTACTACTGAGGGACAAATAATCTGTCTAAATTAAACTGTGTTTTGAAACAAGCATGGATCTGGCCCGTACAAAACATTTTTTTTCTACAGTGTAAAGAAATATCTGGTCCAACCAAATATTTTCCACACAATTTGTGTATCATTTTGCATATTTTCTCCGGTGATCGACTCCAGCCGCAGGGTAAGTCGCTACAGGTTGCTTCTTTTTCTGCTACAACTGTCAGCTTCAGTCTGGCGCCACCATAACCCGCGGTATTATCAGCCACATCGGAGGATCAACGGAGGAGTAACGGAGGGGAGATGCACTGGTTTGTCCTGATTAACATTTTCCTGCGTTGATTCGTACGGCGGAACAGCATTAGCTTATGTCATGTGGGAGGCTTACTACTACGTTACTGCAGACAGAGGAGAGTTAATGACCTTATTAAGTTGCTCTCACACATCAGCATCATAGCGCTAGCTAGCCTAGCATGGAGTCTTTTTCTTGCCCATCTGCTTTATTGCGGCGCTGCGATTGGAAGAGGTTCAACGATTTGGGGGAAATGTGGATGGTTCAGTTTATATTGATTTTTTAATATTTCAAAATTGACATAAACTGAACTTAAATCTTTTCTTAGTCTTTAATCTTTGAGATATCGATTATTTTGGCAATTTTACCCTTGATCCAACTCATCAGGACAGTTGACTATTTTATATGGGTTTATTTAGGGGTATCAAAGTAAAATTATGCACCACTGTGTTAACCCAGTAGTGCATCTACTGTGGCAATCCAAAAAAAGCAAACTGAAGTTTAGGGTTGAAAGAAGACAAGCTAAAGAAAAACTAAAGCGGTATAAATACTTCTGCAAGACACTGAATATCCATCTCTCAAAACCGCTAAACTGATCACAATGATAAAGAAGCATTTTCATTAATCGGTATCTGTTCTATGAACGCCAAGCCATTAATTCTTAAAACAGACAAGCATGATGATTCTGTTGTCTTAAAAAAAAGGCAATTCTTTAAAGAAAGCCTGATATCCCTGTGGTCAAACACGTTTATGCAGTCAGAATTTCCCCTCTGTATTTCCAGCTGAGGTTTGGACCGACCCTTAAACAGTAAAGGACAAAAAAAAAAGAGAAGTAAATCATCCATTTCTTTTTCATACAGACAAACAGCTCAAGACACTAGCATTGGTGAACGCACTTTTGTTTTTTCAGAATAGCATATACGAAGCAACCACCAGATGGTCGATCATTTCACGCAGCACTGTCTGACGAGAGTGAATCACAGGAGCCCATTCTCTCTGGCATGCAGAACAAGGTAGAATGCTTTCACAAGCCCAGGACAAAACAACATGTTCCTCGAGCAAAACGACTGACGACGACACATGAAATGCACCGTGTGAAAGCATCAGTGCAGAAGAGCCCCTGGCCATTACCTCGGCCATGTTGATAACTCCTACAGCCAATGTTTTGTAGCCCAGGATGGTTCGATTTTTGTAACGCTTCCGTCTCTGCAGCATGATTTGCAGTCTGTTGGCATCCCTCTTTAGAAAGTGGGGGTACTGAAATGAAAAAAGAGGACGACACATCACTCATTTATCATACATTTAATCTGTATCTGTAGTCCTGGAGTAAAAAGATGGATCTGTTTACGGTTAACATTTTCAGGTATTTTCTAAAAAAAAAAAAAAAGAATCGCCTATTCAAAAATGGTTAAATATTCTTAATTATAACCCAGAGTCAGATTCATTTTTCCAACCTTTCAGATTTAAACATAATTTTCTGATGCTATATTCTGACCATCTCTGTGATTTAAAGGATAATACTGCATTGATGTGTAACTGATTGCCTGTATTGTACTGTTTTCTTTTTTTATTTAACCTTTATTTATACAGATATTCTCATCGAGAGCCAAGACCTTACTTTCAAAAGATCTTTTTGATAAAAGAGAATTACAAAAAAAAACATGAAAGTCTTTACAAACACTGTATTGATACAAGCCATTAAAATATTTGACTAAATTAAATAAACTAATAGACTATGATTTAAAAACAAGAGCAAGATTTGTCCCAGAGGAATCAAAGTGGACAGTTTCAGATCGTGCTGTAGAATGGTCCATGATGGCAGGGCAGAGTACGTAAATGCTTTTTTCCCCAGCTCTGATTGTACTAATGGAGAGAAAGTCCAGAGAGTGAAGTGTGTGCCTGGACTGTCTAAGTGACAGGTATGAGGATAGGTTGGAAACAGTCCAAGGACAGCTTTATAGATGAAAAAGTACCAATGCCTGAGTCTACTGATTGATAACGATGGTCAATTCACCCGGAAACATAAATCTCAGTGGTGAGCAAGAGATTTCTACCCTGTTATGAGCCTTAATGCTCCACGATAGACAGCATCCAACATATGCAGAGAGGTGGCAGGTGCATTCATATGCACAACATCACAAGACCTATTTCTACAGAAAAAACTGAGTTTTATCTTCAACTTCTTTACAACATTTTCAATATGTAATTTAAAGGAGAGCTTAACGCCAATTTTTATACGCCAAGGTACTATGTTTCGGCGTATTCTATTGGTCTACCTGTCAATGTTCTTATGAAAGGAAAACGTTCTTCTGGTTAGCATGACCTAATTTTAACAGCATTTAGGACTAGTCTCAGGTGAAGAACGTCAGACTACATAGTGTCAAACTCAGACTGCAGACACTCGAGCACAACAGTAGTCGTGTAGACTACAGTGTCATCAGCATAACAATGTGTACAGGCATCAGTAATACTTTTGCAGACACCGTTTACATAAGCTAAAAACAGAGTTGGACCTAAAGTGGAACCCTGTTTAAGTAATCTGATGATAGACCGCTATGCTGTACACGTTCTCTACGATTGTAATAATGTAACTTTTTTTTTATATAAATCCCTGACTAGAGGTTTGTTCACACCAGGATTTCTGTTGTTACTACAGTCTTCAGTCAAATTAAGCAAGTGTGCTACTGAACTTTTATAAAGAGCTATTATCCAGAAGGTCAAGACAGCATTTTGAAATCTAAATTAAAATATCAACCCTGATAATGACCAAAGTTGTTTTATTATGTTAAATAATATTCTCTGTATTTGGTCAATGAGGCAGTCCTTCAGTTCCTGTGAACAAATGTTTGAGGAAATCTTCAGACTAGAAACTTGGGACTGATGTTTAAATGCTAAATCCTGCACCTGTGTGTGTTTAATGCAGCCTTTAGTGTCAATTTTACTTTTTAAAGCACATTTACTTGTGTAAATAAAGTAATATCTAATAATTACCATTAACAACCAGACAAACTGACAAATAATGCATACTGGTAAACAAAATGTACCATTTCCATCAAGCATACATAATGTTTAATCTCTTAAATAACAGTCTAAACAGAAAGAGTATTTTGACTATGTAGCCTGTACTTCTAAGTGAAATAAGTTTAATTTTTATTTATATTTCAGGGAACTCACCAGGATTTCCCACAGCGGCGCGCTGTTCGTTAAGCTAACAACACTTAGCTTGTGTTGTTCGGGATGTTTGTAGCTGCGCTGATGTACGTTCAAGAGCTTTACTGACTTTTCTATTTTGCTCTCAAACATCCATGTCGTACTGCCCGTTACTTTAATTAAAAATGTGTGTAACGATCTATTTTCAGTGTAACTTTGACAACTGTCTGTGTAACAGCCCATTACGCTGAAATGCGCTGGAAAGAACACTGTATGTGGAGTTCAATTTCAAACACAAGACCAGTCAAAGTTATTTTGGAAAGATTTTAATCATTCAATGCCTTCTCTTTATTTCGCTTCCTTTCTATATTATAGTTACATAGTGAAGACATCAAAACTAAGAACGTACGTAGAATCTTATGTAGAATTATGCAGAAAACTAAAAATTGTGAAATAACTCAAAACAACCTTTAAAATTACTATTTTATATTCTTCAAAATTTCAAATGGTCTTGAAGGAGTTCCCAGAGGAGGAATAGCAATAAAGA
Source organism: Fundulus diaphanus (assembly GCA_037039145.1). Classification (NCBI taxonomy): domain Eukaryota; kingdom Metazoa; phylum Chordata; class Actinopteri; order Cyprinodontiformes; family Fundulidae; genus Fundulus; species Fundulus diaphanus. The sequence continues at coordinate 43,826,429 of CM073121.1, read as the reverse complement.
CAACCACTAAACGGGAAAGTGTGTCAAAACTTTTATCGGGTAGTGTATTTATATTCACATTCAGAAAAAGAAAGTGTTATTTTTTCTGTTTTACAACACCTAACTAATAAGTGTTACTGAATAACAATTAGAATCAAATTATCCTGAACTGAATTGATCATAAGACTGGACTGTATTAAAATGATTCAGACAGGAACTGGACAGGTCTCTCTTCGAAATGACATATTGGACCATAATGAGACAACTTGTATAAAGGTTAAATACATTTAAAAAGTTGTTGTATTATAACGCTACATACAGCAAATACATTGAATCTAGTAAAGGGTGTCATTTACTTTACTTTAGTCATGCTTTAACTGTATACCAATATTCTGCATTTATGCAATAAATGCCAATGCTGGTAGTAAAATAATAAATAAAGCTTTTGATTTTTGGAGGACATTGCAATGTTTAGATTAATCATCTAGTCAAGAAAATTGGAGATCTTAGTGGGAGTCCTAATCATTGACTTTATTGCTGAACATTTTCCGTCTAAAACGACTCAAATTTGTCAGTAATAATTAGAAAACAAAAACACTAGAAAAAAAAAACTATCTACATCAACCTCCTTCTGCTTGTGGCCCAAATACTATGTCTCATTACATAATTTAAAAAAAAGTTAAATTAAAGACCCAGTTGTTCACTCTGACCTATTCGTAGTAAATTTTTATCTTCTGCTAGTTTAGCTGTTTGTTGTTTTATTTGTACTGTTTTTATTGCCTTGTAATTATTCAGTGGTTTGTATTAAAGCGCTTTATAAATAAATATATTATTATTATTAATAATTGTGGCCAAGAAGCCACGCTTTGGATAACCCTGCTGTAAAAGTCATGTGCAAAGCTAAAAGTATCTTTGGTATAAAAAAAAAAAAAAAAAAAAAAACTTGCAGCGAAAGAACATTGTTTAAAAGAAATTAGCCTTCTGAGACACAGCAACACCTTAGTGAGAATGTGCAGCGGACTGTCAGGACGCTTGCCTGTAGTGAGAAGGTGAGCTCCAGGTCGGTCTCCATCAGTCCGCTGGGAGGGAGGACGTACTCGTTTGACCTCAGAAGACGCTTTGAGCCCTGTGAGACAACGTAGAGGCAATGTTCACGTTCAACACAGTAGTTGATATATACTTTTTGAGCTAATCCATTTACACCAGTAGAGCAACCGACATGGGATCTGGGGGGGGGGGGGGGGGCACAATTCAAGAGCCCAGAAGCAGCCGCCATGCATTTATGTGAAATTTGCTGACAGGTCCTTCTGAGAAGTAAATAAGTTCAAACAGAATAAAAAAAAGCTGCCATCAAACATCAAAACACATTATTTTCAGTCAACAGTGACCAAGTCTGGGGGTCTTTTTTGTTTTTAGAACAGGCCTGCTCCACATTCACACATCCATGCGGATTCGCACCTAAGCGCATCCTAGAACAAACAGTCCTTGACTCCATCGCTTGTCTCTGGAGAGCTGTTTCTTGCAGAACAGGAGAAATACTTTGTTTGGAGAGATTTAAATAAGCAGAAGCCAAATCTTTCACCCGGCATGAAGCTATGATGTTAACTACAGCTACCGCTGGAGAAGCACAGCCACCGATTCAAGCTGTGAGTTGAAACCACCGTAAGCTTTCTCATCTAATGCTTGCCATTCTGCTTAAGACAGACTCATCACCTGGGCTAATTCTGGGAGATAGCCGCTTGAGGATTTACATGCAAACGGTCGCGGCAGCCTCCTCTTCCCCTACAGAAGCTTAACACAGAGTGTCCCCAGATGACCTCTCTCAGGCTTTAACATGCTGCTCTTGCCTGCCATTGATTTAATCCATAAAGGTACTTTTGAATTACAGATTTTAAATGAATTTCACAATCTTCTTGTTTTGTTGGTTGTAATCCTAAAAAAACAACAACAACAAAAAAAAAACAGGAATAGTAAAGCATGCAGCCATAAATAACTTGTCAGGTTATGGCAATAATTTTACGCCAAGCTTGTGGTAAGCAGACACTTGTTGTGTAGCACTACTGGCAACGCTTCAGCGAGAGTATGACAATTTCACAAATCTTCTGAGCTTAGTTCATGTATCTGGTACACATCCTAATTAACTTAAGACTTCCTCAGGGATAACTTCTTGAATAATGATGATGTAATGTTACCGGTTTCCAAATCACGGCGGGTACTGGCGACTGACTCGCTCATCAATAACATTTCTGATGCTAGAGAATCTGACATTCTTGTCAGCAGTAAATATTGTGTCCCAACAGGAGGTTGTTGCAGGTCAGCCCTTTTCCCTAAAGATACACCTGACCCCACACATACAGCTGCAGTCTTCAATAAACTCTCTACTTCCTGACAGTTCTTTGATGCTGACCAGCATACTCTAGTGCGAGCGGATCAGCTGATCAGTCATGTGAGGTAAACGTTCACTAAGTCAGAACTTATTCTGGAAATGTCTTTCCATCTCCTCTTTAGTGCATTTACTGCTTTTCCGAAAAAGTCAAAAACCACCTCAAGCGAATGTAAAAACATTTTTGCTAAATGTAGTGGGTTAATTTAAATTTTGCCGTTTCCATCAAGCCCTTCTCATGAGATACTTCAAAATGCGCTTTAAAAAAACGTTAATGGAAACGCAGCTACTGCCAGTAAAATATATTCGGTGACACTAGGTTTTTATTGCAGCACAAAAGTCTTTTATAAGGTCATGCTACTAAAACGTTACTTTGCCGAAACAGCAGACGTCGGCCAGAAATAACTTTTTTTTTTAATAAAATTGTGATGGAAATAATGATTTCTTTAAATAGCTGGACAGAATTTTCATTATCTGAGGTCTATGTTTGCTATAAACCTAAAATAGAAAGACATCAGCACTTTTTAAATTTGTTTAATTTTTCGCAAGTCATCGCTATTGCAACATTCACCAACATAATTGCCCATAATATGTTTCCTTAGCTGGTGAAACCTTGCAGCAAGAAGGTCCCGGGTTTGAACTACGGCTGTAATTTAAAAAAAAAAGAAAATTAACATGTGCTCTCTGAACTCTCTGGAGGGGGCGGGGCTTAGTGACGGAGCATTCCTGGGTCTGATTGGTTGGGAGGATGTAATGACTGTAATATTAACCTACATGGCTGGGATGTAAAAGGAAGGAAAACTGTTATTCTATAGAAGTTTTTATTCAGCCTCTTTTTTTCTATCATCGATATACGTTTATAGGTCGATATATATTGTTAATGAATTATCGTCCAGCCCTAGTTTGAACCCCAGGTTCAACCTGTGGTCTTTCTGCAGATGTTTTCCTTATATCGTGCAGCCCTATAGTGGTGTGGGCGTTGTAACCAGGGTTAATGGTATTGACTATCACCATCGCAATATTAACTAAGTATAGGAGAGTATCGCAATTACATGTTTACCTGATATCATGTAATATCATGTGTAGAAGAGCAACTAATTCCTATAGTTAAAATTATAGAAAATACTGACTTTTGCTTTTACATCTTGCGTTTTATAACGTGTCTCTTGGTTTTAACACCATGATATCTTTAAAAATGATTCTCACAACTGGAAATATTTTGAAAAGATTTTGACAGAAATTGTAAGTAAGGGAAAACTACTAGTCTTCTTTCAGCACGCTGACCAGCAGTGCAAAGTGGGAGGTGGGTGGGGGGCAGAACAGCCTTATGCTATGCTCCATAAAGCTGGAGAAAATTGTAGGGACCTTTGCACTTTCTCTACAAGCTCATTAAAAGGAGTTTAAAGGGGCCTAGTCCCGTATTATGACTACAAATTTCTACATCAGTAGCTGACTCTGGTTGCATACAAGGGTCTTTGAATTAAATTATCACGCACTATTGGCCTCCTATATTTTGTTTCTATGTTTTACACTTAGTTTTTGCTCTATTTGTTAGCAAATGAAGCACTTTTGTGTATATTTACCAAAACAAGACCACATGACTGTAAGTACAATATTGTGCATGCGCACAATGAGTAAACGAGGAGAATTAATGGAGCCGAACGAGTCAGCAACGGTGCAAAAAGGAGGGTAAATAACCCTGCCATGCCGAAGACCAACTTGGCGTCTATTGTTTTATTGATGAATATATGAATTGTTTGTGTTTTTTTTAATTGTCAGAGAATGCGACCAGGTCCCTTTAAATTCAGACCTCTAAACTGTAGATAGCCAAATTGAACTGCAGGGACAAAACAAATGTTTCCTAGCAGAACTGTGCAGGGTTGCCTTTAAAATCTTATCTCTGTTGACTTGACCAACAGCCTGGGCTTCCGACATGCATTTGTTCAACACTTTGTTAGCTTTGTCTAATATAACATAGTAGCTAAATATGCTTCAGAGAAGGACATGGAAAGAGTAATATGCCATTGACGGTAGCTGTGGTGCTTGTGTTTTGTATAGCAGGGAAATAAAAGAGGATAAATCTTGAGTCTGACCTTGTCACTAACCGCAGCTTCACAAAGAGGCCTTGTACACTGTCCTTTCTCATGCTCATTGACTAGTATAATGAATCAAGGCAAAAAACCCAAAACAAAACAAAAAACGAAGCACTTTGAAACGGCGCAACATGCAGTAACAATACACAACCTTGGCAAGGAAAGCTTGCACTCAATGTCCTCGGGCCCCATTTTACCCTCTGCTACAGCTTCTGCAGCATCTCTCTGGGGCCAAAGGGGGATGGAGGGGTGTGGGGCTTAGTTAGCAAAGCCTTCACCAAGCAACTACCAGCTCATGGAAAAATTAGTTCAATGTCACATTTCCTCCTCGGGTTATCTTTTTTAAACACATTAAGACCTGTAAACTGAATCTTTTGTTTGCATCCCTGACAGGAAGTGTGTTCAGGTCACTCCAAGTGCTCGACAGGGAATTGTATTTCAGAGGTTTTAAAGGAGTTTGGAGATTTCTGCTTCCACCTAGCACAGACTGATGAAGACAAGCACACACAAATGTGATTGGATCAAACTGAAGCGCTTTTAACAGCGAGTCGCAATGAACCGAGAAATTTTGCAGAACAAAAAACCCATCAGGCTGCTTTAAACACGTTACTTGAAGTGATAGGATGCGAATCTGATAAGAGACGGAAAACTATGTTCAGGGAAAACAAGACTGCGCCCTCTTCGCAACTCTGGAGGCCTGGAGACTAGCTACATGGTAAGCCATTACAAGCGCTGAGTCTGTGCATGCATGTCACTTAACTTGATGAATCCCAGGTAAGACACATGGGTAGAGACAGGCATTAACTGTGTTCAACAGAGAAGCAATGAGACAAAAAACAAAGACATGAGATTCCAGGCATATTCCCAACTTGTTCCTTCAACTCCTCCTCGTCTGTTTCCTGCTCCTCACAAAACCTGCTGGAAAATGCATTTAATGCTCCAATTCCGGGGCTGCGGCGAGCAGAGCTCCACTCGGCTGTCCTCGGGGCAGCTCAGCAGAAATGGGGAGATTTCACGCTCCGGAGACAGTGTAGCTCATGGATACAGCCACACTTGGTTGGTCGCCTTTACCTTCAGGATGACTGCAGCAGAACGGACGGTGTGTTTTCTTTTTGTCAAGAATTGCATAGCTTTGCATGGAGCTACTGTTTATTTTTGTATAATGAAGGGGACAAAGTGGGGTAATTAAATTTAAAAATGTTTCCATTCTGGGGTCCTTTGACCCTAATCAGTGTAAATAACTAATAACAATCCAAAAAAAAGGTTAAAAGATAAAAAGAACTGGACTTCTATTCAGAAGCTGAACACGTTTCGCTTCCCAGAATAGAAGTCCAGTTGTTTTTATTATTTTTTTTAACCCTTTTTTGGATTGATCATGACCTGGATGACTGAGAATCTTCACCAACATAACTAATAACAAAATTCTGTCCATTTTGTTTTGTTTCTTACGCCTACAATGGGTTGCAAAATTATTCACAGCCCCTGAAATTTTTCACATCAACTTAAAACTGCAAACTTCAATGTATTTCATCAGGATTTTATTGGATAGACCAACACAAAGTAGCGTGTAATTATGAAGTCGAAATTCAGTTCAGTTCCGTTTTTGTATATGGCACAGATTTACAACAAATGTCAAAATCCAATTTAGATCCAAAATACGCGGTCAATTCAATCCAGTTATATAGAGGGATTCCTATTCATCTAGGTACATTTCAATTTGATCCCAGTCATAAAACAATGCAGTCAAGCTCATTTTACGATGCCAAGTGGTAAAAGGTTTTCCATCTAGGGAAACCATCCGATCGCATCGTTGCTTTGCAGCAATACCTCACATTGAGCATGCATTGGCAGCACGGGAGAGAACTCATACATACTCATACATTCAAAATGTTTTCTTAAATAACACTGAAAAGGGTGCCGGGCATTTTGAATTACTGAATCACCTTTTACTGTGATTACAGCTGCAAGTCTTTTGAAGTACTTTTACCTTTTGCAATCTAAGTTTGTAAGGTTGATATTTCTGCCAATTGTTTTTTTTTTTTTTTAGAGCTTGTGGAAGTCGTAGCTTTTATTTCACAGTAACGTGACAGGAAAGGGGGCAAAGAAATGGCCTGAGAAGGGGAGTGGAACCCAGGACAGCTGTGCTGAGGACTAAAGCTTGCTTTGCTGACTGAGCCACAGGGTGCCCCACTTATTCCTCATTATTAAATAGCTTAAGCTGAGCCATAATAGATGGAGAGCGTCTCTAAACATACATTTTCAAGTCTTACTAAAGATTCTAAATTGGATTTAGGTCTTGGCTTAACTTTTAACACACGAATAAGCTTTGATCACCACCGTTCCATTGTAGCTGTGCCTGTGTGTTTGAGGTCATTGTTGTGCTGGAAGATGAACCTCCGCTGCAGTCTAGGGGCCGTGGCCCTGCACACCTGAGGCAAATGGCTAAACTGCCTCACTAGCGTGCAGTCAAGCTCCACAGAGCTCTGCAAAAGAGCTAATATTTGGGTCAGGTGTGTTGAAAACAGAGATATATCTAAAGGTTGGAGGACAATGTCCCTTGAGGACTGGAGTTTGAGACCACCGCCCTTACAGGTGTTTTTTTTCCAAGACTGCCACGTATTTACCTCCATTCGTCTTCTCATAAACTCCCACTACTTTCCCTGAGCTGGCTGTAAAAAAAAAAAAGCGTTCTCATAACACACCATGATTCTGCCGCCACCACATCAATGGTGTTTTTGGAGTGATGTGCAGTATTAGTTGTTCCACTATACGTGTTTTTAGGTGGGCCGCAAAGTTAAATTTCGGTCTCGTGTAGCCAGAATATATTGTTAAACATATTTGCTGTGTCCTTTGTCCTGTCAACAGATCTCCTTCTCTGAATAATACTTTCACTTTGCCTCATCAGTCAACTTAGGCGAACAGCCAGGTCTTGGTAGGTTTGCAGTTGTACCTAATTTTCATCACAACTTTCTCTCTGAACCATCTAAATCCCAACTAGTGGAGTCTGAAAACCCCTAAAAGGGCCAGTATTGTCAGGATCGTTATTTTTGCTGTTTTCTCCACTGGTGGTTTCTTTAGAGCATCAACAAATATCAATACATTCAAAAATATAATTACATGCAGTTACTGTGTAGTTTGGTGATAAAAAAAAAATCACACTTCTTTATGTAACTAGAGTCCCGATGAAACATTTTTAATTTTTTTTTAAAAATACGTTACATCTTTAAATGTTTTAAAGACAGTATTGGTGCATATTGGGCTATAATAAACACAAAGTCACAGCCACGCAGTTAACGGAAAAACTACATGAGGCTGTAAATAGTCTATTATCATCACTTTCATTGTTATCACAACATTACCACAATATATCGTGATAAAATTTAAAGTCATCATATATCGTATCAACCACCTGTAACTTTGTCCAATTTAAAGGGCTCAGAAAAAAACCCAGAAGCTCACCTTGGCTACCCTCTACTCCTCCTCGCCTTTGATGTTCATTTCAGAACGGCTGATAACAGAAAAACTGACAGTATCTTTAACTCTCTCTGCTTCCTGCTGCCTGTGCCGTTTCAGGCAGTGAAGCCAGACTATTGACTGCAGGCAGCAGTCCAACACTGTGCAATTAAAGATTAGTACGCCATATGATCTAATGCAGTATCACTGCATTTTGGGTTACAAGTGACTTTGTGTCACGCGTAGAAAAATAACTAGCGTCAAGTCTTGTTGACAAGAAGAACGTGAACAGTGTAGGAGAAGATTAACAGGCCGTCCTTTCAGCTGTCATAGTTTTGAAAACAAGGTTATAATTGCGGTAAGAAAGCCAAGCTAAGATTAAAAACGCTGCAAAAAAATGATCCATTGGTTGCAACCCTCATCTACGGTGATGAACTGTATTTGGCATCAGAAAAACGGATTTTAAATGAATGCATGTAGGGCTAGAAATGTGACTAGATGGATGCAGGGATGCATGCATTAATTGAATCGATCAGCGCAGGGATAGAGGCATGTGTGAAATGGAGGCATTGATGAATGGAAGGAACATCAAAACCCATTTAATCTTCCAAGTACAACATAAACTGCTTGGCTTCTTCCCCGTGTGAGCGTACAGTAGATGGTCTGTGTATCTTAGCGTCTGCATGACAGCCGGAGCTGCTGCATACTTGACACCAGGCTTCTGTCTGCCAGGAGCGATCCGTGTCAAGCATTGTGCCGTGCTCTTTCCGTCTCCACACGGAATTCAGTGCCGCGTCCATAAGCTGGAACTCACAGCCAATCGAAATGGAGTTACGCTAAAATTAAAAGTGGGTTTGTTTCATGTGCAATTACTGGTGCACGGATTGAATCGTAGTTCCATGTGACAATCACTTCAAGTTTTCGAAAATAAACGTTGCAAACAGCGACACTCTGCAACACATGTATGCGCAAGCAATCAATGCAAGATGCACAATCCGTCTTAAAGGTGCTAATGCTCCTGCTTAGAGTGGTAAGCCGGCCTGCCACCTGAGTGGATGTAAGGCACTGGGGCTTTCAGCCCAGCTAAGGAGGGTTTTATCAAGGAGCGGGATTAGGTGAGTGTCTTATAGTCACTGAGATGCATCGCTTTCAAGGGTCTTGCTCAACCTTTTCTCATCAAGCACAGGAGGTTAAGTTACAAACCTGTATTTTGACAGCTATAGAAAGCGAGTTCAGCTCTTTATCCAGTTCTTTGAGGACGACCAGCTTCTTCAATGTGAGGCTGCACAGCCTGTGGGAAACAACGAACAAGACAAGAATTTAGAAAAACGTAGTAGAAAATGTTTCATTGCCTTGAAAACCTAAGCGAGACATTCTGCAAAACAAAAAAGAAAGAGGAAAAAAAAAAAAAACCTTCAAGTGAAATTGCTGATAATAAAAAAAGACCTTTGTATGTATATTCAAAAACACTATGATCCGGAATTAAAAACACCACAAGTTGGTGAATTAAATGTTTAATTCATGAGTCAAGCACTGAATAAAAAAGCTTGAGTCTGATGTGTTGCAACAGAAAGAACAGTGATCACTGGCCAATATCATGGACCGGTTAGTTTTCAGAGGATGGTTGAATGAACAATTGTTAGGTTAATTCAGCGTTCCAGCCTATAAATTCAGATTAATGATTGACTGACTGCTACAAGTGAAATCAAAGACAACTCCAGCTTGCTGCCTGGCTCCGTTTCTAGCACCGTGCTCAGACCAGATCAGATCACTTGCAGTTCACCTAAAAACAACAGACAGATGCTTGTAACAATCCCCGTTTCTTCAGACAACACCCAAGACATTTCTGTCTAAGACGCGATTTGACATGTCAGGCTAGTATCTTCTGAGTAATTTAACATTTTCTTGTGTTACCTCAGACAACAAGCATGCAGAGCTGCAGCTTACATTTCTTCAAAACCAATAGAGATGTATGAGAGCCGATGTTAGTCATTTTCTTACATATTGGTCTCGGTCCAAAAACTAAAACTAGAACTGGTTTGAGGGAAAATCCAAATGCTTGTTTAAAAAAATAATAAAGCTAATATTCCAAACCATTAAGTCCCATCATTATTTATTTTTTGCCAATCCACTCTCCTGGGCTTCCATGAACATTTTCACCCTAAGAAGAGGCACTTTAATCTCTTCATTTACAGGTAACTTACCTATTTTTTAAGTTGGTGTGAAGTTACACAATTGAGGTGAAGCCTGTTGGTAGATGTGTAAAACAACTGACGGCAAACATTTTGTGTTATATTTTTATTATTTACTGTCCTACCATCTTGTTTTATATGCATGTTTTAAAGCTGGTAATAAGTTGCACTTTGAATTCAGGTCAACGCCCAGATGAGATTATTGAAATAAGTAAGTATAGTTTCATTTATGAAGATTGTTACATGCTGTAAAATGTACTGTACTTTACTTCTTTTAAGTGAGTTACTTTTTAGTACGCCGTCACATCAAGTTTATTTTCTCAGCTATACCTAATGATCCCATGAGCCTCTTGGGCAGAAAGTTCAATGATCTATTTACAGCTTATGTGTGACCCCGGGATGGGTGATGTGGATTTTTACCATATTATTTTGCGGTATTGATTGCGATAACAATAAAAGTGGAAAAAAAAAAGTATTTAAAAAAATTCATCATAGCCCTTTTGACGAGAAATCTGTCACCGCATTCAGTCATAGCCCCACAAACACAGACACTGCTCTAAAAATAAAACGCATGATCAAATAGGGTTTCTGTATACATCAGTTGTATTAATTAAAGTTATGCAATTATAAAAAGAAAAAAAAAAAATCTGTTGCTGCCTGGTTTAGTTAGATATGTCATAACACCGTACATTCTACAGTGTCAAAGGCATTATAAATGCAATGCTGGATTATTAATGGCATATGCTTGTGAAATGCAAGACAGATGTGAAGGGAATGACAAATATTTTACACTTTTACGACTCTGCACTGCACATACATTTGAGGCTTGAGTATTTAAATAATAAATAAACCAACTGAATTATGGATCTCAGCCATGGCTCTCTTTGGCCGGATTTATGAAAGAAAATAAAAGCTGATATTTTAGCATTTCCATCTCGTCACAGAGTTTTCAGACTGTCTCTGAGGACCCAAATTCACATGTAATTAAAAGAGTCTGCTGCTGATGGAGGGGTCAGAAGAGGTGCCAAGAATACTTTTATTATTAGACAGAAGCATTATCTCCACTCCTGTCTGCCACTGTGTTTTGTTGTAAATGAAACTTATTGCCATCTGTTCTGGCCCGGTGCCCGGATGTCCCTTTGCTAATTTTCTGTGCCAGTTTGCTTTGACACCCAAACAGTAATTTCCATCAGACCAGGTGTTATTGAGCAACAACAAATACTCTGTTCAAGTAGTTGCAGAAATGCACAGGATTGGAGATAGCGGTTTAGAAAGGAATGCTAGTACTGATGTACAAAGAACACAAGAGTGGTGGTTCATTCCCTGGTTTTCTTACCTCTACAAAGCAGAAACATACCAGTCACAAAATGGCTCCGTACCAAAACAAAAACTATCACATCAGTCAAGACAGAAGGCTGGAGGGGTGGGTAGCGCCTACCAGGTCATCTCAAGTTCAAGATATCTACAAACACGCAGTGCAATACAAAGATAAGCTCACTGTGGCCGGTCTGATAAGTCCCAAAGGCCAATACCTCTGCCAATTTTTTATTTTTCCCTCATGCGCCTTTCTGATTTGGCTGATCGTTTGATAGAAATCCAGCTTACTGTTATATCTAGGCAACGTGGCTCCCTCTCCATCAATGGACCATTGGATCTGATTCTAGTCTGGTCAAATCTGCGGTGCGAAAAATTACAGCCGACAGCCAAATGCATGCGCAGTGGAAGGAAAACTTCAAGGAGGGCAAACAAGAGCTGGACATTTAGGTTGCTAGCTGCAGAATACAATACATCTTTGGTGTGGATTCATTTTAGCTACAAAAGACAAACCAAATACATTTTTAGAAAATTCCTAAAAGGCAGGGTTCCCTACATAGAGTATTCTCCATGTAAGCATTTTTAAATTTTCCAGGGTTGAATTGTGGGATTTTCACAGCGCAGAAAGGAGGAAGAGGAAAGGAGGGCTAGAGAGCTTTTAGACAGTGGAACAAGGGAATAAAATCTGGGAATAAAAATGTTTCAGTTTCTTTTTTAATCTTATTTTATCCCGTATCTCTGAGGATGAAACCTGGGCTTTTAGGGCATTTTCATGACTATAGTTTGTTCACTTTTGTCCGAATCAGTTGATGCGTTTGCTCACTTGTAGCTTTTTCCAGTGGTTCGGTTTCTTTCAATACAAAACCTGTCGCTTAAAACAGGCGAGAACGTTCAGCCTGTCTATCGAACAGAGGTGCCCGGGGAGGGAGTGATAAATGCAAAGACAGGAAGCATATGTTGTGCTCCAAGCTAGCAGAAAACAGAATTTATAATTAGGGCATTTTTTGGGTACTTTTTCAGGCCACATTATCTGAGCAGTATACCAGATGTAGATGTTTATACTTAACAACAAAGACGGTGTAGCCTTTGTTGGTCCCAAAATGCAATGTAAACCTGGCTATGGGAAGGTGTTTGGGTCAAGTTTGGAGCATACACCTGGTAGCTGTGTTGAACAGAGGTGGGATCAAGTTCACACCATATATGAACCGCTCCAGAGTATGTTTTTCGAGACCTCCTCAGTAGAAGTTTTTGAGAGTTTGTTTTAAAAGGATTAAACATCTCAGGTATGAAAACCTCCTAAAACTAGCTCAGCTCACTTCTACCACTCAATGATGAAAGCCATACCAGCGAACTCAGATTGCGGAGATGACAAGACACCCTTCATTCCAATCGAGACTCCTTGAAAGTAATTTACACTGCAAGGAAATCTTTGACTAAATATAATCTTCTATGACTGGCAGAGACATTTCTAGCGACTGGCTGAACTGTAATGTCCTCTTTAAGTGAACAGTTTGACACTGGCGCCCAGTAGGAGTCTGAAGACTACACAGCTAGAAAGGTTTAGTCTATATGCCATCGCTAACAGCAACAGAGCAGCCCTGCCCCTTCTGAGCCCATTACTCTCCTCGCTCCATGTCACTTGCCAAATGTTGACCTTTTTTGGCCTTTAAAGTAAAAAGCCATTAGATTCCATAACAAAGGCTTTCTTTCCGATCAAACAGACTGCTCCCCAGAGTCAAATGAATGAAAATCTTCCTGCTAACGTAGTTTAGCAGTAAACTATGACATGCCAAAGAAGACACGAGTGGCAGTAGAAGATTTGTTGTTACCAGTGGCCCATAGCCACTAATGATTAGAAACAACAGGCCTGTAAAGAAAGAGACGGAGAACAACACAATGCTGCACATTAAAGAAGCAAACCACTTATGCTGTGCTGTGGTCTTGGTTGAATTAAAAGGCAATCATCATTATTTGTTATTCCTCAAAGCGAAGCGGACTGCTACTGTTGAACCTAATGTGTAATGCGAGCTAGCTTATCTGTGGCTACAACCATCTCACAACGATCAGGGCTGAACAAACAAAGCTACCTATCAGGCAGGACACTCATTCTGCCGTGGCTAAATATTTGAACTTAGATAAGACTTCAATAAACGACGACTGTAATGTCTCATTATGACCCCTTTAAAAAGTAGAGAAAGATTAACAATAAGTTTCACCAATGCAAATGGGGGCAAAGTAAAAAAGTATTTTGATTTAAAGACAAACCAACAGCCACGCAAAACGGTCATTAAACCATTGTTCTGTTTGTTTGTTAGTTACTGCTGCTCACACTGGTGAGTTTTCTCTTGATTGGCAGTGTCAGTCTATAAGAAAGCTTAACTTTTATCTTCTGAGTCTCTCTTTACCCAAACAACATAAAACATAAAAAATTTAATAAAATAATAATATTAATCACTCGAACATGTACGGACTCTGCCGAGTATCGGGGAAGTCATGGCATGCGCGGGGAGACACCTTCACACTGGTTGAGTAAAAAGGAAGTTCATGCAGCCGTTTGAATGCAAAACGCACCTGCGTAATCAGCGGCGCGTGAAGTTTATCATAAAATAATACAATAGCAACAGAATGACTCAGTACAAACACTTCAAGCTTCAGGCAGTGTTTCTGGTATGGAATCAGATTCAGTTTTATTGACCTCACAAGTACAAGGCGATGATGTGCAGATTCATCTTACCAAAAACAATTAATCAGTAATTAAATAGCACATGATGCAGTAAAGTAGTGAACATGATATGAACTGCATATAAATATGCGACGCTATAGGTATGTACCTGCTGTTACTATAACTGTGTTGCACAGTATCTGTACTGTATACATAGCTGTTGAATAACTACAGTATATAGGTTATGACCATGAATGTGTGATACAGTGGGTACATCAGCCCTCAGTAATGGTTGGTTTGGCTGTGTTGCTTTCCTGAGGGCCGTTGGCTGAGTTATGGCTGCCAATAACTGAATGATCTCTCTGCTCCTTTTCTGAGAGGACGCAATTGCTCCAATAATTATATCTTTGACCTCATCTCTTTCCTGGACAGAGCCATTAAAGGAGCTATTGCCGCGACTACCTGTGTGCACTCTCAATGTTTTGCTTCATACAGATCTACTTACCTGGCAATTGTCTGATCAGGTATTTATCCATCCTGGACATGGCTGCTAACATAGCTAAGGCCGCAATTATGAACTCAGACTTTCTTTGTTCATGGACCAGTGTTCTACGTTTCTTCTGCTTGATTTCTGTCTTCTCAAACACCCTAGTTGGCGGCCAGATGTTTTTTTCTGGAGGTTTCTTCCTGTTGAAAGAGTGGCGTCTTTCTGCTTTCGCCACATACTAGTTCAGTATGAAGGTTTACTGCAAATTCAATCACTTGTTTGTGCTTGTTTAACACTGATGAGTTTCGACATACTGACATGACAATGTGACCTATCTGGTCTCGTATTTCATTTTGGATCAGCCGTTGTAGAGTATCGGTATTAATTTGGTTTGTTTATTTCTGTATAATTGGAAATTCATTGGACCAGTTTTGTCTAATAATGTGCTTTTAATATGGCATTTGCAGTGAATTAGCGCTGTATAAACACAAAGAGACACTATGAAGAAACATCTTAGATCAGATGTGATATCACGAGCGAAAGGATAGAGAGGGAAGTAGTTGAGAGACATTTTTGGTGCAATAACAGCATTAAAGCCTATAAACTAAAATAGGTTCTCCGTCAAAACAATGTTAGTACATTGGAGGACTCCAAATACATTGCCAGAGATGGACTGAAGAGGGCAGATAGCACAAATGCAGAATGACTGCAACCTCCCTCTCACATGCCTGTTTTTTCTCCCACAGCTTTCGCTGACGACAAAACTTGGAACAACGCTAATCTTTTCGTCTGCAGCTTCTGTAAAATGATGAGTCTGTCTACAGACAACTCATGTGATAGCACAGTTTATATTACACTGACACTGCAAAGTTTTTAAACATTAACTCTGAGCTCATTCCTTCAGCCTTTGGAAACGGGATAATAACAGATTATGTGACTGGAGGCATCTGCGGGAAATCATAGTTTTAAAAGACAGGCAAACGTAGGCCGTAAAACTTTCTCTTGTGATTTTAAAAATGACACGAGACGAGGCAAAACGAAGATTTATGTTCCACACCTGCACAAAGGGTGCATCCTTAGACTTTCCTACCACATCATCACATAACACTACGTGTGCCCTTTCCATTTAACAGAAGTTCAGATTTTAAATTAAAGCACCTAACACATGGCTATCATAGCTTTAGTAAAGTGTGTCTCTGCCAAGAACTGGTCTTCATGAGATCCAAATAAAGTGTTTTTCAAAGTCATCAGCCAAAGAAGTGCTTCCGCTTTCAGAGTACATTTGGTTCCTGTCGCTGTGCTATTTCTGGACATTTCTGTGATAGTAGGATTTCAAACAAACCCAATCCATTTTATGGGTCTACCAAAAATAGCAGCTAAGGGAGCCATGGAAAAACTAGAGATGCTGCACAGATCAGACATTTTTCTGGCTAATGATTATTCCCAGTTATCCTTGAGGTTTCGCCATCAATTCCAATATAGGATCATTGAAAAAAAAAAACATTTCTAAGGACTTGTAAATGAGAGGAAAAAAGGCAGAGTAGGAGTTTTTTTTATCCCATATATATTAAAGAAATCTAAAAAATACACCTATTTATCACGAATGCTACAGAAGTTTCATTTTAGAACTGTTCTTATCCAGACTCATATTTCCAAGGTTCTAGGTCCCTGTTAGCCAGTGTTAAAATTATAAAAGCAACATACCACAATGACGTTTTGTCAGATATTTCTACAATGGTCAGTGCTTGAAAAAACCAGAGGCCGAGTGGAAAGCCGGACAGATAGCTGGATAGATGCAACACAAAACATGTAAGATGTACTGGACGCATGATAAATGCACGGAGGGACGGACAGAGAGATGAATGGACAACTAACGGATAAAGAGGGAGGGATGGAACACAGTTACAGATATTTTTCTACGCTTTAATTTATGTTTTCCTACTTGAGTTACAGACTATTTGACTGCACAGGAACCTTTAATTATGCCTCAGATCATAAGTCCCTAAACTTTATCTTCGTTGCTAACCAAAAGTCGTACGTACACATTTTAACAGATTTTTGAGCGCATTGTACCACATAAAATTGGTATAGTCCGGTACGGTAACTGTGCGGTATTTTTTAATAAAGGCAGGAGCTGTTCCAGCTGCTTTAGGATCCAACTCAACCATTCAGCAAAGAAACCCTCTGACTTTAACAGTATTCTGGCAAAACAGAGGGGGCGCTTTTGCTATTCTCTTCCCTGGTCAGCAATCTAGCGGATGCTTTGCCAGTTCCATCCCTTCGGATCACTGCGCAGCATTTGTCAGGGGCACAAAGCAGGGGGAATGGTGAATGAAGGATGAGCGACATAACAGAGGGCTGGATGAAAAGGGACCCTTTTTGTCTGCTATGTGCTCAAAGGGGGGTTTCAGGCCTAAAAGCAAATCTTCCAGTAATGCTTTTACTACTTTTAACATAATTTTTTTAACTGTTTGTAATGGGAATACAGTCAGATTCAATTAATAAAGCATCCTGTTACAAAATGCTCTGCATGAATTTCTTTAGTAAATTAAGAGGGCTTAAAAGAAAGGATTAAAAGAAAAAGCAAAGTACTTTATTATATAATTGCCTGGCGATTTGTTCATGTTTCAATGTATAATTCAGCCCAAATAAAGGGCCCGATGTCCTGAAAGCAACATCTTTTGAATATTTTATTTACTTACAGCAAACACAAGTTCAACTCTATTTAAAATGGGGGCTTGTAAAAGAAGCATCTAAAATCTCCAATGGCTCCAAAACACACCGACTCTTTGACAAAATATTTAGATTTTGTCATCAATCTACAAGTCAAACTGAACAAAAGCAAGAAGATTAATGGTTTAGTTATTTGAAAGAAGCCAAATTCATTTTTAGGCCAATAAAAGTGGCCCAAACCATAGAGGACTAAAACAGTTTTAAGAGATTTACACTGTAGGGAGTGCCATAAGAGCTTAGTCTGCACTTGGGCTTCCACCAAGAGCTCTTTTAGACCCCAAATATCTGGTCATGTGTGCCAGATGGCCATATGCTGGTTGAGCTTTAAATCCCTGAATGAAATCTTCTCATGGTAACAGTGTTGAGAAAAACACGAAGAGAGTAAACAAAGTCCAAGGGGACGCTGTAAAGCAACGTCAGTTCTGTGTGATAATCAGGTTTATCCGTAAATCGAAAACCCAAAAAGTTAACGACAGTTCAATCTAATATTGAAGAATGACAACAATATAACCTCTGTTAGACGCGTTTTGTAGAGACGCAGCTACGGTCTAGGAGCCAGAGTTATCTGTGTGTGTGTGTGTGTGTGTGTGTGTGTAATAGGACTTTTAGATGTGAGTACTTTGCAAACAGTCAGAATAAGTCTTGGATTTGCATAAAAATGCAGTAGAATAAGCTCGTCGAGTAAAAATACCAAAATATGAACATTTACACTGGTATTAAGACATAGTAAAAACAGAATAAACATCTGCTTAATTCTTGCCCTTTATAGAACAACACAAGTATAAGAAGCTGATATTAGCTGGTTAATTAGTCGGCTGCTCATAGGTTGCTATCTGTAGTTTTAAAACAGCGCTCCCTTCTTGAAAATTATGTCTGGAGATGCTTTCGTCTGTGGATGGGAATTACAGATGGGATGATAGACCATATGTGGTTTACCAAATGAGATAGGGGGAGATGTTTGCAATGTTTTTGCCCGTTTTGTTCCCTTTCTTGGTAATATTAATATGGTTTTACAAATCAGAACTGTGTTTTGAACAATCTGTAATCAGTGTACAATAAGTTGCTCCAGGTTGGACATATACATCCGTATATTTAAGGTCCCTATACTTGTCTAACCCTAGGGTGGTCCTAATGCCAGAAGACTAATAAAAAGATACTCTATTTTACGTTTTCAGAGAAGGGATTGGGCTAACGAGAAAAAGAGAGAGGGTTCTGGACGAGGGAAAGCAGCAGCTAGCTTAATTTCCGTATTAAATTATGAAGAGTGATGCTGGTAGTTACGCCACGGATTGGTCTTTTCAGGTGGAGGATTCTCACCACCCCATCGTCACCTGAGGTTTGAGAGAGTCTTTGTGGAGCCCAGTGGGCCAGAGCCTTATCAGTTTGATGTTTTGACCTACCGAAAATGATGTCCAGATCTTGGACGGGGAGAATGGATGGTTTGAAAGAGGGGTGAAAGAAGCCATCTTGGTCAAAAGAGAAAAGCCAGAGGGGGAGGATTGTGCTTCCAGCTCCCCAATGTTTACAGCTCGGTTCTCCAACATGTTCCAGAGAGATTACATCAGCATCTCATCATGATTCAGGTGACCAAGTACTCTACTCACACCAAGCAATAGCTTCTAACCACCCAGGACAGGGCCGGGTGGGTCATTGATTTGCATCCGACTTAGAATGGGCCTAGGAGAATTGGCCTCCATGTCCTTAAAAACAGCAGCGCTCCAACAGCAGGTTGCTCAAGTGCGAGCCACCAAAATTGACTCCTGGTGCTGAAATGTTTTCAGAAAGAACTGAGCAATCCTGGTGCGATGACCTAGATAACTGTCATTTTGCGAAGGCAACACATCACAGCTAAGCAAAGAGTACACGTTTTCTAACTTCCAAATAAGTGTCTCAAACAAACAATACAAAATCACCCTCCTTTAAAGTTGGGACGCCAAATGAGCCTTCAGGCTTTCCCAGATAAAGCCACTTGCTGACGGCAACTACACAGCACCTTGTAACACAGGCTTAACTCTGACAGGAAATATCAGCACAATTTTAATGCCGCAAGATCTCTTTCCAACCCTATTGGGAATATTTCCAGAGTTAAATTCATCTTTCAAATTAACAGAACACAACAAGTATCAATACGATTTGCTGTTATTAAAAAAAAAAATGCTCTTCAAAAAACAATAGAAAACAATAGGTGTGCCTCTGTGTTTCCAAAAAAGTTAAAAACCAACCTTTATAGTATTGCCCAAGTTAAAGGGTAGTTTTCCTCTCCACTGTCGCTTCACGCATGCTCAGTATGAGGGATTGCTGCAAAGCCGTGGACAATGCAGACGACTCTCCTTGTAGCTCTACGCTCCTTTAGGACAAGTGAATGCTGCTCGTCAAGACTTGATGCAATCTGCTGGGTTTCCTTAGATAGGAAACTTTTTGACCAATCTGTATGATTTGATAGAATTTGACTTTGTCAAGTGCCTTTGAGATGACGTGTTGTGAATTGGCGCTATATAAATGAAATTGAATTGAATTTACCTATTTCGAGGACAGGAACGGTTTAGCTCTGTTTTGGCTATTTTTGTTTTTATGAACTCAACATGTATTTTGTGTAACATAACTGTTGCTGAGGATTATGATTTGCAGCATCGTGGAGGAGGATAGGTGTCATCGCTTAGGCGTGAAACCATCAGAAAAGACGTGTTATAAAAAAGATAGATGGATTGAGATGAACCGGTTATTCCTGTGAGGCTGGAGGATGTAAAAGCTGTGCCGATAACCGTTGTAATACTCCATAATATGGTATTAGCGTGGTCAGGAGCCGAGCCATGATACAATCCCCCTGTTGTTGGGATTAATACCATGTTTTATGTAACTTTACATGGTACTGCGTTTTACAGCTTAGTGCCAGATTATATTTTCATTTGATTCAAACCAGTGCTTCTCTCAAACACTCATTTCAAAAAGGATTACGAACAGTGTGAAGTGTGAACCGCAGGTTGTAACTGCGTGGAAAATGCCTTTCAATGCAAAACAAAAGTGCTAAATACAAAATGGTAAAAGTAAAACTAGAGATAAAACAACACACCCTGTATTTTCGATCTTCATAAATCAGCCTGAAATTCCACTCACTGGCCCCCCTTAGCAGAGAATACAAGCCCATTATGCATTCACACCCCAGGGGATTTGACAGCAATTTTCAGGAACTCAGTGGAATGAATGTCATGTTTTGTTGCCCGTTACTGCTGTGGTTCACATCTCTTTTGTCTCTTCCCAAACCTTAAACCGACAAAGTCAGCAGGTCCGTGTTTGTGGTGGACACAGAACACCAGATCAGCCACAGGACACCACACCGCAGTTCAAAAACATAGATAATATCTCCTCAGAATGCACAAAACATGTTAAAGAGACAAAGCCGAGGCTTTCTCCCTGCAACCTAAAACACGGTTCATCCTTCTAATACTTGGTTCTTGAATCTCTTGAATCTCTTGAATTCACGTCGAGTCTATGGCGACCAGCCTTACAGATAAAGGTAAATCCTGTAAATGTAACTGCCTCCGACAATGTTATGACTGAGCTTTAAAATCCTATTATGACGGACGGTCTGCCCCACTAGAACGTCCCTTTGCTTGCAGGTCAGGGGTGAGATCTTAAGCTCAGGGGCAAAGCTTCGTTTAAAACCATCTGTGTCAAACCGACCGATCAGATAAATGTAAACCTCTTATTCTTGAGAACTTAAACAACAGTTTATTTGTGGGGTTAATTTAAGTCTCTCTCTCTCTCTCTCTCTCTCTCTCTCTCTCTCTCTCTCTCTCTCTCTCTCTCTCTCTCTCTCTCTCTCTCTCTCTCTCTCTCTCTCTCTCTCTCTCTCTCTCTCTCTCTCTCTCTCTCTGAGTTGTTATTAAAGAAGTTATTATTAAACATATTCTAAAACTGACTCTGCTGTGGGTCAGGATAGAGGAACAGCTGGTGCTGTTCCTCTATCCTGACCCAAGAATCGTGGAAAATTGCTCATCAAATAACAAAAAGTGATCCGTACTTATCAAGCAGATCTTCTATATGGTATAACAAGAAACTGTTAATAGGGAAGAAAAGCTTCTTTTGGGACAAGTGGGCTGGATCTGGGATTCACACTCTAGAGGATTTGACAGGAGACATGGGATTTAAAACATTTGATGAGATTAAAACTAAATATAATTTGCCCAACTCAGAATTTTGGAGGTATTTACAATTGAGACATTGTATTCTTTCAAACAAACATATTCAGCACAGTCAGACAGAAATTCAGGCAATTTCCCATAAGATTGGTGAGAAAAACAGAGGAGCTTCAAATTTCTATAAATTTATTAGAAGTGTGCAGATGCCTAAACTAGATGGTCTTAAAGCATGTTGGAATAGAGATCTAGCTCAAGAGATTACAGAAGATGATTGGAAGAAATTATTTGCATCATGGTACAGTTGTTCGCGTGAAGCTCAATCTCAACTTATTTGTTATAAGATATTAAATAGATCCTATTGGACCCCTTCCAAACTAGCAAGACTAAAACTCAGAAACAGTGATATTTGTTGGAGATGTAATGGAAAGGTTGGAACTCTCGTGCATATGCTATATGAGTGTGACAAAGTTAAAGACATGTGGAATGCAATCATTTTATTTGTGAATAAGGTGCTGGGCACAAATCTGGTTAAAAACCCTGCTCTGTGTGTGTTGGGATTACTTCCAGATAATATTAAAATCTCAAAGCACCATAAATCTTGGTGTCGCTTGGCTATGACAACAGGATGCAGGATAACTTTACGCCACTGGAAATCTCCCACTGTCCTTTTTTAAGGAATGGATACATGTTTTAAGTTCAATGGCTAGCTACGAGCGGGTCACCTATAGGGTGGCTGGGAGGGAGGACTTGTTCAATGAGGTGTGGGGCCCTTTTCTATCTAAACTGATGGACATATAAGGGTGTTACCTCCGATCTACATTTGTATTAGATACTGCTGCAGGATTGATAGTCTGTCTAGGTTTTTTTTTTTTTTTTTTTTATGATCTATGTTATAGGTTGTGGATCTGGCTTGTTCTCTATATTGCTGCTGGACTGCATTGTTATTTTGTTGTATTTTCTTTTTTTCTTTTTATTCTTATTTTTTATTTATTTTTTTTTCTTTGTGGTTATTTGCTAAAAAGAAAAGAGGGGGCTGGGCAGTTACGAATAAGTTCACACAATATGTGGCTCCGATTCACTTAACTGTAACTAGGTAATGTGTGCTTGTTTGTGTATGTCTGGCAAAAACCTCAATAAAAAAAAAAAAAAAAAAAAAAAAAAAAAAAAAAAAACATATTCTAAGACTGACCAATAATTCAGCGTTGATACAAATGAATTATTGGTTATTCTGACATGAAACATGGTGAAAAACATTTGGAATTGCAATACATCATAACTAAATTAAAACAAAGAAAGGATATTGTGGGACTTTCAGCTTGTAGTTTAAGGTCTTATGCCACAAAAAAAACTCACAAAGAAAAGACAAATTACAACATTAAACTAAACAAAGGCAATTTTATTTAGGTTCTTTTTACATGAAGCCAAAATTAGGCAATTTATCGAATGGCAATGTAAACAAAGGCTTGGGACAAGAGTACAAAACAACCCAGAGGTTTACAGGCCGAGTTGACTGTGCTTAAGAGAAAGGAGGAAGTGCCATTTATACAGAACTCTACATAAAGCCTGCACAGACAGACAAAATGCATGACTTAATCGTGGATTCAGCAGTTTAAGAAAAGTTACACTTTAAAACCCTTCACCGTTTGAAAAACCTCTCCATCACAGCTAATTTATTCTAGAAGCAGATTACTTCGACTTTATTTTGTTTACTGTATAAGAAATCAAAAACAGGCAAATGGCATCATCCATGACATCAAAGTCAACGTGTTGCTCTTCTTTGAATCTTCTCAACTTTGACAAGTCAGAGCAGGCGAATTCTGCTCCCATTGAATCCAATCCAGGTCTATAATGCTGGTCGAAGAACACCGCTCCCATGAGCAAACTCAAACATGACTCCCCACCAGCATCGTCACAACATCCCAGAGAGCTGTGGTAGAAAATGTTTTGACAGACTGCATTTTAAAGTGGGACAACTGTGGCAGCAGAGCAGAGGACAGTCAAGAGAGCTCAAAGTGTCTTCCCGGTGAAACGCCACGTTTTTCTGCTGGACGCTTTTTCGTTTCCCAATGAAATGACAAAACTCGTGCGGTTTGATCTTAAACTGGGTCAGACCCCCCCCCCCCCCCCCCCCATCAACCTAAAAGAAGAAAAAACAAAGATCTGCACTGTTCTTTTGCTTGAATCCAAACAGAAACCATTTCTGACATTCAGACAGGAAGATCAATAGACTTTCACCATTCATATTTCATGCTGACATATGGCGCCTCGGCTGAGCATCAAACAGGATTAATTCTGCCCTTTAACTCCTGCAACCACACGCCGCTTTGCCTACCTTTATCACAAACTAGACTTTTGCCAATTAAAATGATGCCAATAAACAAATGAAAGAGGTGCTTCAAATACAAAAAATAAAAATACAAATCTTTAAAGATGAAGATCAAATGTTGCAAAATCAAGAGGTGCTGAACTGAATGTTCTTTAACTCCCAAACTATTTTCTGCAACGCAGCGAAGCCCTTTCATAAAGGAAAATGGCCTTCTCAGATAAACGACTCAAGCCTTAATGCCTTTATGAGTCTTATCCCTTCAAAGAATCACTTTACCACATTACTCAACACCGATAACACTGCAAAAGGGGAACTAAAAGTATGTAAAATATTCTTGAAATTAGTGTATTTTTCCTTGATTTGAGCAGGTAAATAAGACTATTTGCCAATGGAATAAGATATTTGCACTTAAGATAAGAACAGTTCATCTCCATCATCTTATTTCAAAAGCAGGATATCTAATTATCTTATTTTGGGGGTAAAAATACTCATTCCATTGGCAAATAGTGCTATTTAGCTGCTCAAATCAAGGAAGAATATACTCATTTCAAGAAAATGTTCCTTACTTTTAGTTCCCCTTTTGCAGTGAAAACAGTTGGTGCATATAATCCTCAGTATAATTTAGAGTTAACAATGGCAGACTGAACCAGCCTGCTTGGTATGCATTCTAGTTCACCTCCCCAGGCCCGATATCTCCAAATGACTAATGGACTGGATGTATAAAGCCTCTAAGTTCTCCAGCGATTCTTGCTTTTCTCTCAGTCCAAGCAGAGGAAAATAAAAAGCTCGACTTTAGTGAGCCAGCCCATATTAGCAACGACAGCGTCAGCTAGATTCGGTGGATATTTAGAACCATTTCCACTTAGTCTTGCGTTTTAATCCATAAAGCAAATGTCCCGGTGTTTTATTATTTCAGGCACAGAAGAGGGGGCGGTTCGATGCGGCGGCGAGGACAAATTGACCAGAGTTATAGAGATGAACAGAGGACTCCAGACAGTTCAGAGCACTTAATCTGTGATTAGACAACATGGGGAGGGCATCAAGCTCACAGCTATAAAAAAAAGAAAAAAAAAGACCCGTCTAGAGGCTGTTAGGTCCCAAACTAAACAGGCAAATACCAGAGTGTGAGTCCCCCCCAATGTTTGACATTAAAGCAGACTAATCTTTTCCTGTTTTAGCTCAGTTAGAATAACCAAAAAGATTCTGTTTGCCACATACCAGGATAATGTAGAGAAATGCACACCCTTGCAAAGATTTTCCCCTTAGAAACCTGGAATATGGGATTCTAGGTATTAAATTTAGCCAGATCCCTTCAGAAAGTGGAGTATATTCCAGCATGGAGGATCTCAGATTTGACAACGGTTGAGTAAATGCACATGTTGCAGCAAACTATAAGACTGCTCTATGAGATCTCTGTCACTGTGACAATGTGATAAGTGAAGAATAAGGAAAACCGGTAGAAACAGGTCCCGGTCCCCGTGAGGAAGGGGTCTTCGTCTCACTCGCTTGTTCAGAAATTCAGATCTCTCCTTTTGACTGGGACCCCAGGATCCGCCCACACGGAAATCTGGCCCCTTTCCCTGTTTAGAGGTCCAAACCGGGGGAGGGCGAGAGGACAAAACCGATCTAGCCCTGGGTGGAATTCAACAGGCACATTCAGTGTGTGAGAAAGCTACGGGCCAGGTCAGCAGAAAACCTTCAGCGGCTCTGGCGATCCCTTCCTGACAGTTTTGTTGTTGGTTGACAACAGCGAAAAACACAAAACCTGGAGCGGGCCCGTTCTCCCGCTGCACAGCCGGATCTCTGGTTCCCAGGAATGTGAAATGTTTCCCAAGGAAATTCCTGCTCCTTCAGGAAAGCGGGGAAGGAAACCGAGGGATTTTTGACACATTTCAGGGAGTGGGAGTAGGCAAGAAGAAGGGGGTCTGAGTGTTGATTGGTGGACTGTTAACAGACTGGGTGAGAACGGCACATCCATCGGGACAAGGACATAAAAAGAAGCACTACACTGCAAAAACTGAACTAAAATAAGTATAACTTTCTTGAAATGAGTGTATTTGTCCAGGTTTGAGCAGGCAAATAAGATGATCAGCCAATTGAATGAGCATTTTGACCCCTAAAATAAGATAATTAGACATCCTGCACTCGAAATAAGATGATGGGGATAAGCTGTTCCTATTTTAAGTGCAAAAATCTTGTTCCATTGGCAGATCATCTTATTTACCTGCTCAACTCAAGGACAAATACACTCATTTCAAGAAAATGTTACTTATTTTCAGTTCAGTTTTTGCAGTGTAAGATCACCACAAGCATGTAGAATTACATTGGAGATATTTTTATCTATAGGGGAAACAAATTCTTAACAATCTTAATAACATTTGTAACCTTTTCCCAGTTTCTGTCTGATTAAATGATTAATCCTTATACTTTAATAATATTATCGCTACAGAAGAATTTTTATTTATAATGGGTATGGATACTTTCCCAAACAGATTGAGTTAAATAGTAAAATTATATTGTGGCTAAATATCTCTGAAAATATGAAGGAGAATTCTTCAGGATGGGAGCTTGTCTATTATTAGATGTTGTCACAAGTCCTTCAGGGAAGTGTTTGCTGGTTTTACATATTTTCAGTAAAAAGATGAATACTGCTCTGTCACCTACTGCAAAAACCCCTTTTATAATATATCTCACCAGCTCCACGAGACCGAGAAGGCACCGTCTACAGTTCTGTGTCAGCTCCAAGTTTGCACATTCTCTAAACACCACATGGGCGACGCACACGCGCTACACGCCACGACAATTCAAGCATCAAAAGCAGGTTCCTTATTTCCTCTGTAGAAAAGCATTTTGCTAATTTGGATTCTTGTACATATTTCGAATCAGTCTGCAATATGTTTATGAACATGGTATTCTTTCAATAACTAGATCATTTAGAAAATATATTTGCTATACATTTTTTAAGACAGTCTACTAAAACTCAGTAGCCGACTGTAGACACTACTCAGCAGACAGCCTGACTGATTAACCCGTTAATATCAGTTTGTTAGATTTCTGTTACTCTGTAAACAGTGTCTGAAATTAACTTCCTGGTTCATCAGCCAAGTTGGCAGGTAGATGTAGAAATCAACCGGCCAAGCATATTTTTTACCAGTCAAAGTAAGTCTGACTGACTCCTGCTAAATATGTCCACATAATCCCGCTACATAATTAGCCTGAGCTAAACGCTAGCTGCTAGCAAACGGACATGACGTAGTTGTTGTCGTTCTCGCATCACATGTGCGAGTGTTTGCGGACGTGTGCGTTTGTTGACATACGAGCTGGAAGCAGAGGAACATAAAGAAGCATCCACCCAAATGATGACTGAAAAACACGATTTATTTGGTACAAACATTTACTCGCCATGTGGAAGCTAGCCCTCTGAAATTTACTCGCCAAACGGAAAATGGACTCGCATTTGCTGTCTGGCGAGTGTTAATTTCCGGACCCTGTCTGTAATTAGACAAAAAAGTATAATATTCTGCTCGATTATAAAAGTAAAACTATCACCAAGTTTAAAAGGGTGTTTTCCATATTTTCGCTTAAGTGAATGTATCAACCTCAGAGCATCAATAAATAAAAACCTTCCATTGTTGATCGATATAACCATATTAGCCGCCTACGAATCTTTGATTTTCTGTTTTAGAGGGGGAAAAAAAATTTTGTTTTTCTTTGGTGCGAATACAGTGAAAATAGCATGAAATAATGGTGAAAGTATAATGCAAGAACATACAGGGAACCAATGGTAGAGAAACCAGAGCGACCGAGTGGAACCTATAGTTCTGGGAGCACCAGAAAACCAAAGTGATTTCTCCATTTACGTCTGTAAAAGGCGGCCATGACTAGTTATATTTTAGATATTTTGTAGCGTCACTTTAAGAAGCTAAACTAAAATAAAGCACATATTAGCAATAAAGCAGAAAATTATACAAAAAAATTCAGATCCTACTTGAAATAGATTTTACAAGTCTCTAAGTTATTTTCGTCAAACAAAAGTTGGAATGTGTTGTCGAGAATAAAATGGAATAAAAAAAGTAATTACATTTTTTTTATTATTTAAAAATATATATATTTGAAAGATATTTACTCCAGCTAATGGCGTTTTGGATGTTGAGACCGTATCGACAAAAAGGCCGCGAGCATGACTCAGGGGAGCAGAGTCACCGTCCCGTAGGGGCCTGGAGGTGGCCCACCAGGACTTCTTCATGGCTCCAAAAGGAAGGAGAGGATTAAGCAGACAATGTCTGCGTGTCCGGCATCAGATTACTAGCTTCTCTTTTCCTGTTATGAAATCGGGTTACGGCAGCTCCTGTCCATGCCTTGATCTCATGTTGAGATGGACGTTCTAACTTAGAAGGCAGGCCTTATATTCCTGCAGCACGTTTATACTCTGACCATATTAACACTAATAAGCATTATACCAACCTCTGAATTACCGTAGTGTCATCCAAAAAAAGCTCCTAACCAACACCTGCTATACCATAGATAGGTGCAGGTCAGCTTGATTCTGGTGCAGATTACTGAGCCTCTAGTTTATATTGCAACGCTAAAATCTGCCTTTTCCTTCGCTCAGAGACACACTGATCAGACTTTTCCTGGCCAATGTCGATTTCAGGTTTCCGCTGACATACATATAGCTTACAAAGTCAGATTTTCTTCCAAAGAACTATAAGACAAACAGGGAGACCAAACGTCCTGCTGGTACTAGCTGTAAGATAGCAGTTTTGAATAAAACAAGAATATCACAATTCATGTGTCAAACTTAAAAGTACATCAAATTCTTTGCTGCTTTTAAAGCGTTTCTAGCTTGAAAAGTCCTCAACTGTGGCACATTTAGTGAAGAGCACAGAACATTTAAGATTTTCCAGGCGGAGAAAAACTTATTGACAGATTCCAGCCTATGTCTGATTAATTGGTGCATCTCTACTCAATTATCTACAACCGGATCTTAAATTCTTTGCGTCGGTGAGCATTTGTGAAGGTACCGCCAAAGGTCTGTACCTAAACTGGTTGTGTTCTTCGGTGGTGATGGCGAAAGACACATCCGAGGAATAGAAATTCGCAAAAGAATTTGAATAATCTAGATCAACAATGGAGCAATCTGCAAAGATCCAATACACACAGTTCTCCCCTCTTCTTGTTTTTTCCTCTAAAACAGAACTGCTTCACTTCTTTGAAAGGCTTAGGCTTGGAGACCAATTCTTTCTTTTCATCTCTTTTTTTCCCACCAGGAAACCATCCCAGTGAGGTCGCTTGTGTAAATATTAAAACCCAAATAGGATTAAAACCCTTATGTGAAGACACAGCATTCTTATGAATCTCATCCCACGACTCTCTTGTCCTCTTTAGTCAGCAGCATGACTGCGGCCCTCGTCAGCTATAAGCTAAGGGGGGAAATATGGGTATGTGTGTTGGTTCTTTAGGGCTTTTTTTTCCCTCTCTCTCTCTCTCTCTCTCTCTACGGCCCCACTAAAGGTTTTGTGTCAGAAATCAGCAGACAAAGAAAAACATGCACTCCTCCGAGGAGAAATAAGCAACAAAACCAACACCACATGGCATTTATAAGACTGGGGGTGGCAGTCTGGCAGGCATGGGAGTCCTGGAATCAAAACAATTCAAGTCCAACTGTTCCACCAGACCGCCTGTTCAGGACAAGGCTTTAACAGCTCCCATCTAGCACACACAGGCCCTTCACATAGACGTGCCGTCGAATAAAAACACAGAGATGCACCATGCTGGATCTCTTTGGCCGTGTGAAATTTTTTATTTTTTCCCCCCAAAGGTTTCGCTTATGAAAAATATCTATTTAGTTGTAGAATGTTGGAGGTTTTTCGTTCACATAAAACCCAAATGAAAACAAACTGTGAATTATTATTATTTTTTTAATTCCTGTGTTGAACTTTATGGACGAGGCTGTGCAATTAGACAAAAATTAAACACTCCTCGCCACATTTACTTTTCCTTTGGATTTCCACGAGGCAATAAACGCGTCTCCCGAGGGAAAAAAACCCAAAAAACTCAACGCATTCCTTTTCTAAAACGTGTAACGTAGCAGAATTTGCTCAGTTGTGGCTCACAAACTTTCCCCACACAAAGTAACACCTCTTCGGCCCGTGTGTTGTGTTTATAAGAAAGAAACATCGGCAGAGAGTGCGCGCTGGGCGCCGCAGCTTCCCGTCTTTCCGTGAGATGTGACCCCTCGGCTTAGGTGCTGTTTCCTGTTCACACGCAGCCGTGTGAGCGGAAGAGACCTGAAGCTGAACCATTAGTCCTTGAAAACTCGAAGATTCCTACAAACAGCAGAACATTTATGCAGCGGGGAAACAACTTTTGCCCATACCTGAAGCCGTAGGACAAACATATTACAGCTAGCGCTAGCGTGCTATTTCAGCAAACTGTGTTCTATGCAAAGATATTCAGTAAATTTAAGATTCACTGAGGATTAAGCAGTCATGGTAACAGATTGTGATATTATTCTTAAAATGAATGATTACGCTCGTTGTGTTTCAGCTGGAGGGCAGTTTCAACATTATCGCAGCTTTCTGATTTATAACCCCTGTAGTAAACCAGATCTTATTGGATAAAAAAAGAAAACAATAGACAGGGCAGAACGTGTGAGGATTGTCTGAATGTCTTTGGTGAATCATTATAAAACACAATGACCAGCAGGTCATGCTGAGAGCAGAAAGTAGGAAAGAAACCTTTCTTTACAAAAAGGAAAGAGCGATTTTTAATCTCATGCGAAACGTATATCAGAGCTACTCAATGCCCCCCCCCCCACCCAAAAAATGTTTTTGAGCACGTATGTTTTAGGTGTTTTATTAAATAAACCCAGTTTTTACATAGGAAGAAGGGCTTAATTGTGCATTCACTAAAAAAACGATTTTAGAAAAAATGTACGGATGAAACAATGAATCAGAATAATTGTGATTAATCGGTTATTAAAGTAATGGTCAAAACATTTAGCATTCAGGATGAAAACTCTCCTTTGTCAGTAACTGTGCTTTATACAGAACTCCTCCAGTCACATACGTTTATCATCATCTGGTTCAAATTCTGTAATAAAAAATTAATTAAATAAAAGAATATCTCCCATTTAGCACCTATTGCTACCAGATTATTCATCCTTTAATCAATTAACTACCAAAATAATCCTTAGTTTTGTGTATATATATATATATATATATATATATATATATATATATATATGACCATATTAATGTTTTTTTTCTTTTTTACATGTTTTTGCCGTTTACAACGAATCTAAAATATGCAATAAATGTTTAAACTCCAAATGTTTGTTTATTGAGGAATGTTCATTTACTAAAAGTATCTCTTTTTAGATTGACCGAATAATCAAAAAAAAAAAAAGATGGCTAGATTAATCGATTACTAAAATAATCGATAGCTGCAGCCCTAAAAAAAGAAAGACAGCTATTTCCTAGTCTTTAACCTTTTTTTGTATTATTCTGCCTCCCTGTGAAATAAATTTAGTGCATTTACAAGCTCATTGATCAATGTTATTAAATGGTTTCGTTATTGAGCTCCGTAATTGGGCGGCCCTAACACAAGCTCTACACAGAAACAAGTGTTGCCAGATAAGCCGACGATCCCCTCGTTTACAGACTATAAAACTGAAACTCCCAATCTAACTTATTTCACATGCAGTATTTATTGACCTGTGATGTTATAGCCTTTTCATGATCGACAGGGACCACGGGGCAGTTTATGACCCCGTATATGACTCCCACAGAATCAGATATATATCACCCAGTGCATTTCTAAATAAAACTCCACTTGCAAAGAACAGAGAACAAATCCAACACCTAGCTTTAGTCTCTGTAATACTTAAGAGCTTCACAAAGGGAGACAGCTGACTAAAGATGTCACATAGTGGCCAAGTGCCAAGGGTGGGGTCAGCAGAATAACTGTCAGGAATCACAAACCCTTGCAGAAAGAGTCCATGAAGGCAGAGCGTTGGTTTTATTAGAGCTGCCGGGGCTTTAGACAGTAAAACCAGCCGGTACTTAGCAATGGCACTCAGCTGTGCGTGATGTCAGGCGTATGCCACTCGCATTACAAACAGATACACAAATTAAAAAAACAAAACAGCCAGCCAATAGTTTGAAACCCTTCCACGGGCTGGACATGCACATTCGCTGCAGCAGAGGAACAAACAGCTGCACAGAAGAAGGAGCCCAGCCCCTGAAAGAATGCGAAGGCTAAAGCTCCCATAACAGGCCTCGGGTTGGGCTCTTCGCAGGACTGAGCGCAGCAACACGTCTGAGACCTCTAAATCCGCATAAAGCAAAAGTTACTCTGAAAATTAATCACGCCCCCCCCTCCCCCCCCGTTTTAACAGCGGCCAGCTCTGAAGATCAATCACAATAAAATATTTAAAACCACACAAACCTCATTAACTAGAACTCTGGTAGCGTTATTCCTAATCAACGCAGACCGGGGAAATGAAACTACTTTAAGTCTTTTTTCTCTGAGCGGTGGGCTTTTGCTGTTTGCGTCGACAATAATCTGTTACCACCCTCAACGACATTTGTCTTTAACAGAGCCCATTCTAAGCTTTCCACGGCGCAGAACGTCGTGGGGGAGGGGACACGAGAAATCACCCGTTCTAATAATGCACCATCATGTAGTCTCCTCTATCTGGGAGCCGAGCCTTGGGAATGCAGCTAGCTGGGCATGTTCGCTCCGGTGCTGTGGCGCACAAAACACCACCCCGCAGTCAGCTGTCCCGGCTCCTGATGAGGAGATCATCAAAAGGTGAAGCATTGTAGATCCGCACGGCAAACAACAGTCGTTCGGACCGCTTTTACCGCAAGAAAGGAAGCAACCCAGCTCTGGCATTCAGACGCTAAAGAGTGAAACGTTATTTGTCATCCTACTTTCAGAGGAATAATTAAGAAAGCAAAGCTGCCACGTCAACAGATCATCGATAGATGGTTGATTGGACCGAGAGCTGACAGAAAAATTGGATTTGTCACATCCAAAGCAGGGAAGGAACCTCAAAACGGGGGTGTGGTATGAGTGGATAAATCGCCAGAGAAGCTCAGACAAACAGAGTGAGGATTGGAGCCTGGTGATTTCACACTTGCTCAACTTTGATTGGTTACTGGCCCCCTTTAGATCAAGGCTGCACAAGTTACGACACTTATTTCCCCCTTTTGGGATCAAATTTTTTCTATGGTAGATGTTACGATGGCGACATTAGGGCTGAAGCAGTTAACCTGATTGTGATTAAGCCAGGGTTTCCCCTACATGTAATGGATCGTGGCGCACCACCACGGCTAAATAAAAGCCGCCACACCTTCAGAATGAAGTTTTTTTAATATTAATATGCATGTTAAAACAATGTAACGTATATGATATATGTGTACCCTATATTAATAATCTATACCCTAAATCAAGGGTGTCCTGGGGGCCGTCTGTGGCCCCTGTGAGAATTTTGTGCGTCCCTCCAACTGCATTTCCAGAAATATTTGGCCGACCAACGCTGGTGGCTGATGCAGATGGAAACTTTTTTATTTTTAATTAGGGTAAATTTACTATAGACAAGTTCAAATCATACAATTGAATGTTTAATTTATTGTCCCTTAATAAGCACGCTTTTTACATTTGCTTTAATTTCATAGTAAATAGGGCGACTTTTACTCCAATACAGACTTAAAATCTGGTTGGAATTAATTTAATAAAATAGGCTAAATACAGTTTAATATATATATTTTAAATGATCATATTTTGTTGGCCAGGTTAAAGGAAAATCACTATATTTTTGGTTATGTTGTTTATTTTTAATCATCTTTTGGCCCTTGAGTACTTTGGATTTAACAATTTTGGCAAAAAGTTTGGACACCGCTGCCCTAAATTCATAAATCGTTTTATAAAAAGGTCATTTTTTAGTTCCAAACACATTTAATCGCTATTTTTTATGTTTTTTCTTGTCTTGGCAAAAGCTCTACTACAGCCTCGGTCCCAAAGGTGTGAACAAATATGCAAATTAGTCATCCCCCCCAGCCCCCACAAAAAAGCACCATCACAGTTTATAAAATCCTAGAGGAAACCCTATAAGTGATTACTGAAATTATCACCAACTGATTTAGCAATCAAACAATCGTTAACTGGAGTATGTTTTATAGTTTACATGGCATTTGCTAAAAGAACAACCCACTGAGAGCACTAATTAAGCCAAACACTGTACAAAAAAAACCTTTTGACTGTAGATACGCTCTATCCAGGTTTTAGCTATACCTGGTTCAAAATCTGCAAGAAAAATCTCCCATCAAGCACCCTGTGCTATGCCGTTATAAATCCCCTAATAAAAAAAAATCATTTACCAAAATCATTGTTATTGCAGCTCTAATTGTATTGTCAACTTTTTCGCCAAACAAGGATAGCCATATAAATATATAAAGACCATACTAATTAAATTACCATGTTGTGAGCATTGAATTGAGCTTTTTTTTCCTTTACATGTTTACAATGCTTTCAAAATGGGCATTAAATGTTAGGATTTTGATAGTTCAAATGTTATTTTACTACGAGTATCTCTTTCTTAGGTCGATCGAGCAACAAAAAACTCAACAGATTCATCGATTACTCAAACAATGAACCGATGTCAGCCCCAGACGACATCAGCTGCGATACTACGCGCCTATTTCTGTCTTTCCCCGCTTTCTAATCGGCGTTTCCTACACTCTGTGCAGCATCAGCTCAGTCTAAACTCTGCCTCTTTTAAATAAGTGATAACAAAGCACAACAAAGCACTAACAGGGCTGCACTGGCAAAAACACTTCAGAGACGTTGGTCTGTAAAGCTAACCATAAAAGCCAACCCTTATTTAAAATGCTAAGACGGTTTAAAATGTCCACTGAAATTATTTGCTTTGAAATATTAGCCAACTCTTCTTTAACAGCAGGTCTTTGCAACAATCAGTGCTCTCTCCCTCACAATGTGATGTCTCTTATGTTCTTAATAAATTAATAATCACAACAGAAAGGCGCTCCCATATACTTCAAATAAATTAATGATTTAAGAATCAGATATGCAACAGTTAATCAGAGGTTCTTCCTCTTTATTATTAGGGTTAGGGAGGTAGGTAGGCGAAAACAGAAATGTTTTACAGCTGTATTTGGGGATGCATCAATCAGATTTGTTCTGGCTCATACCAATTTTCTCTGAGGTTTAACCTGCTGATTCCATGTTTTTTATTCTTTTTTTTTTTTTTTACAAAAGACAATAGCACAAACGTGCTGCAGGCTTTTTTGATAAAAGGTAATAGTTTTCACTCCAGCAGAAAATAGAAGACTTACAAGATCACTCCATTTTGTCCATAAAAGTCCCCGACATTTATCTGATTTTCATTGAGCTGGGAAAAAAAAGAGCATTAACTCGTATAGATTTCTGTGTTTTTATAGGGTGAAAACAGTGGAAGCTCTGAGTTCTGACGCAGGAGAAGATCTGCACCCGCCAATCGCCCATCAGCTCTGATAAAAAGGATACTTAGCCAACTGATTTTCACTATATTTACCCATATCCTGTTTTGTAAAGGCGCAAATGACAGGTCAAATATTTTTTTCCCCATCAATTAAATCCATCAAACCCCAAGAACCCCCACCACATTTTGGTCTATGGTTACATCAACCACTAGCATGCACTTTCATCTATTTTTTTTTTTGTCTAATAAAAGTCATATAAATGCCTGATTAGTGCAATAATCCATGTGCTATGATTCCCCTCAAAACGTACATACCCATGCAGGCACTGGAGCAACAACACAAACATGCAAATCGGTATAAAGTGGAACGAAACCCCTCCCCTTTTGCGAACCCACTTCTATCCCGAGCAAATCTAGGTCAAAGCTGATTAATGCACCCACAGGACCCCCAGAGAGTGTTCCTGATCAGGTGGCAGCGATGCCCGTCCACCGATGATCCACGCAAGAGACAGGGTATTGAATGTTACTGCATTCAGCGCCATTAAAGCAACGCAGATGGGCCATGGCATTTGCCTATTTGCAGTAATTGACAAAGCAACGCTGACCTAAAAGAGCGCGTGTGCAGAAAAACAACAACGCACAGGAAAGAAGAAGAAGGAAAAAAGCAGAAACATGTGTTGACTTTCTGACTGCCAGCCAGTTCCGGACATAGATCAGTAAGATCTGCTATAAAAAAAAAAAAAAAAAAAAAAGATGAAAAGGATGCCTGCTCGGCATGTATTTATAGACAGTTATGCGTATTAGGTGGCATGCGTTCAGTAAATCGGATCAAACAGTCTGCCATTAACACACAGCATGAGAAAAGAAAAAAAAACTTTTAAACTGGTGTCTAAACGTAGACGAGAAGCGGAGGGAATATTTCAAACTGACAACCGGACCCAACTTTTGTTAGCTTGTCATCATAACGGTCACAATTTAATGTTGTAGTAAAGGTTTTTTAACAACTTTTTTTGGGGGGGGTGTTCTAACAGAGTGTTTTGACTAAGTGTGACAGCTGCGAATGAACAAATGTCACATAACATTAGAATTTGTATTAAAAAATAAAAAATAAAACGCATTAAACAGTAAAAGGCATCAGCGTTATTAGCTAGGTAGCTTTAGCATTAGCCCCCCCCCTGTGCTAGCTAGGCTCTGTTGTGGGAACGTGAAGCGGCTCGTCTCCCCCTGCTTCATAACACGGTAAATGAGGGCGTTGTTAACAGCAATGGATATTTTATTAAGCGATGCTTTTTTTTTTCAAATAATAATTTTTGGTTTGTGCAATCAGTAACTCTCAACACAGCAGTGTATGTGTTACCTCGGAACGCAGCTCGGAGATGATCGGTCAATCTCCCAGGTCGCAAAGAGGTTCATGGGCACGGGCATACTGCTGGAGCCTGAGCCCAGGACCACAGCCCCGGCTAGCGCTCCGGTCGGGAGCATCGTCGGTACAGGTCCGCCGCTGCTGCCCCCCGGGTTCAGGAAAGTAGCCCGAACGCCTCCTCGCTCCACTGCCGCCGCCATCACCACCACCACCACCACTGCCTGGGAGCAGCTATAGCTGAGTGTCCGACGAACGCGGGAGCCGCTGATCCCCTGCCGCCGCCAGCTCCTGTTCCTCCGCGGTCTCCCAGCTTCCCTTCACCGACTGGGGATGTTGATAGGCGGGGCGGGGCTTGTCCGTCCCGATAGGGGGCAGTGTTGTGTGGGACATCTATTTACAACACCAGCATGGCTTGTTTTGTTTTGTTTTTCCGTTTTTTTTTTCTTTCTTGTATAGCATTCTCACTTATTGTTTTCCTGTTTTTCTTTATTATTATTATTCCGTACGTTCTACAACAACTACTACTGATACTACTACTATTACTACTACTAATACAACTACTACTAGTCCTACTGATACTACTACTATTACTACTACTACAAATTCCTTCAAATTCTTCAAATTCCTTCAAGTTCTTCAAAAACCGATACTTCTGACACTACTACTACTACTGATAGTACTACTACTACTACTACTGATACTACTACTACTACTTCTGACACTACTACTACTACTGATAGTACTACTACTACTACTACTACTGATAGTACTACTACTACTACTGATACTACTACTACTGCTGCTGATACTACTACTACTACTACTACTACTTCTGTTGCTACTACTACTACTTCTTCTTCTGCTACTACTACTACTACTACTACTACTACAACTGCTGCTACTTCCACTACTGTTTAACTGGTTTAGCTCTTTCATAACATTCTTCTAATCCTTCAGCTTTTGTCCTTTCGTGTTCAAATTGGTTCTTCTTTGATTTCAAAGTTTTTTCCACTACTTTTTCTTTTCTGCAGGGATCTTCTGCATCTTCTGCTCAAATCATTTTGCAGATTAGCATTCTCACTCGCTGTTACGCAGGAACAGCTTTTTCTAGTTTTTATTAGAGATTCAAAAATATTACATCAAGCCATATTCCAGAAACAAAATTATAGTTATTCAACATGTTAAAACTGAGCAGAGTATGTATAACATAAAAAAGAGAAAAAATAGTTTACAAGAAAATAAATAAACAGAGCATAACCAGAAATTATAAACATAATTACAAGAGGATTTTCACATTTAAAATTCAATTATTGATATATTACATTACTGCCTGGGATTTTTGGTTGTTGCAACGGTATAATCCTTCACTCAATAAATATAGCTCATTTATAAAGATATTAAAAGTGGGGGTAATTTTTTAAAAGCGGCACCTGTCAATAAAAGATGTAGCCAGAAAGATTAAAATACTCGATTTGATTCTTTTTCCCTCGTTGAAAAACCAACATTTATTATATCAAAATTCAAAAGTGGAATAGAATTCTCACGTAAGATACAGTTTTGAAATTCCTTCCAATAAACATTAATGACATTGCATGAAAAAAAGAGATGGTCTGCTGTCTCGATCTGAATCACAAAACACACAGGTATTGGTATTTATGTTGATTATTTTATTTATTTATTTATTTTTGTTGAAAAAGTAATTAAAAGGGTAAACGTCGTACATCATTTTGAAGTGGATCTCTTTTACTTTTTGTGGGAGTGCAAAAGAAAGATATCTGGTTCTGATTTTCTTTAAAGAGAGATATCATCATAATTTCTGAACAAATGTTTTCTCGTTGGGGTTGATGGAAATAACATTGAAGTCAAAGTGTTTCTTGTGAATTTATTGCAATTTTTTGTCAATGAAGTCAAAGCCATTTATAGTCAAAGATGATTCTTTTAGAGTAACTGTTGAATATGTTGTGCCTTTGATTAGTAACATCATAGCAGGATGAATTGCCTTTAAAACGTCATTAAACATTTTTGTACATGTTAATGTGAATTTTTTGATAAAAGCATCATGTGATAAAAAGTTTCCATCTAGTTCCATGAGGTGTAGAACAGACCAAATACCTTTGTCCATCCAATCATTGTGAAAGAATAATTTTTTGTGTTATCAGGATGCATCTGTTGTTCCAAACGGGGACAGAATGTGTTGAAAAGTTATGTTTTTAAAAATACGTTTCCAATACTGCAGGACCTGTAACTTTAAATAACTAAAAATCTTATGAGGAAAATTATACCAGAGACTTTCATAATTTTCCAGCAAGCCCTGTAAACACACAGTGCCTTGTCAATTTGCCACTCTACAACCACAGCAAATTCACTGTATTTTATTGGGATTTTTTACAACAATTATAAAGTAGCCTAATGCATAACTATAAAGTTGAAAGAAAGGGATACATGGGTTAGAAATAAACAGTTTAGCATTTGTAGGCCAATATTTTGGAAGATTCAACTCTTAGGGTATATCTCTACCAGCTTTTGCACATCCATGTTTTGCTGTTCTTCTTTGTAAAACAGCTCCAGCTTGGTCTGGATGGACACCATCTGTGAACAGCGATATTCATATTACCACAGACTCCCACTTTTATTTAGGTCTGGACTTCATTGGACCATAATAACAGCTGAAAATGATTTTATCGAACCCCATTTCATTGTAGCTCAGGGTGTGCATGTGCAATAATTGTCCTGCCAGAACGTGAAGCCCTGCCCTGGTCTCGTCTTTCCCAGCTTCTTCCAGGTTTTCCATCAGGATTGCCCTGCGTCTAACTCCATCTAACTTCCCATCAATTCTGACCACCTTTCCTGTCCCAGCTGCAAAACAGTGTCCCCAGAGCACGATGCTGCCACCACAACCATGTTTTATCATGAGAAAGGTGCGGTCGGGGTGATGTGAGCTGTTAGTTTTGGCTCCACACGTAGCGATTTGCATGTAGGCAAAAAAGTTATTTTTTGATCTCATTTGAAGGGAGTCACTGTATGCCCCACTACATGATCTGCGTGACAAAATGAGGAAAATCTTAAAGCACATATTTTTTATTGTTGGTACCAGAAGTCTGGACATAACCTGTTAAAACAAACTGTTCAATCCTTTTGGAATCAACTACAAAACTGAAGGAGCTGCTCACACAGGAGGGGTTTGCTTCACTCATTTACTATTGATCACAGATGTGTTTGATATGGTGTGCAAAAACAGGTTCTATTTTGAATCATGCTGATTTTAATCAACTACTTTTGACAGTTTTATTGATATATGAGTCTGTTTTCGTGAAATACCGTGTACTGCTGCTGGACTTGGTCAGGGCACCTTTTCCAAAGAGAATCTAAGTCTCAAGGGAACTCTCCTGGTAAAATAAAGATGAAATAAAAAGTTGTAAACCATTTTGTTGCTGACTGTTAGTGACTGCATGTAACTGACTCCATCCACGTGACTGGCTTGATGTCATTACATGTTTGACTGATGATTTGTTGTGAATTGGTGCTATGTAAATAAGATGAACAAAACAACATTTCAGAGTGCCAATGCTTTAGAAAAATCAGTATATAGAGCAGGATAACACAGCTCAGATTTGATACATTGAGTTGTTATAGACTCCGAAATGGATCTGGTCGTAGTCCAGATGCAACAAAAATGTGAAATAACACAACATTGCCACCATAAATGTGGCATTGTTGTGTTCAAAAGTCAGAAGATGGACTGAGAAGTCCATCTTCTGGAAGTTTGAATTATAAAACACAGTACAGTATATAGGACCCTCTAGTTTAACATTGTTTTCTTTTAAAGGAGACCCTCAAATAAATACTTTTAATAAATTTTCTTCTTCAGACAGTGGTGTGAATGTCTTGATATGGGTCCTACCAGGACGATTTCTTCATCCATTGTGTCTGCACAGGAACACTCCTACATGAACTCTTGTGTTGGGTCCATAATGCTGGCTACGTCTCCGCAGCTCTTCTGCGTCTCCTCTGGTTCATTCAGTCAACCTGTCGGGCAGCACTTGCACTTAATTCCAAAGTTATCCTTTTGTCATTACCCAGTGAACTCTCTGCCGCTCCAAAGGCCTCGCCCCGCAGATTCCCACTGATTGCTCAATGCTCTGAGTTTGCCCACTCAAACCGTCACTAGTTCTCCTTTACAACCTGACTTTCCAGCTTCTTCATCATGAATCCCGTGAACTTTACCCTGAGCCCTGTGTCGCTCTGTAACATGTTCCAGTCACACAGTTCTGTAAGGACCTTATTTCAGTTGTTACTTTGTGTGTACATTATTGAAAAAAAAAAGTATTCTCGTGCTTAAAGCAAAACATTGTTCAATTCAATTCAATTTTATTTATATAGCACCAATTCACAACACACGTCATCTCAAGGCCCTTTACAAAGTCAAATTCAATCAAGTCATACAGGCAGATTGTTCAAAAATGTTCTTAACTAAGGAAACCCAGCAGATTGCATCGAGTCTTGACAAGCAGCATTCACTGTCTATTTTATAAAGATCGCCCATGAATCAGTGTACCTAAAAAGAGTAGCAGTGAACTTATCTGAACGTGCATTTTCATTTTAAGACTAACTACGTGCTCCGCCTTTTTTTCCCCAACGTTTTCAAAGCCTTCCTGAGTTATAGGAAACCTGAAACCCGGTGCTCAGCTGGGGATTGTTCATTATTCATGTGGCGGAAGTGTTGGGAAACGGATCGACAGTAACTGTGACTAAAGACTCCAGTCGTGCTAACTTGACTTGACACGCTCAAGTGGGTTGGGTAACAGTAGGACAGTCTGCTTAGAGTTGGCTGAAAAACAAAATGCTCCAGATTTCCACTAAACTCTTCGAAAAGTGTAAAAAAGAAAAAGAAAACTAACAAATTTATACCAGTTTGAAAAAATCCACAAACGAGAGGCATAATTAATAAGCCTTTTATCCTGTTGTCCGTCAATTTTTTTTTTTTAACATGATGCAACTCTTTGTATCTGAACATAGCAACCACTGATGCCTGGTAAACAAAGGTAAAACAGCTTCAGTGCGTCATTTTGCAGACTCATAGCAACAACAATGGCCCATCTTCACGGCATGTGGAAATATCTATTATCTATGAAGATTTGTAGAGTTTGAACCTGCAAGTCTCAGAGATCAATCCCAGTGCTTTGCAAATGTGTTCATTCCCTTTGGACTTTTCCACCTTTAGTCTCGCTACAACCACAAACATTGAAAGAAAAGGAAATACATTGGTTTTAATGTTTTTAATTATTTGTTTTTATATTATTTATCAATGTTATTTTTTTTAATTAAATAAATGGTGGCGTCCAGTACACAGAGTCAATACTTTGTTGACTTTGTCTGTCATAGCTTTGCACAAGTAAAACTGAAATAATTTTCGCCTATTCTCCTTTGCAAAATTGATAAAACTCGATCAACTTGAAGGGAGTCAGTGAACAGAAAATTTCAAGTCACTGCAGTTTGATTTAGGTCAAACCATGACTAGGCCATTCATAATTGTGCAATACTTGCTCTGCTATTTGGTTTTACTCTTATTTTAGCCTTTGTGATAAGCTCATTCTCTGTTGCTTTAGAAGGCACTTTAGATAGGATTAGCTTGTTTTTTCATGATTATAAATTGCATGTAATTATCAGTTTGTTTGCCATTGTCAAGCCCAAATTTCCCCAAAGTAGGACAAAAAATGAATTTCGTATCTTATCTTATCCTATTACATATTTATACTTTGATAATAAAACAGTTAATTGACCAAATTCATACAGAGCATCTCTCTCCATACAAACCTCTCAAAGCACATTACACTAGAGCCACATTCACCCTGTCGCATTCACATTAATCCACCAATACGCAGATCAGCGACCTGGAGTGAAGTTTCTCGTCCAGGGGCACATTGATATAGGACAGGGGGAAGTTGCAATAGAACCTGATTGCAAGACAACTAGCATTTGTAGGCCAATATTTTGGAAGATTCAACTCTTAGGGTATATCTCTACCAGCTTTTGCACATCCATGTTTTGCTGTTCTTCTTTGTAAAACAGCTCCAGCTTGGTCTGGATGGACACCATCTGTGAACAGCGATATTCATATTACCACAGACTCCCACTTTTATTTAGGTCTGGACTTCATTGGACCATAATAACAGCTGAAAATGATTTTATCGAACCCCATTTCATTGTAGCTCAGGGTGTGCATGTGCAATAATTGTCCTGCCAGAACGTGAAGCCCTGCCCTGGTCTCGTCTTTTCCAGCTTCTTCCAGGTTTTCCATCAGGATTGCCCTGCATCTAACTCCATCTAACTTCCCATCAATTCTGACCACCTTTCCTGTCCCAGCTGCAAAACAGTGTTCCCAGAGCACGATGCTGCCACCACAACCATGTTTTATCATGAGAAAGGTGCGGTCGGAGTCTCGCTACAACCACAAACATTGAAAGAAAAGGAAATACATTGGTTTTAATATTTTTAATTATTTGTTTTTATATTATTTATCAATGTTATTTTTTTTTATTAAATAAACGGTGGCGTCCAGTACACAGAGTCAATACTTTGTTGACTTTGTCTGTCATAGCTTTGCACAAGTAAAACTGAAATAATTTTCGCCTATTCTCCTTTGCAAAATTGATAAAACTCGATCAACTTGAAGGGAGTCAGTGAACAGAAAATTTCAAGTCACTGCAGTTTGATTTAGGTCAAACCATGACTAGGCCATTCATAATTGTGCAATACTTGCTCTGCTATTTGGTTTTACTCTTATTTTAGCCTTTGTGATAAGCTCATTCTCTGTTGCTTTAGAAGGCACTTTAGATAGGATTAGCTTGTTTTTTCATGATTATAAATTGCATGTAATTATCAGTTTGTTTGCCATTGTCAAGCCCAAATTTCCCCAAAGTAGGACAAAAAATGAATTTCGTATCTTATCTTATCCTATTACATATTTATACTTTGATAATAAAACAGTTAATTGACCAAATTCAAACAGAGCATCTCTCTCCATACAAACCTCTCAAAGCACATTACACTAGAGCCACATT
Source organism: Fundulus diaphanus (assembly GCA_037039145.1). Classification (NCBI taxonomy): domain Eukaryota; kingdom Metazoa; phylum Chordata; class Actinopteri; order Cyprinodontiformes; family Fundulidae; genus Fundulus; species Fundulus diaphanus. The sequence continues at coordinate 43,782,756 of CM073121.1, read as the reverse complement.
CACCCTGTCGCATTCACATTAATCCACCAATACGCAGATCAGCGACCTGGAGTGAAGTTTCTCGTCCAGGGGCACATTGATATAGGACAGGGGGAAGTTGCAATAGAACCTGATTGCAAGACAACTAACCTAGCCGCTGAGCAATAGCTGCCCCAACATCTGATTCAGATCTAAACTGGGCATGTCCAACATGCAGCCTGGGTGCTATTTGCAGCCCTCAAAAATAATCAGTGACAGCAAGTTAAGGATTTAACCTGCCAGCACTGACAGTGGATGAAGATGGACACTTTTAAAGATAATTTTAGGGGGGATTTTCACATATAAATGAAAATCTTTAACTTTTAGTCTCACTTTAAAAACTTGTTTTCACTTTTTGGCAGCAGATCTGTGGCTGTCCAGTAGTCAGGAATCAAGACGTTCCACGGTTTGATTCCCGGCCAGGCAAAGTTCTGTTGTTTCAGGTTCTCGTTTTCTGTGGTTTGACGTCACTTTTAGGGGAGTTGTGGCCTTCTGAGTCCTGGAGCAAGCCCCATAGTCCCAGAATGCTCTCCACGCGCCGCACAGTCACCACCTGCTCCCTGCGGGATGGGTTGAATGCAGAGGATACATGTAATTGGAATGTCCTAATGTTGCAATGAAAAATAAAGATGATAATGATTATATCTTCATAAAATGGTAAATGTTTTGTACAACACATTTGAAAATTTTTAGTCATCTTTTTACCAAATTGTTTTCGTTCATAAAATCTTTTGTTGGTTAGACAACAAAAATCAAAGGACTTTTACTCAAAAGCAAACTTAGGAGCCCATTCAGAAAACTTGGCAGAACGCAGCAAACGCTTTTAACAAAGAATGACCCAAATCCTGTTTCTGTTGCCGAGAACAGCAAACGTTTCTTTTAATCAGAACCTATAATTGCGAGAAAACCTTTTTATTTTTCAGATCTACAGGGATTTTTTTCAGATACCGTTCTAGAAAAATCTGACTACTTTGTTTATTGAGGTAAAGTATTGTGTGTTTAATTTATCATTGAGAGGGGAAAAAAAACTCGAAGAAAATTATTTTTGTTTTGAGTGAAATTTGTTTTAGAGCTCGTGTTGCCCAGCTGGCAAGAAGTTTGTAAACCACTGATCTTAACCACTTTGTTGAAGTTGTGGTTCTATGTTTAGGGCCGATGTTCTGCTGGAAGGTGAACTCTAACAGGCTTTTGTCTCCAGGGTCGCCCTGTATTTAGCTCCATCCATCTTCTTCCCATCAGCTCTGACCAGTTTCCCTGCCCCTGCTGAAAAAGCAGTCTCACATACGGCTACCAAAATGTTTCATGGTGGGGATGGGGAGGTTTTGGACAGAGTGTTGTTCAGCGTTTACTTTCTGACACAGTGTTTTGCATGTGTGCCAAAAAATAGCAACTTCCTTCACATTTTTGCTTGCTGATACAGCTATTTGAAGTTTTAAGGGGTACCTCTTTTATCTTTCTTTCAACAATGACTATTTTCTTGCCACTTTTTCATGAAGGTCAGATTTGTGGGGTGCACCTCTAACAGTTGTCCTGCCTACAGACCCCCCGTACCTGAGCTGTGCATCACTGCAGCTCCTCCAGAGTAAACATGTGCCTCCTGGCTGTTCTCTCTAATTCACGCTCTCTGTGCTTGGTCTTTTAGTTTCAACAGGCAGCCATGTTTCTCGTTCCTTTTAAAAGACATTGGACTGAACAGGGCTCTTTGAGATGTCACAAGTTATTATTTTATAGCCTATTCAAGAACACCTGGATTCATACGGAGAATAAATGACACACGGGTACTCTCTCTTTTAGGGCATTTGACCTGTTTAATTAAGTGAGTTCTTAATTAAACAGGTCAAACAGGGAGAACATGCAAACTCCATGCAGAAAGTCCCAGGGTTGGATTTGAACCCAGAACCTTCTTGCTTCAAGGCAACAGTGCTACCCACTGTGCAGCCCCAGTCACATACAATCCCATGAAAATACATCAAAATGTGTATTGTCCCAAAATGTGAAATAGACTCAAAGGTTATGAAGCCTTATTGCAAGACAGTGTATGTGTATGTTTCCTCCTTTCCCAAACATTTTCAGATGCAAATGAAATAAGGTGTGTACTGCCACCTAGTGTTTACAAAAAGCACTACACCAACAATGTGGCTCTCTGCTGCATTGTGCAGCACGTCCAGTAGATGGCACACCATCTCCATGTTTCTGTGTGTGAGACATTAAAAGAACATCTGATTCTCTGCCCCCCCCCCCCCTTTTCTCACTCATCACTCCTGACTGAACTTTTTTCCTCCCACAACTGTGAGTGGGTGGTGCACATATTGTGACACTGTGACACTACTGATGTTTTCTCAGCAAAAAAAAGAGCTGACATTTTATAAGCAAGCCTTTCACCTCAGCCATGCGATTGCCATGCACCTCCTGCTCTGTGGCATGCATCCTGCCACCCTGATATCAAGTGAACAAAGATCTGGAGGAGGAGCAGGGTTGCGAGAGCTGATGTTTCTCCGAGACCGCAGGGCACTTCCTGGCATCAGAGCTGGCGAACAGTGTTTGAAAAAGGCAGAAGAGTGATCGCTGAAATGCAGCACAGCCTCTGTTAGGTAACAGCATCTTATTCTTTCACTGAAACCCTTTTATCATTCTAGAGCAAGACAATGCAAATGTGGCTTCCAAGCGTACGTCTATTTTTAGGTTAGAGCTATTGTTTTACGTGTATGGTTTTGTTTGCATGCCACCCCCACACCATCAGATCCCGGGGAATTTTCTTTTAATGAAGTCTTTGAGGACAAACAACGTCTTTTCAATCACAGCACAGACTCAACTCACATGTTCTGGTTTAAATTTGAAACTACAAGTGGCATCGTGCCTCTGAGTAAACTTGGTAGAGTGAATGTCATGAGCTATAAGAAAATAAGAGAAAACCTCAAGACTAGTCTTTGTACAATTGTACAAAAAGTTTCTGTTTTTACTCCTAAAAAATGAGAAAATAGGCATCATCTCTGCTACAATTTTACAACAGTTTTGGAGCACGTGCAATAGTCATTTCTAGCAAAGGAAATACAGCTCCCCTCAACACTCTATGGCACCCCTGGTTAAGATGCTGCAAAAAACTTGAAATAAATAATTGCCAGTTAGTGTAATAAGTACATTTACTATCCATCTATCTGTCCTTTGCTTATCTGAGATTGGATTGCAGGGGAAACGTCCTTCTCCCCACCGACATCCTCCAGCTCATTCTGGGGGATCCCAAGGCGTTCCCAGGCCAGAGAGAATATCTCTTCGCTCATTGTCATGGTGGAAGTAAGGAGGACCCAAGCGCAGAGCGAATGGAGATGAGTGGTTTAATGAATACAAATGAAACTTAGAAAATCTGAGGCCACACAGAAACTGAACACCGCAGGCACAGAGAAACGGGGTGGCCAGAGGCACAAAATTCATGGATCAGAGAAATTAACAGGTGATAGAACAATGGAGGAACCAGCAAATGAGAGGGGATGACCAGGTAGCTTATATACACAGGCAGAGTGAGGTGAGAAGGCTTGGAGAGCAGGTGTTAGTCATCAGATGACTGAGGGAGAGGGAGAATAATAGACAGGAGCAGACAGAGAGGAAGCACAGGAAGAAATCTAGCGGTACATGATACAACAATGCTTATAGAATGAACTAAGAACAGAATCACCAACTAATCGACAAAAGTGAAAATAAACAAATACTTAAGGATAGGAAACTAAAGAGAGCACGATTCAGGAAACGAAACAAGCCCAAAATCAAAACACAAATTACCCGAGGATCACGAGCCTCCACTGAGTTCTGGGTCTCCTCCCAGCACGAGGCGCCCAGGGGCCGTCCTGATCAGTCGTCTAAACCAACTCAACTGACTCCTTTCGATGTGAAGAATCAGCGGCTCTACCTTGAGCTCTCCCCGATAACAGAGCGTCTCACCCTAATGGCTAAGACTGAGCCCCGCTACCTTCTGGAGAAAACTAATTTTGGCCGCTTGTATCAGGGATCTCGTTCTTTCAGTCGTGATGCATACGTCTTGACCATAGTTGAGGGTCAGACTGTAGATGGACCGATGAATCGAGAGGTTTGCTGTTAGGCTGAGCTCTTCTTTTCGTCACAACAGACCAGAGCAGCACGGGCATTACTGCAGACGAAGCCCCATCTCTCGTTCCATCCTACCATCACCAGCTAACAAAACACATGCTTGAGCTTAAAATTACAAGAAGGTGTATCACATCAGATGAACATGTGTTGAACCTGTTTAAACCCCAGCCATTTAGTTTTTGTTGCTCCTGATAGTTGAAGTGAGAGTGAAGATCATGGTGAGTTCCTCAGGACGAAGAATCTAGTAAGGGATTTTAAGAGGTCTTAGGACATGTTTCCTCTTTACAACCAGTGTTACCAACAGTTTTCTACCTTTTTTTCCATAGTAAAACTCAGAAACATCTTTTAGGATATTGCTGCACAGTACAAGAGGTGTGAAAAACTGCAGTTTCTAAACCATCTTCATTGTAAACTATAACTCAGTCATCCACAATTTATTAAAGGAAGACATCCATTTTATTTATTAATAATACTACTACTACTACTACTACTAATAATAATAATAATAAATGAATGTCATTGATCTCAAAATGGAGAAATTCACTTCTGCATTTTAACCCATCACCCTTGTGGAGCAGTGGGCTGCCACTGTGCGGCGCCTGGGGAGAAATCTGGGGTTAAGGGTCTTGCTCAGGGACCCAGAGTGCAGGCTGTGGGGATCAAACCGGGTACTTGCAACCTTCTCAGAGTGCAAGCACACTGCTCTAACCTCTAGGCCACCACTCCCCATTTATCTATTCCCGCTTTTTACTTCCAGTGGCGCAGGTGGCTGGTGCCTATCTCTATTGGTCACTGGCTGGTAGGCAGGGTACAAAGGAAGACAAATGCAAAAAAAAAAAAAACCCAAACTGTTTAAATCGTTTCAATTGTGTTCAAAATGTGTTCAGTAATGATAAACCAGACCATTACATTCAGAAACATCAGTAAAAGCATCCTTACTGAGCTCAGCAGGATAATAGCAACAAACCACTCCCACCTGGAACTCTTAAGACATTGACACCTTTTGCACATCCTGTGCTTTTCCAACGTCTTCTTTTAGTATGTACTTCAATATTTGACGGTTCTATGTTAAAAAATGTGAGATAAAAATAGTCTAATTCTCCATAGCTCACTGTTAGAGAACAGCAGGAAAAAGGTTGTTATTCTGGGGCCCACAAGTCTGAATTACAATCATTAGATGCCATCTACATGCCAACTGGGCTACTGCCAAGTGGGCTTGGGTAAAAAAAAAAAAAAATTGTCTGTATGGTTTTCAACCCTTTATAATGTTTTTGCGCAGAGTTGAAAAGATGTGTGTGGGAGTAAGATAGCTTTGGGAAAATCATTTATCTGGAGAGGAAAAGGTGAACACGATGAGGTCTTTGTGATGCCAACGGTGAAGCGTCCTGGTACAATCAATATGTGAAGCGGCTTCTCGTGCTTCATGACAAATCTGCTGAAAGAACTGCCATGAATGAAAAGGGGAATCGGAATATCCAGAGAAAATTTAGTGACGGTCTGCATAATGTAGCACCACGTTTTATGGCAAACATGATGGGAAAGTTGGTGAAAGATTGGAAAATAGATATTTTGGCACCATTTACCATGAAATTAAGAAATAATACAGCAATAATCAACCATAATCAGTCAGGGTTTGGACCAGAACACAATATTCCTCATGCCAGCTGCAGGGGATGTTGCTCCTTCCATGGGGGACTCAAGGTATGGAACTAAAATGTAAATTTTTACCAGCTATTAAATTCATACAAAAACATCTGATAAAGTCAGACATTCATACTTTTGAACAAAGAGAGACGAATGTGAAAGTGATGACATAGCTAACAATGGTTAATGTAAAAAATGACTAAATATACATTTAATCATCAGCATAATGTAAACATGTGAATAGGAAGAACATGCTATACTTAATCTGTCATCACTTATGTTATTTTCCATGACAGAGCGGGTTTACAACCCTTTAGGTTGAGGGCGGGGCCAGTGGGGGCGGGGCCAGTGGAGGCGGGGTCAGTGGGGCGGGGGCGGGGCTTAATCTCGTGACCCCCGTGCAGTACCTCTGCGACCACCCTAGGGATCAGGATCCTCACGTTGAAGACCTCTGGCTTAGAACCTTGTTAAATTTCATTGGCATCACAAACTCTTTGATATACCATTTGAAATAAAAATGTGGTGAACCATCAGAAAACAGAAAATAAAGCTACAATGGGTCTTTTAACAGGATAATGATCTAAAGACATGACCAGATAAACATAGAAAATGTTCACCAGGCCAGATGTTCCAAGGCCATCTCAGTCCAAGACCTAAGTCCTATAGAAAACGTGTGGGGTGAGCTAAAGAGAACAGAGTGGACCCAGGACTATGGGTGATCCAAAGAGATTATTACCCCGTTTACACTACCCCTTTTTAACCGTGCCGAGACCAGTCCAAGCTCGGTAACCGAGATAACTATCGAGTGTAAATGGAACGCAAACTGAACTGAACCGCGCCAGACACAACCGGACCGCGCTAAATGCAGACCAGTTCCATGCGTGGGCTCGGCCTGGTTTCTTTCTGGCCCGGTCCCCAGATAACAAAGAGCGCATGAGCAGACCGCGTCATCTCCTTACAGCCAGCTGACATTTCTGACATTCATAAAAATACTAGCTTCCCTACCGTGACACACGGTTTCCAGTGATGATTCTGCTTAGCAGTGTGATGAACCTCAACGTCTGTCGTTGTTTCCTGCGTCTGTAAATCCTTATTAGACGTTCGTTTGTCTTATCCACTTCCCAAAAGCCGACTCTATCAAGTAAATTCACATATGCCGTCTTCGCCTGACTGGCAAACAACGAAACATCACAATTATAACGAAACCAAACTTCCTGAATGTTACAGGCGCTGCCATTTTTATTTGCTTGATCCCCTCCTTCAATCCACGTCAATAGGAGGCGGGGAACCATGCTAGCGTGATGTGTAAATGGTCATAAGAACCAAGCTCGGCACGGTTAACTGATCCAATCTCGGTCCGAACTCGGCATGAATCGGTTTAACAGGCTAAATGTAAATGGGGCTATAGTGTCCTAATAGTGAAAGTGGGTTATAAACAGTATCAAGAGCGCCAGTGTATAACTTTCTACTACACATAATTTAGGTGAAAACAGTTATTTTTTTAATCTGCATTTTTTCCCACTCTGTAAATGTTATTAAAGCAAAGGCTGGACTTTCTGAAACTGTCAGTGCTGATGTAATAAAAGATATATTTTTATGCATTTACCAGGGGTGCCAATACATATGGGTGGGGGTGAAAATAACAGACCCAGGTCTGCTTGCAGGTAGAGGATTACATCCAGCCTTGCAAATAAAAAAAAGGAGAAAGTGCTGTAATAAATAATGGCAGCCGTGTTCTGACCCCTGTGGTGGTGCAGGAGCCGTGTGGTTCCTGGGGTGTTTATTTGAGCTGGAGCCTCGGGAGGCAGCGCTGACATCTGCTTTGCTTCTCATTTCACACTTTACAGCCATAAAATATGTGGGGTGGATAAGGTTGAAAGAGACATTTAGATTTTCAAACAAAAACACATCTCTCCCTCTATGTCGTTGATTTCACTGGTGTTAGAAAGGCTGAAGGGAATTCAAGTTCTATCCGTGCAACTTAATTGTTTAGATTATCTCTGGAGCTGCACTGAGAAAAAGAAAGCGGGTTCACGTCACAGTCTATCAATGCCAAGTCATTTACCAGGAGTCTAGATGAGGTTTCATTCGTCAAGGAAACCCGCGCACAGCAATTTCTCTCATTTCCCGCACACAATGCTGCTGCCACCCCAGCTCTCGCCGCTTAGCTATTGGTCTCCAGTGAGCAGTCGGGCCCAATTTAAAGATCCTGTCTATTTTTAATCTGCTGGAGAGATTGCCACATGCCCTGATACAATGAAGCAGATCAATTGAAAGCACACATCGTTCCCCTGTACAAGCTCGCCTTGCACCTCTCACTTCTAATCACACCTCAAAACGCTGAGGGGGCTGCAGATAAGCCGCTGATCTAATTAAGGTTTTGCGAGCCCGGCACATTAAGGATATTATTTCTTACGGATTATATCCTTTGTCAAGACGCCCGAAATTCCTGAGTTTTGATTCATCACAGGTATTATGATTTATTTTTGCATGGCTTGGATTGTGATACTGATTTAGTTTGAGCAACATTTTGTCAGAGAGGTGAAACACAAGGCATCTGTGATCAAAACAGACGTTATTAAATCTTCATAGTTACACCAAGAATCCACAACACAACCCACCTCTCTGTTGCCTTTGTTTCAGGTTATAACACTGATAACACTGATGTCGCGAAACAAAGCTGAGTCTACATCTCTATGAGGAATGGTGACACGTCAGTGCAGACTCTGGACTACTGACCGGATACAATAAAGGGTCTGTTGTGAAGACGCTGTAACCTTTAAATAACCTTATTTTAAACCATTTATACAGAATAAATCAATAGTTAATGTAATGAAATTTCCATTTTACCATCTCCAGTGGGAAAAATATACTCCCAACGATTTATGTAGAGTTTCTATTCAGCCAGTTGAAATAGTTTAGGTTCTGCACGGCAAAAACAGAACAAAATAAGTAAGATTTTGTTGAAATGATTGTATTTGTCCTTGATTTGAGCAGGTAAATAAGATTATCTGCCAATGGAAAGAGTAATTTTACTCCTAAAATAAGATAATTTAATATAATGCATTTGAAATAAGTTGATGGAGATGAGTTTTTCCTATTTTAAGTGCAAAAATCTTATTCCATTGGCAGATTATCTTATTTACCTACTCAAATAAAAGTACAAATGCACTAATTTTAAGAAAATTTTAACTTATTTTTAGTTTAGTTTAGTCTGTTTTTGCAGTGTGCCAGGTTCTCTGGGATCAACACTAAAGAGAATCTCACTAATAAAAAAAAAAACTTCATTGACTGGTTTGGTAAAATAGCCATTAGCAGCACCCAGGCCTGATTACAGCTTACCTGTAGCATCAAGAAACCACTTAAACAGAATCCGTCTGACAACGGGAAGCAGGCTAAAAGATTTCAAAAAGCAACACTCAATGCCTTGATCCAAATTACCTCCAGAGCAGATGAGACGCCACGTAACTGATCTTTTAGAATAAAAAGGGTAAGACAAGAAATGTCTAAGGTTTGGGACAGCAGTCTGAATCATTATTCAAATAAATAAATAAATTAAACACGGAACAGTGTTGAAACCTCCCAGGAGGGGCCAGCCTTAAAAAATTACCGTAGGAGATCATCGACTCATCCAGGAGGTCACAGAAGAACCCAGAACAACATCCAAAACATCGCAGGCCCCAAGACAAGTAAATGTCAATGTAAATGAGTCGTAGTCAAGTCAGAAAATTGTGCTTCCCGTTAAGTCATACTAGGGTGGTGGTAGTGAGATGGTCTGCTTTGCTGCTTTAGGAACAGGATGACTTGGGGTTATTGATGAAACCATTAATTCTTCTCTCCAGCAGTCTTTACATATCTGCTGACAGGTCACTCTTGTAAATGAAAACTTGTCTCAGTGAGACTACCTGTATAGATAAAGGTTTAATACTACTACTACTACTACTACTACTACTACTACTACTACTACTACTACTACTAATAATAATAAAACATTGTTTTGTATTTAATCAGAGAACTTATGATTTTGAAACTTGTTTGATGGTCTGAAGCATTTAAATCTGACAACAAAGCAAAGATTTGTTAGGGGCAAATACTTTTTTATGCCACTATAAATACATCCATTAATATTACAAAAAAGATTAACTTATTTTTTTCTGGAAACAGTTCTTTAACTTAGCATCATAGTTTTACCGATCTTCATTTCTCGTCTTGTAACAAGGTTTCCTTTTCTAATGGTTTCCCTTTCCTGCAGCCCTTTATGGACTTTTGGTGAAACTATATATTCTATCAAACTATATATATATATATATATATATATATATATATATATATATATATATATATATATATATATATATATATATATATATATATATATATATATATATATATCACTTTTCACAGATAAAAAAAATCACAAAGTTCTTAACAGGTAAAACACAAAGCACAGATGTGCACAGATATTGACTCTCCAATTTTATCAGATACAAATCATGACTGTTACTATTACACATGTTTTTATTTGCGTTTTAAATAACTTCCAATAAGGGAAAACTTCTTGAGAAATTCAATGTCTATTTCACAAAAAAAACACATCCAATCTTATTAAACTCAATCATCTTTCTCTTAGATTTCTCACAACTGGAAGAGGACCATACTTTTTACAACATGCATTGTTACGTGAATTACATGTTTTCTTGTCTTTCCGATATTGAAGAGGGGCCTCTTTGTCACATATTTACATCCACGTGAAACAGGGAGTCCCGGACGAGTCATTTTTATTCTATTAACACTCTGATCCACCTCAAAAAGTAAAGTATGTTTTTTGGAAATAATATTCAGTTATATTTATGACGTAGGAGTTATTCTGGGTACCAACAGTTGGGATTTTATAGAAATCAAATATTCCCCAACATGTGTTTTTCTCAACAAATGTATATATTCAAAAGTTTGGATTTTTTTATTTTTTATTTGAGCTAATGCTAATGCAGTTTTTTTTTAAATGAAAATGCCCTTTAGAGGTTACGAGGGAAATAAGATTCTTCAACACCAATACTTGGTTTTATATCAAAGAAGAATGCTTTGTGAGAATATTAAGGTTTAGAAAACTAGGTATATATTTAATAGGAAATTGCACAGACAATAGCATACAAAAATCTTTATGTTTTTTGTTTTTTCTTACAGTAGGTATGTTACAATCACACACTTCTTCTTGAGATCTTATTTGACATCCCAAGCTTTACATATCTCGCAGAGCCCTGTTCTGTTTTCTGAAAATGGAACTGCAAACTTGCCATGACTTGTTGTTCCACTGAAACTGACAGGGTAGGCGAGAAAAATCAGAGAAGGACCCAAGATGCCCAACGTAGCTCTGGAGGAGCCGCAGAGATCCACGGCTTAGGTGGAAGAATCCGTTGACAGGACGAATATTAGTCAGGCACGCCACAAATTTGGCTTTTATAGAAGAGCGTCAAGAAAGACACTCCTGTTGAAGGAAAGCTGGAGACCTAAAATCAGCAGAGAATCTGTGGCAAGACTGATGTTCACATACGATCCAAATAAAATACTTCATTTTGTGGATGGAACAGTTTTTTTTAGGGCAATGTACCTGACAAGTCAACCTAGTTAATACACATTTTTGCAACTTAAGCCTTAAGCAGGATAGATTCTCGCCTACTTTTTTTCCGTTCTGATATATTTCAAGGTTTCGACAGACATAATATTTAGGTATAATATGAAAAACAGAAAACAACAACAAGGAACTGCATCCTGGAGAAATTAAATAGTTATGAAACTAGATTATGAACTCCTGCCAGATCACAGAGTACGTGAATCAGAGAAGGCATCGTGTGCCAGCTTTAACTCTCGTCTCGATCTTGCTGTGTGTGAACCCTGCATTCACAACTCGCATCCTTTCAGCAGCGTTACAAGAGCAAGTCAATTGATCTGAAGAATGTACAAGCACATTCCCCTGACACTCATTGTTTTTCTCTATTCTGGACAATGCAGCCAGAAAAGATAAGAGCAACCGAGCTATGAAATCTGTTTGCATCAAGGTCTGTCAAACAGCAGGTTAGGCAGAAACCCACAAGGAGTCCTAAAGACCTGCAGCAGGTCTCACAGCGCGGCCCGGGAGCCTCACAAAAGAAAACTCTGGACAGCAGCCAGGATTAGGGGGAAAATGCTCTGCTGCCATTAAAATGATGATTTACATAGAAGCAGGATATGCACCTGTCTGCTCTCCCTCTCTCTCTCTCTCTCCTTACCCTTTATGCGTTCAGATGGGAACCATTGTTCAAGAGGAATCATTTTCCATTTAGATTTCCCAAAGTATAAAGAGGCACAAGGGATAACTTGAATGTTGGCTGGGAGAAAACGTCGGCATTTAAATCAGAGCTGCTTTTTTTTTTTTTTTTAGAAACCTGGATTTCTAGTACATATCTTTCTCACTATTAACCCCAATTTCTAAAATGGCAGCCCCGAGGTATGTCAGATTCCCCCACTCCTTTGAACTCAGCTGCAATCGGAAAACCAAAACTTCTCCATGAAATTGAGAAGGTATCTACCTATCGCAGTACTTCCCTGAAGTCACCGACAAGTCTCGAAGCAAGTTGTGAAGCGGCACATTTTGAAGGGTCAGGCTGTTTGAGTGTACAACTACCGTCAGCCCCTTCCTGAGCAGCCACAGAGAGCTGTCTACTGTAACTGTGCCCTCCTTTTAAAATATATATCCTGTCCGTGCAAAGAGAAAGTACAGCACAAAGTATTTTATTTTAAGACTAAACCAAAATGGGATGCCTTGTACAATTAGTCATACCCTTTAATGAACACAATACATTGTGCTTGGATTTTATGTCATCGTTGAAAGCAAATAATACATATTTGTGAAGTGGAAAGTAAATTATGTATGGTTTTCAAAATGTTTAACAAGTAAAAATCTGACAAATTGTTTCTCACGTATTAATACCTTTGCAATGCACTGTATGCAAATTGAACAAAGTCTGCACTGAGATGCTTTGGTTTGCTTTAAATCGCCCTTCAACATGCACTGAGATGTAATGGAAAGCAAGCAGCACAGTCTTAGTGTCAGCAAGCCTTGCATTGACCTCCCCTGTGTCCACAGGTTGTCACAGATTTCTCTTCCTCTCTCGATGGCATGTTCGAGGCGGCACAGGAAGTGGTACATGTGAAGTTTACAAGCAAAACTGAACAGTAGTAGGGAAAGGATCACTTTGCAAACACCGCCCTAAGGGCAACAACAAAAAAAGCAGCATGACTTTATCTTGTTGGTGAGCTTTAAATGTCAGGAGCATATTCTCTGACCTCTGTCAAAACTAAATTCTGTCAAAGTGAAGCCGTGATTCAGTGTGTGACCTGTTACCTTGAGCTTTGGATTCAGAAAAAAAAAGATAGAAGCTGCATACAATAGACTTGGAGTTATGCTTTTGAACACGAGCCATGCAGCGTGCAAGACGACTCGGAAAACACTGGTCAAAACGTCTGTGTTTATGTGCCTGTCTGTCAGAAGGGGGGAGAAGAGCAGGTCCTGCAGTTGCTGATGTAAAAGTGTGTTGCATTCATCCTTCTTCCATCTTCTTTAATAAAATATCATGCATCATCATTTGGTTTATCCGCTGTGCTCACAGATCTATGATGCAAAACTGGAGCCAGATCCACTGACTGATACCTCCCAGGGGTCAAACCTAAAAAAAGAACAGCCTAACGCATGGTTCTATACTGAGTCCTGTTGCGTTAAACTCCAATTTCAGTTTTTTAGACAGTCTGAGATACCTTGGCTATTTTAACGCTTCATGCGTCCTGACAGTAGAGGGACCTAAAATAGTTCTTGCTGCATGCAACTTTTTTCCTCCATCATAAAAAGCTGAAATTCCAGGGATAGCTTTTGCCGGGGACACACCGTCCAAAATGGGGACTGTCCCGAGAAATCCGGGACCTATGGTCTCCCTGCACCACAATCCCCTCTGCACCAACCTTTACCCTTTGCAAAATGCATTGCCGTTCTCGTCCATTGAAATGACAAGCAGAGAGGCATCATTCTTCACTCCAGAGAAGATATCTCCACTGCAGTATCAGCATGCTTTGCACCAGTCAGATAAACTCAAACTGCTGTACACTAGAACCACACTTAATCACACATGCAAACGCATGCACTTTCACACACTGATGCGCAGGCAGGCAGACAACTTTGGCCAGGGCACATGGACATGTGGCAGGAAGAGGCTGGAATTGCACTTGCAAACGTTCATACTGCAAGACAACTGCTCTTTCCACTTACCCACAGACACTTAGGAGCAGTCTGCATGCCTTAAATTGCATTCATCTGTGGTAACTGATGTGACTGAAGCATCTGAATTCAATTATTTGCATTATGAAGGAATACCGATGGTACCCGGTACTTGGTGAATTAACTCCGAGCTAATGCATGGAAGCCAAAAAGATGCAAAAAATAACCTTTGCATCAAACATGCATGTTTGAGAAGACAAATGCTGTGAATACTTCAATATTTCCAAATTTAAACCAAAGCAGACAAACTAACATCTGCTGGTGGCCATATTTACCTCTCAAGTCTTTACAAGGACCTGGGAATGAAATTATACCCAATTCAATCATACTTAAATTGCAAGTCGGATTATCAGTGGTGTATGCCAATTGCTGTGGTAATTCACAAACCCACTATTAGCACTACAAGCTAAAACCAAAGCATTTCTTGGTATTTTATGTATTTAAACAACAAGTCCACTAACAGGTTGTAAAGTATTAACTGTTCAACAGATGAAATGAGACAATCTGTCAGAAGTGCACAGTATAATACAGCAGCTGATTTCTGTACCTATCATTACATTCTAGACACATGGCAGCCATGTTGAATTTTGAGGACCTTTTAGTTTTTTTTTGACTTGGAGTTTGGAAATATACACTTGTTTGTAAATAATGGAAAACATGGCGAAACTATATTAAAGTCTGTCTATCATTGTGGTTTTACTACGTAACCTTACTTTATTCAAATGATATCCATAATGTTGAAATTGATTATGTTTGCTAATGATACAAACTTTTTTTGTTCTGGAAAAAATATGCACAAACTAACGCAATTAGTAAAAAAACATTAGATTTATTAAAAAAGTGTTTTCATTATAATGAGCTATTCTTCAATTGAAATCTGAACTAAATTTATATTTCCTGATAATCGAATCTATAGTAAAGTTTTTTTTACTAAAAGAATTAAGAAGTGTAGAATGCTTAGGTATTATATTAACCTGGCCAGCCAAGTTGAAAATGTGTAGCACTCTACGTTCTGCACATTATCATTCTCGTGTGTTTGTAAACACACAAATACCGTGAGAATTCAGCTTGCAGGCAATGTTAATATTATATACTCCTCCTTGGTTATGCCCTATTTGTCATATTGTTCAGAAATATGGGGAAATCTGAGTGAACTATTGACATATTAGTTAGGTTAAAGAGCTATTAGGCTCATTAATATAGTTGGATTTCGCAAACAAACTAATAAACGTTTCATTCAAATTAATAATTTAAAACCTATAGATATCTTAAATATAAAAATACTGAAAATAATTTATAAAGCCTTGAAGTCTTCCTTCTGAAATTCCGAAATTATTAAAGTTAAGCTAGAATAAGAATTATTTAAGTGTCTGTTAATTTTTGAATATGCTAAAGAAAAAACTTGAGTAAATTCTAGATGTGATTCAGTTATCGGTGACCTTAAATTATTTGCTACTTTGGTGAGCTTCAAAAGAGCTTTAAAATGTACAATTATAAAAGCTTATACTTTTATGTATTGTAAATATGTGTTGTATAATCATGTATGTAAATGTATGTAATGTGTGTAAGTGTATATATGTATTTATGTACATATCTAGACATACAGTACATAATATACAAGTGTGTATGTATCTATGTATATGCACAGTAGTTGTTTTTCTTTTTTATATGCTGGTTAGTCTCTAGCTTTATGGATTAAATAGGGTAGGCTTCAGCCTAGTTCTTTTATGGTAAATTATCAGTTTACACAATAGTATTTAATTTTGTGTACTTTTAAAATAAATTCCAAGTGTACTTAGATGGTACATGAAGGCCAGGAAACAAGCCATACTGTGACAAATAGTAGACCAAAACCATAAAGAACAGTAACCAATGATGTCATGGAAATTAAAAAAATAACTTTTTGTCTCAAATCACAAGTTAAACGACATGCTAGTTGTCTGTCTGACCCAGATATGGAAACAAACACTCCCTCTTCAGAAGTTAGGTTTGAGAAGTAATACTGGCTACTCTGTCTACTTATTTTTTACACCCACACAATCCATCACATGCAGCAAGAAACTGTGGGGTTGTCACCTCGCCAGATGTCGTCTATTTCCACTCCTATTAAAACGGTAAGCAGTTATCCATTTCATTTATTTTGTGCAGTTACACGTAGGCTCAGAAAAACTGAAGCTCGCACTGTGAGAGAAACTTCTTCTCCAACTAAAGTTTGCTTTCTGGAGAGTTTTCAGCTGCACTTTGACTTTGCCAAGACTTTTCAGCAAATTAAATTCAGCTTGAAGGAGACACATAAATGAGGACGATTGGGGGGAAAAAAAACAAAATTTTTTGAAAGCAAGTGCTGAAAGCTGTTTTAGTATCTGATAAAAACATTGAATATTTTATTGTAAATTCTGATTTTGTACAACTGATGTTGATTTTTAAAGAACAAAGAGGGTTCATCTAAAAGAAATACAGGCAACAGTTTATCCATCCCCATTACTCATGCAGACATTTCATTACTGTATGTGGAATGAAATGTCTGCCAGAAGGAGACACGTTGGAATCTGCAATTATGGAGGAGGGTCAAGGTTTTAACCCTGTTCAAGCTTTGCTCTGATTCAAACTATCAGTGGAACCTGTCGCCAGAATAGGAAAGTTGAAATATTGTTTGAAGTGGGCAAATCCTTTAATTTAAAACCAGAAAACAAGAAAAACTTGAAAGTTATATACACATAAGAACAACATAACTGGTACTTTCATTGGTTTTTAAAGCTGAAAAGTTTTTTAAAACATAAAACAACTTATTTGCTTGTTCAAGGACTGTTTTTTTCTATTTTAAAAAAAATTTGCTTTCAGACAAAGACA
This sequence comes from Fundulus diaphanus, assembly GCA_037039145.1. Classification (NCBI taxonomy): domain Eukaryota; kingdom Metazoa; phylum Chordata; class Actinopteri; order Cyprinodontiformes; family Fundulidae; genus Fundulus; species Fundulus diaphanus. The sequence goes on along the minus strand of CM073121.1, from coordinate 43,765,841 downwards.
ACCTGAGTAAATACAAGTTGCAGTTTTCAAATCAGGATGCCTGTGCAAATTCTCAGTTATCCGACTCATCGCAACAGCAAATAGGCTTAAATAGGAGGCAACCGGACTTTCGCTCAGTTCTTTCTGAACTGGCTCAAGTGCCGCCAGAATTGACAAAGACTCCTGGATAGGTGCCGAAACGTTTTAGGAAAGACCTGAGCGAAAGTCCGGTTGCCTCCGATTTAAGGCTGTTTGCCGTTCAAACGAGGATTTTATTTGTCGTCATTCTGGCCCTGTGTGAAAATGTAATTGTCCTAAAAGTTAATAACTGGTTTTGCCATTGCTCTTGAAGTGTTTTCACATCGCTGTGAAGAATGTTTTACCCACTTTTTGCAGAGTTGTTTTCTTTTAACCACTTTGGAAAATGTTCACGCTTAAACACACTCGGCACATCAGCTGGATTTAAGATAAGACTACGTTTCTCCAAAGGCTTAATTTTTATTTTATTTTTTTAGCTTTTCTGAGACGGACTTACAAATATATATTCAAATTAAATACATACCAGTATTTTAATCATCTTTGATTTGTCGTTGGAACTTTGTACATTCCAGTGAAATCTGTCCTTTGCTTTAAATCCATCCATCAGGGAGCAGTGGGCTTCCGTTTTGCTGCACCCAGGGAGCATTCTGGTGCTAAGGGTCTTGCTCAGGGAGTCTGTGGGAACATGGGAACTTGGAGCCTTCCCAGGTTACAAGCCCCCTGCTTTAACCACTGCTCTCCCACTGTCAGGAACCAGAGACAGAAGGACCCAGTATTCAACCAGACAAGCAGAGGTTAGGTTAAAGAAGGTTTATTTACAAAAAGCAAAGCCAAAACGGGGATCAAGACAAAAACGGGAAGACTGCATCCAATAACCCAAAAATAACAAAAAAAGCAGTCACTGACAAAACTATTAACAAAAACAGGGGACAGGCTAACTTAGAAATCCAGAGACAAACAGGGTCAGATAAACAGGCAAAGAAAGCTGGGCTAGACTCACCATTTGGGCACAGGAAAAACAAACAATGATGTGGCAGATTGCAGGGGGCAGAGGCAGGTATAAGTAAGGGAGTGATCAGGTGAATGGAGTGAAACTAATTACTGACATGGGTGGAGCTAATCGGGAACAGGGAAGTGCTTGGGAGTAAACTGAAGCCGATTGGATGGTGACTGGTGAAGGGGAGTGACAGGAAGACAAAAGAATGCTGGCAGGTGAACTGAACTTAGACTGGTGACAGAAATGGTCTGAGCAGACCGGATAAACTTATAACCTAAAACAAAATCAAACACTAAGACAGAACCAAAAATAGAAACTAAACTTAAGGCAGGAGAGTGAAGTAATTGATCCAATACAAACAAAAACTATAACCAAACCCAAATCATGACACCCACTCCCCCCTCACTTGCTCCATAACCCTGAGGCTCTGGAGCTTGAGGTCATAAACTGATGGCTGGACATTTTCCTTTAGGATTTTTTGGCATGAAGCAGAATTTGTGGTTCCATCAACACGGCAACTCATCCATGTTCAGAAAAAGCAAAGCAGCTCTTACCATCACACCGCCATCACCATGTTAGACTGTCAGCCAAGACGTGAAAAAAATTTGTAATATGATTTTTGAAGAGTAGAAGCAAGGTGGTTTCCTTCATTGCGTGTGACAAACAAAAAGTATCCAAAAGCACCGTCAAAACTACCTGGTAAATTCAGGTCAGGTACGTTCATGAATGAGGCTCATCAAAACGGTGACTTTTTATTTTTCCAAAGTTCTGGCTTCGAGGAGATAAAGAGTTCGCTTTGCCGTGGAGGCGATTACATGGACGACTCTCCTTGGTGGGGTTAAGCAATTGGAAAAGCATAAGAAACCGAAATGTAAAATGGTCTGTTATCTCACACCAAACGGGAGTCTGCGCACCAGATGTCATCTTTATGTGGGTAATGGGTTATCACATCTTGAGGCACAGATTACAGGCTTATTGTCCTTCCCTCCCTCTTTTAGATATGACGTTTTCATTATCTTGTCCACACACTGTCACCTTAATGACTCGGCTCCCTCTCCTCGGCCTGATGCGCAGTCACAAAGAGGCTTAGTTCCCCACCACCTCATTTGCCCCCTCACACCAATCTTAATAGCTCCTTATCACCATAAACATATCACTGGATTCCAGTGATGACTTTCTGGTTATTAACTTTCATATCGCAGCGCTAAAGCCGATGAGAAGATGGGAAATTTATATTGCCGCCATTTGAAAATTAGAAATGGTTAATGGTTGTTTAGCTTTATCTACTTAGAATGGGATTCGGAACGGTTTGACAGATGCACTTATCAAGCTGCGCATTGGATGTGGCGGCAAATGTCAGAGCAGCAGAGAATCTGCAAAAACATTTAAAGCAGAAGCTCAATTTCTTGCCAAACAAAGATCCCTTTCTTCTCTGAAGGCCATTTAACTGTAGCGTGACATAAAACAAGCAAATACAGACGAGACTGGACATCATATTGGCAAACGCATGAAATGTTACTGCTATTCGCAGCCATTAGCACCTTAAATTATCCACTTGTTTAATCAATATGAACTTAATCATGTTAGACAGCTTAATTACTTAACTAACTTTGAGTTAGTGTCGACTTATTGCCCGTCTGTGCTTGAGACACAGGGAAGAGAGCAAGGGAGTTGGGTGGGATTAGAATGCTACAATGTGAGGCAAGAGCAGTCCCTCCATGCACAAATGCAAAAGGGATAATTTCGAAGGCAATGAGAGCATAATTTTAGATGCATAATCATCTTGAGGGAAAATCCAAAAGTCGACTGCCTCTTTGGCAAAGCCCAGCCTTACATAATGCACATTATAATCTTAATACAGTGGCTTGCAAAAGTGTCCAACCCCCTTGGCATTTTTCATGTTTTGTTGCTTTGAAAGCTGAAATCACTGTGGATGGTATAAGAGATTGCACTGATTCACCTACAGAATTTACCTACAACTTTGAAGACAACTAGGACACAATAACAAAATAATGTCAAGCAGTTTAAAAACCATGCGGAGAATCCCAAGTTGGTACTTTTTAGAGTCAAATTTTGCTAGAAATAAACCTGCGTCTCTGGATATGTCGAGACGTAATATCTTGCCACTGGGATTTTTGCCCATTCTTCAAGGCCACATCACTCTAGCTCAGGGGTCACCAACCTTTTTGAAACTGAGAGCTACTTCATCAGTACTGTGACATACGAAGGGCTACTAGTACTGACCTTTGAACTACAAGAGTCCAAGGTCACGTTAACTTTACGTAATATAAAATTTTTAATGCTTTTGTCATTTTAAAATCTATGTAAATACAAGTATGATAAAAAAGGAAGAGCAATTGAATAAAATAGCATTTTAAATGCAGCTCACAGGAGGGTTGTGCTATTTTTTTAAACAGACTTGTGGGCACCACATGTGGTCCTTGGGGGCTACCTGGTGCCTGAATGGTTTCCGCTTGTAAACAGTGATCTTCATGTCTAACCCCAGATTCACAATTCAGTTAAAGTCTGACTTTGACTAAGTCATTCCAAGACGTTTAAAGGCTTCCACTTCAACCACTCAAGTGCCGCTTTAGCAGTATGATTCGGGTTATTGTCCTGCCGGAAGGTGAACCTCCATCCCGGTCTCAAATAACAGGCTGGCTGACAGGTTCTGTTCAGGAATAAGCAGATATTTAGCTCCATCCATCTTTCCCTCGACACAGACCAGTTTCCCAGTCCCTGCTGCTGAACAACATCCCCACAGCATGATGCTGCCACCACCATGTTCCACTATAGAGATGGTGTTCTTGGGCTGATGGGATGTGTTGGGTTTGCGCCAGACATAGCGTCTTCCTCGTTGGCCGAAAGGTTCAATTTTAGTCTCATCTGACCAGAGCATCTGGGGAGTTGCCCACGTGCCTTTTGGAAAACTCAAAATGTGCCTTCTTTTTTTAACACTAAGTAATGTATTTTTCTGGCCACTCTTCCATAAAGCCCAGCTCTATGGAGTCTGCAACTTATTGTGGTCCTATGGCAGATCCTAAAGTCTGTACTGTGGACCTCTGCAACTCCTTTAGGGTTACCTTTGGTCTCTGTGCTGCCTTTTTGATTAATACCCTCTGTGTGCGTTGCGTAACACTCTTTGTGAACTGCTTGGCTGGAACAGGAAAGATCTCGCCTCGTCTATCGACGGGAAGGGTGGAAAATGTCTTTGGTTGGGCACGACAACTTAATTAGAGTCCAAGGACCTCTCTTGTCAATCCCACGACAATAGGTAAGGCCATTCAAGTTTATTTATACAGCACTTTTCAGTAAGAAGACAATTCAAAGTGCTGTACATGAACAGAAATACATTACAGACATAGGAAAAACATGTAAAACATTACATTAACAAAGGAATAAGCTAAGTAAATCCTTGACTAGACTTCTTTCATACATTAACGAACATACAGAAAGACTTAATTGGCGGTGGTCAGAGGGCCTGGTGGTGCCGATGTATGGCAGCCTCGCTTCTATCAGTCTGCCCCAGGGCAGCTGTGGCTACTAACATAGCTCACCACTGTCAGGTGGTGTAAAGTACAGTGTACAGAGGTGTAAAGCACTTTGGGGTCGTCGGACTTGATAAAACGCTATACAAGTACAAGCCATTTACCATTTAATTGTTTCTATTCATAAGAAATAATCTAAGTATATCCTTGGGATTTCTGATTTAAGTAATTTTGTCCAACTGTTCTAAAGCTACAAGTAGAATAACTAGTTAAACGTAAAAGTGGTTTGCGGCTTTGTTTCCAGCAAAACGACGACCACCGGGTCCGACACACAGGTCCAAACGTGAAGGAATCTCAGCTGAGGTGATGGGGTTATCTTCGACACAGCTTACGCCGTCAGAAGGAGCCGCACCGTTGTCTGTGCTGTGTTTTTATCACCTTGGTCACATGTAGCTGGAGTTGGTCTCAAGCCTTGTTGCATGCTGGGAGCTGTAATCTGATCAGCCATTTTTTGGCATAATACATCCAAATGATGGTACGATGGCTTGCAAAACTTTTCATACTCCCTGAACATTTTAATATTTTGCCACATTAACACCGGAAATTTGATCTGATGTGATAGACAATATAAAGAACATAATTGTGACATGGAAGAAAAAAATGTGTAAGTTTTCCAAAATGTTTCAACACATGAAACTGTGTTCTATTTACACTTACCTCTTTACTCTGATACCCCCTAAATATGGTCCAGTTGGCCCAATTGCTCCAGGAAATCATGGAAGAGAATAAAAAAAAATTGCAGCCTTTATAAAATACTGGCAAGAAGAAAGCAAATAAGAAGTCCTATTTGCACTTAGCCTAAAGCCACGTCAGGACACGATTAATATGTGGAAGATGGTATTCTGGTCAGATGACACCAAAGTAGAATTTTTGGCACATCATTCTGTAATAAGGAAGGCAGAGAAGTCCAAAGGGCAATGCAGGAATCATAAACCATAAAACCGTCCCGGTTGTGACCAGTATTAGAAAGTCGATGAGGGATCCAGCAAGGGCAAGGCGAGACAGAAGAATCCAGAAAACTGAGCAGGGTCAAAAACAGGTGATGCAAACACTAACGCTGGATGTGAACTCACACTAAGGCTTGAAGACAGTCTGGCACTGACTGGCTGTGACAGGCACGTATAAATAAGTGGAAAAACTCGTGGGAGGACTTGAAGGTAATCGGAGTCTTTTCAGGTGAAGCTACTCCATTAGTTAGCTGAGTGGAGTGGCGTGAACATTTTTGCAAAGAAGAGTGGGCATAAACCTTGGTCTGTAGACGTTCAAAGTAGATGTTGTAGAAACATTCAGCTGTGATTGCAACATAAAGCACTTCTTTAAAGTATTGACTCAGGAGAGGGACTGAATACAACACCACAGACAGATTTATTACTTGTAAAAAATATGTTTACAATAATGCTCAAACTTTGAATTGGTCTGTCACATGAGATTTCAATAAGATATGCAGAAGTTTGTGGTTATAATGTGGGAAAATGTGAAAACATTCAAGCAGGGTGCAGTTTTCCAAAAGATTGTTTGATCCATTCTCAGGAGACGACGGTGCTGTGTGAAACATTTTACAGTTTATGGAGCAAGTATTTGTATTTTTCAATCAGAACAAAAGTGTCAGGCAGAGCAATTTACAGTCCTTTGGGCTGCTGCATAAAAACTGCAGACAACCAATAAGTAAATGCAAAAGAAAAGAAAATCCATGAAACCAATTGTTTGTACTCTGTGCTCGACTTTTACTTGGCGCTGTAAGCTGCGACATCTGTCGATACAGTTGTTTGAGATAAAGATGTCAAATGAGCGTTCAATAAAAAAAAAGAGAGCAGTTCTGCTCTTTTGTATCAAGAAAAACGTGGCTCAACAGGAGTTGTGCCAGGAAAAAAAAAATAATGCTTCTGGTTGTTGATGAAAGCTAACTACAGTTTGCACACAACACACTTACAAGTCTGCAACAAGTGTTGCAGACAATGCTTCAACTCTGCAGGTTGGCTCAGCTGTTGTTATCTCAAGCGAGAAAACTATTTGATTTCTTATACTTCTGCCTATGACCTAAAAATGAACAGGGTCTAATTTAGCAGTTTCACGAGAGACAGCATAGAAATCCACAAAAAAAAATTGTTGATGTCAGAGGTTTTTTTCTTTGTCACCGGGAAACTATAAGTCAGGTCATTTTATTTGTAAAGAACATTTGGAAACAAGAGATGACCGTCGTGTAAAACTTGTAGATCCACTAGGGTTAAAGGAGCGTTTAGTTCCAGGATTTTTGCAGAAGTTTGCCCCCTCTGGCGTCAAGCTGAATTGACACCAGTGTTGCACATGTGCATGGGTAAAGAAGAAAAGCCTCTGTCGCTGCGACTGCACAGGTCTTTTGTTTTGAGGCGTAATGTCTTCTGAGGTAAGAAAGCTATGAATGTTGAAGTTAGCCCATGTCATCTCGCTAATGTGTCAATGGCGGCGGAAACTCAACAATGTAGCCAGGTGAACGAAAGCACGCAGCAAGTCACACCGACGCACACGCCCAGAGAATTTGGCCCAAATCACTCGGTCATGAACTGACTAATCCAGCCAATAGAGGAAATAAAGGATAACTAATTTTACAGTCTGGTAATTGTAAGGGGATATATGGGAAAGAAAAATAAATAATATGCAACTTCAAAAACTTCACCCATGCACCTTTAAAGAAAGATTTAGTGCACAATTATGTAATGTGAGAAGGTGCTGAGAAAGTACTAAGAAAGGTACTGACCTGCTTGAGAGCAGATACAAAAAAGTCGGTACCAGTAAAGAAGAAACTGTAATGGAAACGCTCACAGAGTGGAAGTGGCGCATGTAGAGCCCGTGGAAAAGGGGCAATAGACTCAGGAAACCACATAGTACCATAGGAGAGCTGGATTTCCATAACAAAGTTGGACAATCTAGCAGAGCTGAGGAGTCCTGTTGGTCCTTTTTAAACTGCTTTGATGAGCTGACTAAGCAGAGAAGAGAAAAGAGAGGAGTAGAAGATACCTTATGAAAGCACAACCACCAAGGATAATTACAAAGGAAAATCTATAATTTTATTTACATTTTTGATCTCATGCAATATAGCCAGGATGTTGGTTCCTGTAGCTTGTTATGTGCCTGTATGGCACACAGATTATTAAATCAATTACATATAGTACTTATCTCCGCTCACTATGTACACCAGCACAACTGTTAGCAGGATCCGTTTCTTCAATTCCAGCGTCTCCACCACCACCGAGAGCAAAGAGCTGTCAGTGGATGTCGGGGCAAGATGGCAAATCTGGACAAAGAAGTTTGAGAAATGGAAGAATCAGAAAATTACCAAAACTCGCCCTCAATGTATCGCTTCACGTAAAACCTTGCCTCATAGTGTGAGGATGATGTGAGCAGGTTGGGGGGGGGGGGGGGGGCATCTCACAGCTATATAGGTGGGGCTTTTAAATAATATGGAGGCAGTATGGACCACAGAAACCAAGAATACCATTGATAACACACTACACTGCAATGGCTTGTAATCTTGCAGCCCCCTTGCTATATCCTAGGTTTGCCAGTAAACAATAACATGTCTCACAGAACTATTGGGGGAAAAACAAGAGGTTAAATAAGTTCAAGCTTCACTGCATCAACTTGACTCATTGTGTTCGAGAATGGAAATGCTGAGTGTGATCCAAGAAACATCATCCAGTAGCCAAGCACGATGGTGAAAACACCATGGCTTGTAGCTGTCAGCACATGACGCCTTCACAGCATTAAGGGACCAATGAACAGAACTGTGTACTATAAAATCTTGGATAAGAGCCTTCTTCCCTCAGCTGAAGGTAAGTCTTGGGTAGGTGTTTTAGCGCGCCGATGACCCAAAACATCCCACCAGGGAAACACAGAAATGACTAAAGAAGACAAAGATGAAGAATCATGAAGTGGTCCAACTAGTTTTTAGGTCTCAATCTTCCAGAAAAATTCGAGGTAGCTGATGCAGCTTTAAAGAAACCTAAAGAACCGGGTTCTTTAGGTTTCTAGGTTTGGGGCAGAAGAACAACCGTGTCTTTTTTTTTGTTAAAAAAATACAGGCCGTTTAAATCCTTCTAAATGCAACAAAAGTATCCCTGCTGTTTGGTCTGTACCTTCAAATAATAGTAGAACTAGGAAGAGGTCTATAGAATAATATCAATAAATTCCTAAAAAAGTATAGAACATAATGTAACTGGTGATTGTCTTTGGTATTGATGGTTGATATTATTTTTTTCCATATTTTCATCTCATCTATTATGGGTCTCTGAATTGTCTTGATGAGGTTCATGGCTAGTTAAAAGTAACGTGCCGTCTTTCCAGAGAGAGAAAGAACTGTGTCCACAGGCAGTGAACATTTTTGTTTTATCCTTTGTTTTGACTGCAGGTATCACGCTAAAAACTGTTTATATCGTTGTTAATATTCTACAGTTAAAAACAATGTGGCAATGCTGAAACCTTTTAGTTGTCAAAAACTATTGTCCTATAATGTATTGAACCGTTATACATTTTAAAAGGAATTCTGGGGAATCTTCAGTGTGACAGCTTTAATGCATTAAAACAGAAGAATTTTCAATTGTTCAAAAAGGGGCACAACAGAACTCATTTGAGAAGCCCTGCCCTAACCTATAAAACCTCATACTAACTACTGTACGTCTCATTCCCCTGCACTCCTTCCAACTGAGCCTTTCTGTCATCTATAATTTAAGAGACAGCCTCAGCTTCAGCACCTGAACTGCAGCTTCTGACTGATTTAACACGTTTGTGTGAACTTGAGGCCAAATGTGTGTCAGAAAGTCTCCATTTGCATTCATTTGATCTGAAACCATTGTCACCAGAGTCATGTCTTCAAGGTGGAGTAGTTGAGGAGCTGTAACTCAAAGTAAGTTGCTGGCTGTTCCTTTTGAAAGGCCTGTCATAAATATAGATTTATTAAGGCAGGATTTCAAGATGATTGTCTTTTATAATAGTTTTCTTGTTGAAGAATTTGAAATAAAAGTCAGGGTAGAGGAAAAACTTTAGGGTATTCTTCTACCAGCTTTGTACATTTAGACTGAAATTGATGCATATAATTTCTTGCAAAAAAGCTCAAGCTAAGATGAAAGGAGATCATCTGTGAACATGTTTAAGGCCCTGTCCACACGAAGATGAACACGGTATATTTTCATAAAAGATTAACCCCCAGACTCCACATCCTCCATGCTTGCTCCGTTCCATTCGCATCTGACTGACAGAGCGACTACGTCAGCCATCCATCTGCACCTTAAGGACAAAGGATAGAGAAGACAGATGGTTTGAGAGGGGGGTGAAGGAAGCCGTTTACGTAAAGTGAGAAAAAACAACTTTAAACAGAGGAGGAGGGCTCAGCTTTCAACTTTCAAAAAATTACAGCACGGCAATATGTTTGATTCCTGCCAAGCTTCACCTCAATTCACACCTCCATGCATGTGACCACAACATTTATCCTGTGAGTCAGGCTAACGATGAGCCTAATGACTCTGCATTGTTGGGGCGATCAGTTCCAGGTTAATCTACATGCAATCCAAGCTCCAGTGAGGCCAGCAGGTCTATAAAGCTTGGATCGCCACACTGCTACGGACATTTTGAATTGAGAAAGCTTCCTGGAGGGGAAGCGAAATGTCTTCAGCTTCAAAATTGAAGTCCAGTTGTTTTAATTTTTAGCCTGTTTTTGGATTGATCATGACCTGGACGACCGAGAATCTTCACCAGCAAACTTACGTTGTTATGTTAAATGATGAGAACGGTTCCACATTCCCCGTGACTATTCCTAACATCACCGTCGACGGACCCGCTCTGCGCCGTTCACCGTCCAATTACGGAACGACTCCAATTTTCTGTTCCATTTTGTCCGTCAGGATATGGTCGGGTCAAGGTCCACAAATGCAATCGTAGCAAACAGGAAAAAGAACGTAAAAAAATCTCCGCTTTCACAAAGTTAAATAGTGTAAATAGAGATCGTTAACCACTGAGTTAATAATTTTTTTTAATATTCACAGTTTTATTCAGATATTGGATGCAAACCATGCTTTTTTCACCATATAAAGAAGCAGATTTGTCATTTCAGCATTTAATTTGACACCTGGTAATCCCCTCCAAGTAGGATGAAAACGATCGCATGCTCTCCTCGGGCTCCAAGGAGCTTTTGAGCTTGAGCGAGACGTAGTTTCTGCAGATGTGGTGGGCTTTGCTTTTCACGGACTCATGGAGGTGGTCTGGAACCGAACGCACACGTACAGGAGCAGAGGATGTGAAATTACAGGGTAAGAAGAAATGTGCGTCCACACGAGAAGACGCAGCACCACTGAAAACGTTGTAGCAGGTAGCCAGACCCATTGCTGGTTCTGTGACTTTGCCACAGAAGCATGGAGAACAACTGGCATGCACAGACAGTTACTTATTAACTAAAGGAAACGGTGATTCCATCAAGTTCCAGCATTTGATTGAGAACCAGAGCAGAGACAAAGTAATCACACCCTTTGCTAAGCCGCCGCCTGCCCTCTGTCTGCTCCCAGCGCTGGTCTCCTCTGAGTCTGAGGCCACGGCCTCCTCACACCCTGCTATATCAATAGCAATAACAGCTCATAATCCAAACATTCACAATCCCACACAGAATACGCAATCATTGACCTTGATTAACCAGGGGAAAGTGAAGCCGTCTCTTCCCTGGGAAGGAGCTCGGTCTGGGATGATTTTAGAACACCGAGCTTCAATGTTTCAACGAGTCATACGAAATCCCAAGAAAACACATTCAAGTTTGTGGTTGTAATGTGATAAAAGTTCAACAGATGTGAATACTTCAAACGAGTGCTTAGGAATGTGTTAATATAATTTGGAAAAGGGCTATTTGCATTAACATGTACAGTGCCAATGGGATTACTAAGGCAACCTGAGAGAGGCTCTGCATGTCTCTCACAAAGGCTCAACAAGCTTAGCGAAGCAACCTCCTGCAGCTCCTCTTGGTCGAAGTTAAATAGCGTTCTGGGCTTAGTTTCCACTTAGACTACCCACCATATTGAACAGCGGACTTGTTACACCCTGTGCCATTCGCTTTATCTGGGATACAGTTTGTTGTCCGCATGGAGTCAGAGACGAACAGATTTTGAAAACAGTGACAAAACCTTCATGCGCAGGATCAATACAAATGGGCTGTTATTAGGTGAGATTGGACAGGGTTGTTTGGGGATTTTTTTCAGCAATTGGATAACTCCCCCTACAGCAAGCAGTAATCGATCTGAAATCTTCTCACAACCAAGGCAGTGAATCTTCCAGCCATTACTCATTCTGCTTCACAAAGCATTATTGGGCAGCTATACCTCGCTTTTTGTCGAAGGAAGCTGAGTTCCCCTTCTCCAGGGTGGGGATATAAACTTTCTGTTCAAAGACAAAGACGATCTGCGCTGTTTCCCTGTCTTTAGCGGGATGAATATGCACAGCTGTCCAGATGCAAAGTCATCTTGCATCTGTAGAATAAATCCTTTTGCTCCCGTAGAGGAAACAGCTTTGGATGTGTTTCAGCATTAGGGCAGCATATCAAGAAGTACAATCATAGACAGAGAATACAAAGCTTTAGTTTTAAGGACAGAAAATAGTTTAGAATACAGAGGTTTTAATGTGCTGGTTACTGTAAAAACATAGTAATAAAAGGAGGGTTATAAAAAGGGACGCATATTAATTGGTAACCTACTGCTGGGGTAAAACTGGTGAAAATCAGGGTTTTAATCAGGGTTTAAAAAGTTTTGATTTTATTTAGCCTTGAAAACAGATTTCTTTTTAAAGGCTATATTTTCCTAACCTGACTCAAGCCAGACGCATGTCGCTCCGCCTAGCTCCACTCACATCCATCTGGGACACCTCCATAGGAATTGCCTTTATTGAAGGCTGGGCCTTATCAAAAATCCTTGCATATGATTGGATAAGCCACTTGTCTGTCATCTTTATCGACGTGCTATTTCAACCACTCACACCGAAGCTAACCCGTGACGCTAATGAGAGCGACACAGGAAAAAACAAACCTTTTTTTTTTTTTTATGTGTTTGCGGCTCTAGTGGCATGCGTTTTATAGACAGTGAGCTGACAGGAAGAGGGGGGAAGACAGGCGGCAAAGCGCCGCGGGTCGGAGTCGATCCCGGGGCGACCGCGTTGAGGACTAAAGGCCTCCTAACATGGTTCGCGCTAACCGCTAACTGCTCCGGGGCGCTTCCGCGTCCGCCGCGGACGCGCCCTGGAAAACAAAACTTGCCAAATCCGGTCGGGAGAAGGGCGAAAACATGGTTTCCACCAACAAAAGCCTTCAGAGCCGTTCTCTGATGTTCTTTTAATGAAACAGTATTAGGTAGATTGGACAACACGGAAGAAATAGCAGCATCAATGTTAATGCTTGCTTCCTCGACGAGCCGCCATTGCTATCAAAACAGTCTCACGTCACGGTCGCGTCTCCACTACGTCACATCTATGAAACTCCAGCCCTGCGTCCTGATTGGCCAGACCATAAATTTGGTTGGAGAAATCACTTTCTATCGGCGGTGTCCCAGATGTATGTGAGTGGAGCTAGGCGGAGCAACATACAGCTGGCATGAGTCAGGTTAATATTTTCCAAAACATGGACATAATTTAAGTTTCCTTTTGTTCCCCCTCTCACATGAAACCTGTGATGACTCTACAATGCAAAATCAAGCTATGAAGATGAATCTGTACATAAAAAATGTAATTTGCAACATCACAGCCACACAAAGCCAAATTCAAAAGAGTTTTTGCAGTTTGGTTAAATTATGCAATTTGTACTAACTGGATAAATTTGTTCTAATCAAGCCAAATTAACCTGAAATCTTTTTTCATCAAGCCGTCTTTCATCCCAGATCCCCATTTCTTCAACTGAAGGTGTCGGCCCAACTGTGAAGAGGACCCAAATGCGGCTCGGAGGCAGCAGAATACTGGCAGGAAAACAAAGAGTAAAGGAACTGTGGCACAACAGGAGGATTCAACAAGAACTACCTGAAATTGATGTGAAAAAGTGCATTGCAGAAGAATTCATACGCCTTAAGAACCACAAACATGGATGAAGATTTTATTGCGAGATCAACACAAAGCAGTGTTCAAATAACTGTCAGGTGGAAGGAAAACGATAAACACCTTTTTAAATAATAATTATTTTTTTTATCTAAGTAGTGTGGCGTGTCCTGAGTTGTCTGTCTTCTGCGTTCTGCCATGCCCACCTGCTCCGCTGTAACCAGCCTCATGTTGCACACATATATAATTTTACATATATAATTTTACACCATGTATAATTTTACATATAGCACAAAACGTCAAATTTAGGTTTCATGAGACCTAAACAACCTTTTCTGCACGTTTGCAGTTTCACCTACATGGATCTTGGCAAACCCTATTGGGGATTTCTTATAGTTTTTGTTTAACAAGGTCTTTCTAAATGGCATTCTGCCATTAAGGTGAAAGTGTTGTTATATTGACATGTTCTCCCACCTGTGAATGCGGCTCTCTGCACTCCCTTCAAAGCAAAAATGATACTGAAGATTGTGGGTGTAAATAATGAGACAGTTATAAAAAATCCAAGGGTGTGACGACTTTTGCAAGGAGGCTTTGTCTATAAAGGGATGAATTACTGTAACGCCTACCTGAGCGGGTGATAACAGCTGTGATGGGAGCAGGAACGGGAAAATGACTGAACAAAGTGACCACTATAGATGAAACACATGTACTATGAATACTAAATGATCATAACAAGAACTGGCTTATAGCATTAATAGAAACCCCCCGCCCCCACAAAAACACAAAATCCTCAACTCATGACAAAAGACACTAGTCTAGAGCCTTTTGGCAGGGGGGTGTCTGGGCTTTAAAGTGTTTTATTATAGTTTGTTTATTCTAGTTAAAGCTTTTCAATTATATTCATAGCTAAATATAAGTGGGTAGAAATTACATTCCTTACTACTCTTTGCAAATAAAACTCCCACAGGGTAGATTACATGTTGTATGGATACCAGCAACATAATCCTTTGTAACAAGATTACAGTACAAAAAACTAATCACACACACACACACACACACACACACACACACACACACACACACACACACACACACACACACACACACACACACACACACACACACACACACACACACACACACACACACACACACACGGCATGCAGAAAGTGTGGCAGAGTTTCTTGAGATATAAAAACGTCTACTTACGGACATAAGATTCAAATCAAAATTATGCCGTTTATTGTCAGTGGTCTTGATTTAACTAGAAAATGGTGAATGTTTGTTTTTAACAAAACCACCAGCGCCACAACACACTGCAAAAAAAGAACTAAAAATAAGTAAAGTTTTCTTGAAATTAATGTATTTCCCCTTGATTTAAGCAGGTAAATAAGATTATTTGCCAATTAAATTAGTATTTCTACCCCTAAAATAAGATAATTAGATATACTGAACTTGAAATAAGATGATGGACATGAATTGTTCCTATTTTAAGGGCAAAAATCTTATTCCATTGGCAAATAGTCTTATTTACCTGCTCAAATCAAGGGCAAATAGACTAATTTCAAGAAAATTTTACTTATTTTTAGTTCTATTTTTGCAGTGCAACTAGTGACATACTAACATTCATTTCCTGTAAAACAAAAATTCCCTAACTTATTTATATGAGTTTTCTTTTACTTTTTAAGATGATCAGAGTAAAAAAAAAAAAACGTCAGCAGAAATGCCTGACTTTCTGTTTTCATCACAAAACAAGCACAAACATCAGTGTCTTTGAAATGCATTTTATGTGATAGATATACACAGAAAATAAATGTGAAGCGGAAGGGAAATTATACACAGTTTGCTCTTTTATTTAACCAAATCTTTTATAAAACCCTGAGAAGCATGGTGTGAGTTTTTATCCAGCCTTTCTGAATCAATGTTAAGAAGAATACTAAACATTTCCATTGACTGTATTTTCAGGGTTTTTGTCCCGCTGGAAGGAGACTCTCCCTCTCAGTTTCAAGAGTTTTGCTGCTTCTAACAGGTCTCCATCATTTAGCTCCATCCATTTCAAAGCAGTGTTCCTGCTGAACAAAAGCATCCCCACAGCATCATGGGGCCACTGCCCTGTTTCACCAGGGTAATGTCCAGCATTAATTTATTCTGCCACACGGCGTCCCTGCATCATAATGCTGCCATCATAGTGTGGTCAGGGTGATTTGCAGCTTTAGTTTTCCCTCATTCATCACCCTCAGATCACGATGCTGCCATACCCATAGTCAGCTGTATGGATGGTGTGTTTAGGGTGTTAGACAGTATTAGTCAGGGTGTAGGTTTTTTTAACACAAACAGCGTTTTTTGGGACAAAAAAGTAACATTTTCTCCTCATCTGAAAAGACACAGATTTGGTGTGTACCCTACATGGTTTGCAGCAGACTGCAAATCCAAATTTCTTGCTCTGGGCAGTTTAGATGGATGGCCATGTCTTAGTTAGGAGGAAAAGCACAGTTAGGATGGCTCCAATGGAGGTAGGAAAAAAGTTTCTATTAGAAAGCAGCAGCATTTTTTTTGTGTGAGATTGCACTACTGCAATAAAGTATGAATTTATTTTAAACCTTTGTACACATTTCTCCACACATCATTGTCTTTCTTATAGATCAGCCTCAACTTGTTGTGTTCTTTGCTTCACTATTCCTACTAATGTGAACGTAGCATTTTCTTTTACCTCTAAAAATGTTAAATAATGCACTGCTGCTAACATTTGACATCTTTTATGGCAGATTAGCAATAAAAAAGTTTTTTGTCACCAGTAGAAAACTACAAGCAATGCAACAGTCATGTGGGAAATTAGGTTTCAAAAAGCCTTTTTTTAAATTGATGCTTAGAAATTTGCTTTCAGCGATGTGTTTAAACAAGCTAATCAAATTTGTTGTGTTTGGCAAAGTTGCCCCTGAAGAAAAAAAAACTTTATATTGTACTTAAAAATATAAATATTGCAAAATTAAAACAAGTAAAATATTTAGTAAAATTCAAGCACAATTTGTGGCACCACACATAATTAAAGGCCTCATCTAATATGAGCCAAATATAAAATAATTTACAAGTGCAACTCATAAAAGTTGAACGTCATTAAAAAGTTACTTAGTAGTATAGTTAAAAATTCTATATGCTGTATAGATTTACCAGACACACAGTGATACATTTATTTCAAGCATCTTTAACTGTTAATTTTGATGATCCATTCTATTCCATGCCTGCTTTATCTTTGCAGTCACATAGCCGAACGGGTCAGGCCCTGTTCTGGCCTGCAATACAATGTGACGCCTGAATCACACACCTCAAAGGTTCATGGCCCTCTGGTTGCCTACACCAGGTTGCCAGGACTGGCCCCAACCGTGCTGATCCACAACAGTTTCATTTGGCCAACTTAATCTTTCTGAACCCTTAAACGCAACTTTTTCTTCTACATGAAATATATGCCCTGATTCTGTCTGTTTTAATACTTATTATTAATTCAGTTATCATAAAGGTTTTCTTTTGGCTGGATGTAGATGCAATACACCTTCTATAATCTCTGAAAGACTAAAGCGAACGAGTGGCTTGTGCTGTGTAAGCAGGGCTTGACGGTGACTTTTTTGCTCACCAGCCACTGTGGCTAGTGGTTTTCCAAGGTTACGCGCCATTCTGCATTTTCACTAGCCACAATTTTTGTTGTTGGGAAAATTATGGTTAATATGATTAAAACTGACAATGCTGTGCTAAAGTTTCCTTGTACTATATTTACAACCTGCACACACTCGTATCAAGACTACATAAAATGTTTATCACTACAAGTCATTATCAAGTTTTCAGCTTTGTGTAAAGCTCCTTTTTACATGAAAATATGCAGTGTACAAAGTAATAAAAAGTGTGGTTTATTATTGCAAATTTAAAGTGGTGAAGGAAAGCAGAAGATTGACTTAAAAGATGAAAACTAAACCGGAAAAAAAAAAACTAATAAGAAACACTTTTTAATTCAATATTTACTTTCAGCATTAAATACTAACACAGAGCAGAAAGAAATATCTGCAGGAGAATTTAGAAAAAAACAACTTAATTTAACATGTTGTGTATCTGTGTGAAATGTGAATGTGGCAATGAATGACATGCATCTAAATGTAACAGTTTTCATCATCTGAGTCATCCCCTCTTTGCTCGTCTCTGCGCTCTGGGAAAACGTGCCGTCGACACTGGAGGCTTCCACCATGCCACAACTCGATGGCGGGGGCAGGACAAAAACATCCCCAGTTCACCAGCATTTCTGTCTGCTTCTGGTCAATATTGTAAGTTGGTAATCCTCATGCCACGCAGGATACCATGGCTCACATCTCCGAACCTGTTGTCCATTGTCTTTGACAGCAGATTTATGAGAAGGTCTTTGGACTGATTCACTAAGTGGTCATCACATGGCTTTGGCTGACACCCTCATATTGCTTTGTTGCCAGCACAGACCCAGCTCTACAAATTATAGGAGAGAGAGAAAGAGAGAGAAAGAGAGAGACAGAGAGACTTAATTTTATGATATTATTAGTATTTATATAAAACAATAAACCACAGTGATAAATACAGTCTTGTTTTTTGTGATTGTACCTGGATTTGTATTTGAGCATTAAAGCCTGGGTGGAGGACAGGCTGTCCCCCAGTTTCTGTAGCCACTGCCCTGTCTGATCTTTGCTCCCTGACACGGTTCCCATTATTGAGGATCTAGCTTCAGCGATGTGGCTTTCCTCTGGTTTGTCCACCGTTTGAATACCCACAAAATCCACCTCCATCCGCCGTTGCCCACCTAACGTACACCAGCTCTGTCGATCTGTCACTCATCACTGACAGGAACTTTTTGATGGTTAAAGTTTCTTTGAGTATTTTTTTCTTTCGGCCTCAGCAATGCTAAATATTATCTCCTTAGCTCTATTTGAGTCCCTATAAGTATTTCCAATGTTGAGGCCTTTTCCTTTATTTACCCCGGACAAAACACACATTTGAATGATGCTACGACTAATGTAGCTTCATGACAAACTTTGATCAACAAACACAATAATCGGTTTAATAATAAACGGGGTGTGCGAACATACTCCTTTCTTCCCTATAGCCAGTGGCGGCACTAGACAATTAGGAATGAGGGTTCAAAGAGTGTTATGGGGGGGGGGGGGGGGGGGTTTCCAATGAAATTTTACGCAGCAATTTAGTAATATAGATATGAAAGATCAAACATGATATTGCTGGGTGAATAGAAGATTAAGATAATATAAGATAATCAAGATCTCAAGATAATCAAGTGGCTAGTAGCTAGTGCCTGGCCAGCGGCCCGAGTAACGCAGTTGGTAATCCGACCAATCAAACTGCACGGTAAAGGAGCCGCAGGTCCATGGGAATGCCTTTTTTCTACGAAATGTGTGGCGCAGATTCAGGGCCAGGATCTGATCTGACTTCGGATCAGCTAAAACCCCCCCACAAAATATGAATCTATAATCATCAACAATGCTGGGCTTGGGGGGATGCATGGCAGTTTTCAGGGGGTCTTAAGACCCCCCATGTAACCCCTTCCATCTGATAGCCTATAGCAGTGGTTCTCAACCGGTGGGGCGAGCCCCCCTGGGGGGGCGCCGACACTCTCCCGGGGGGGCGCGAGTAGGCTACAGGATGGGAGTGGAAAAAAACTGGAAAAAAAAAATTTGCACTTTTTTTTTTTTATCACTAAACTACTTTCATAAAAAGTTAAAGTTTTGTATATACATAACTCCTGAATAAAAATTAAAATGTGTTTGGACTGATTTAAAAAAAAAGTTTTGAACAAATGGCGTACCGCGAGCGAGCTATTTTTAGAAACGTAACGTCACGATGACGTCACATCACGTGGTACGCAGTAGGACAAGCTTGCATAGTCCGCCGCTGTTTCGCTGTAAAAGAGACGTGCGTTACCCTTGGTTTTACTCGGTAAACGACTGCTTTTTCCAAATCTAAAACCATGGTTTTTAAACATTGTTGCTATGGAATGTGCAACAGCGACTCGAGGTACGCTGATCGGCCGCATATGAAGGATGTTTTCTTCAAGACTGCCAAGGAGAAATGTGTGCGCTGGGTACACCGGTGCGGTCGGCCTACATATGTAGCAAGCATTTTGTCGGAGGAAAGGGCCCAACCGAAGAACATCCTGACCCAATTCCAGCGACATCAAGTAGTGAACAGGTAAGAGTATTTTGGTGGCCGACATGTTAATAATGAAGCGCCTGCTACCATGATAGCATATAGGCTATCATGGTAGCATGCGCTAACATGATACCCTGCTACCAGGATAGCTTACTCAAAAACATTTCAAATAAGACAAACATTAAACATATACCGATCCCTGGACGGTGATTACAAACAAAAAAACGGCCGATGACGCCATGACCGCAGCACAGGAAAAAAAACCACAAAGCTTACCGTTCGATCAACTCAGCCCGTTTTCCATTTTTTTTAAGCCCCCGACACTCAAGCCATCGTTTGAGCTGAAGGTTGGTGTGTTCTTCGACAGTTCGACCAGTAATCCGTGTGCCTGGGACATTGTCTTGGGAAAGTTTAACGGCTGCAAAGTCGGTCATATCGCTTTTCTGTTGTGCGTGTAATAGTTGGTTGCTACGGGCGCTCTCTACCTGTATGCCCTACCTAAGCGGCAAAAGCAAACGAGCAGCAAACGAGCTATCAATTGATATGCAGGAACAGCTTATTGAGCTGAAGAGTGACAGTAGACTGAAGGAACTCTTTAGCTCCTGTCCTCTTTCGTCATTCTAGGCAGCATTGATGCAGGAATACCCGGAACTCTGTGACGTCGCCTTGAAGATTCTCCTTCCTTTCTCGTCGACATATTTGTGTGAGGCAGGATTCTCAAAAATGACTGCACTCAAAACAAAATACCGCAATCGTGCACAAATCGAGGATGATTTGAGGCTATGCTTATCAAACATTGAGCCAAGAATTGAGGATCTTTGCAAGGCAAAGCAGGCTCAGGTCTCACATTAACATCACCTAATTATATAGCAATAGCCTAGTAATGATAATAGGCCAACTGATGATAATAATAATAACAACAACAATAAAGCATGTAACCTCATAATTATATAGCAATAGCCTTGTAATAATGATAGGCATATACTACTCATAATAATAATAATAATAATAGTAATAATAATAATAATGCCTGCAAGCTCACATTAGAAGTCTGGTGCTACTGCCAATTATAGCAATAGCCTAGTAATGATGATAGGCCTACTGATGATGATAATAATAATAATAATAATAATAATAATAATAACAAAAAAAAGCATGTAACCTCACAATTATATAGCAATAGCCTAGTAATGGTGATAGGCCTATACTACTCATAATAATAATAATGCCTGCAAGCTCACATTAGAAGTCTGGTGCTACTGCCAATTATAACAATAGCCTAGAAATGATAATAGGCCTACCTACCGCTACTGATGATGGTAATAATAATAATGTGGGCCTAAAAATAATAGCCTAGGGCTATCTATCTATCTATGCAAGGTAGAGCGGGGCGGGGCGGGGGGATGGGGGATCTGGGCGGGGGGCACTGGGGCCCCAACTGCAATGAACCAGCTTTGGGGGGGCCCAGCTTGCAAAAGGTTGAGAACCCCTGGCCTATAGCATGTGCGTTGCAAAATAGCATACCCATCTTCTCAAGCTCGGCCGACTTCATGAGGGCCAGGGACTTCACCCCCCACACTGTCTGACAAAGAACCAGCCATGTTGCCCATTTTGTCGCCGTACATCCTGTATGACCAACAGACATTTCATGGTCCTTTATCGTTTTGACTTTGAGATTCTTTATTCTGACCACAAAAGACCCCCTTCATCTTTTCACTCCCATACATCCTACATCAATGCAGTACATCACATTTCCCCCTGGGTCATATGCCAACCCTTCCTGACCTCCTGTCTTCCACTTTTCATTAAACGACCCTTTTTCTTTGTCTCCCCTTCCTTTGTTTCATCGCAGGTTTTCTTTTTCTCTGTTCTCCGGGTTTTCTAACACTTTGAATGTGCCGCTTCACAACTGTGTTCTCCACAGGGACCGCCTGTTTAAGGCGATGTCGGTCACGAATGGACCAGTGAGCAGACACTGTGGCAAGGCAGTGCTCATAGGAGTTGTAGTGTCACGTTTCAATTTGTTTATTATGTCAAGCCCTGTGTGTAAGACAACAGTAAAAATTGAATTCAAATGTCAGAAATGAACAATTCTCTGTGGTTCAGAAAGGGAAGAAAAAAAACAAACCAGCCTACCTGTTAATTTTAGACAAACATGGTTACTATTGGGGACAACATCGGGTATGGACAAATCTGGGCCATGTAAGCCAAACCACAGTCGGTCAAAATGTGGCATGCAAGCATACAAACAGTACATTGATGCAATACTGTTTCCACACCCCGTTGACATAGCACTGGCAATGTCATCAGTCAGCGAGGAACGTTTGAGGCCAGATCTGGCCCACATCTGTCTGCTTTGTGGGTTGGAGGCCCTTTGTCTATCTGAGCGGTGAGAAGCATGCTTAGATTCTGGACCAGGGTTCCTTCTGTCACAGGGTGATTACAGCCAATGAAAACCTAGAAGATTTGAATATTATATCAGATCAATTTGGGGAGTGATGTCATTTGCTGGTACTACTCTACTGTGTCAAGTCAGTACAGGTGTCTAGCAAGAATTTTAGAGCACCTCTGCTTCCAAGCCTCGTGGAGATGCTAATTTCAATTTCTGGGCAACTGTCCACATTGCCTAACTATTTGATATTGCTTTTTTATTGGCCAAAAAATTGATCAGACCTAAAATTCACAGACAGTCTAAGCAGTTTTGAGAAGCGGAAGATGAGAAGATAATGAGGACATTAAAACAAACGTGCGTCCATGCCACGCTGCATTGATGCAGTAATTCATGCAAACAGCAGACCTGACCAATCTTAAGTACATGTACTACCGCTACATATTTAAGGTTAATATTTCCGTATCACAAATCCCTTTTTTTAATTGGTCTTATGTAATATTTAAATTTTCCAAAGAACTGAATTTTGGGGGTTTCATCACCTAATAGCCATAATCATCAGAATGAACAGAAATAAACGCTTGAAATATGTCCCTATGTAAGTAAGGATTCTACATTTACTTTTAAATTTAAATAAATATACTTTTTTAATGGTATTCAAAAACATTGAGATGTCCTTCTATGCACTTACCACAAGTGAGATTAAATTAAACAGTCCTGCCAGAGCATCAGCTTTTTAAAGACAATAACATTCAACGTGATAGTTACTTAAGTAATATCTCATGGTTGCATTATTGCTGTTTTCTTTCACACACCTTTAAAAAAACAACAACAACAATCCCCTGTGATGTTTGTGCATTAGCAAATAGCTAATGCACAAACATCTAACAAATACAGTGACAGCTATTGGCTGTCACTGCATTGCCATTGTTGGAGAAAATGTCCCGGATTAATGTGGTACAGTCAGAGTAGCTGTCATTTGCCATCAAAGTAGGGCATGTACGCATCTACTGCCAATGCAAAACATGTTTTTTTGTTAACTTGTTTCCAGAGCCGGCGGCCAACATTTCCAAAACTTCAAAGAATCGCTTTCACGCCCACATTCCACTTTGAATCAAATAAAAGATAGAAAATAATTGCAGCGTATGAATAATTCAGTTGTGGGATTCATGATAAGACAAAACTCT
Organism: Fundulus diaphanus; assembly: GCA_037039145.1. Lineage (NCBI taxonomy): Eukaryota > Metazoa > Chordata > Actinopteri > Cyprinodontiformes > Fundulidae > Fundulus > Fundulus diaphanus. The sequence goes on along the minus strand of CM073121.1, from coordinate 43,742,507 downwards.
TATCGGGGCTTTCCCTCAAGGTCCTGCAGACCGCTTTTCCTCCACTTTTGTCTGGCAAGGTTCTGAGGTCTCTCCCTGGCTTGTTCTCCTGCCTCCTGTGATGCCCACCAGGGGAACAAAGTCAGCAGAATTCACAGCGACTGACGCCAAGTCACCCTAACAAACAGGCAGCTCGCTGCGCAACAATGTGGCTCAGTAGATTAAGACTTCACCCTTCAAACAAATAACACGCTTCAAATGGGGAGTTTTGCATCAATAATTAAAATATAACACCGCTCCATCCCTCATAAGTCATGTTCTCTGTGATAAGGAGCAGGGGGGCCGAGAGAGAGCCCAAACTCCTAGAGACAGAAGAGGAAACGGAGTTAAAAAGGGTAGCTGATGCTGTTTTGAATCTTTTTTTTTTAACAGAACCCAGCACTCATAACAATAGGTGCCATTCATGCAAGACAGAATATCAGCAGAGATTTCTCTTTTTCCCCCTCCTTTTTTTTTAGTTGAGCACTTCTGTTCAGGAAAATGCAATCCGTGAAATCTTAAAAGAACAACATGATTTTTTCCCCTTGTGTGCTAAGTGTTTCTATAAGTGCTGAGCCAGGAAAGTGTTTTTCCCCTTCCTCTAAATCTATTGTTCTGAAGGGTGTAGCAATGACCTTAACAGACTTTTTTTCCCCTGGCAAGCCGTGACTGCTTGGCAGATTTAGCATACTTTGCAGCGTACTTTTACTTCAAAGTTGTCTATCATGGGTTTATATCAAAGGAAAAGAGAGTTGAATCCAACTGATTCTCTCAAAAGGAAAAATAACCCTCCCTACTCCCCTCTGCAGCAAACATTCACTTTAAGGATCAAAAAGAGGTAAATAATTTCTTCTACTGTTCGATAAAAAAGAAAAAAAATCAAATTTAGAGCATTTTTCCTTGTATTTAGAGCTCGTCCTTGTATGTAAGAGTGTCTTCCTATTCCAAACAAGATTTTTGAGAAGAAAAAAAAAGAAAAAAAGGAGAGAATACTAAATAATTTAAAAACTTTTTCAAACTTTATTAAGATGTAAATCCTGTACAATTCAAGAAAGAAAACCCCTCTTCATGTTAGAGAAAGTGTGAAAAGTTGTTACACCCAACTTAACACATTGACCACATTTCTGTATGAAAAGTTCAGATGTGAAAAGGTCAGATGTATTATTCTAATCTTAAATGTTGTGTTTTCATTAGCTGTAAGTGGAAAAAATGTATCATAATAATTATAGTCAATTAACAGAAATAAGGGTTTGAAAACATGTTTCTGTGTAATAAATCCATATGTTGTGTTTCACTTAGCATATTGAGTTACTGAAATACATATGTATTTTAATTTATTCTAAGTTATTGAATATTACTGTATAATATGAACACTAGTGGACATCAATTACATTGAAAGTATTTAAAAATGAGCATGACTAAAGCTGAGCCAACATTGCTGTTGCTCAAACATCCTATCAGTCAGTTCTTTATCTTTTAAGATAACGTCTTTATCTTGCATTTAAAATGCGGAAAAACAAGCAAAAACTCCACTTCACTGTTCTTATTTCCTCGTTTTTGTTTTGGTAAAACTCAGTTTGTGTGTTGCTGGGAAGGATAGAAAAGAAATCAAAATTTTAACATAACATCCGTATCTGTTAATTGTTGTGTTGATAAGATTGGAAGAAGCTGCCAAGTACTTGTGCTCTTCTGGATGTGGCAACAATCTCCTCTGCTCTCCATATGTCTGGCCTAAGGGATGTGTGTTTTATTTTTGTCAAGGTGGATACAATTATTAACAGCTCCACACAGCACTAAATTTGGCCTGAAAACCTTCAGAAAATAAAGTTATTTAATGACCTAACCATTCATCTTGTATTAAACAATACTGTGTATTTTTCAGTGATGTTATCATAGGCATTGGTTGTTTGTACCTGTAATACTTTTTCTGTTGGTTTAGCTGTTCGCTCTATATCTCTCTGCAGGTGTAGAAGCAGACTCCAAGGAGGTTGTCTTGTGTTCTCTTCTTCCTCTGCTCTGTTTTTGTCACCTTTTCTCCCTTTTAACATTTTACCTAATCTTTTTCTCCTCCTTTCTTTCTCTTTTTCCTTTCCGCTTCTGTGTCCATTGAAGTTGAAATAATCCCAAAGTGATATCAAATAAAGTTTTTTTTGCATACATATCAAGCGGAGCACCTTAGCGAAAGCAGTAATGCTCCATTTGTACAAGTAAATCTGTTGGGCTCTCTTTGGCATTAAGACAGCAATTCTTAATGCTACACTGCCAGACACTTTTTTTTCTTTTTTATGTGGCCTAACCAGAGTCCAGAACTATATGGAATCATCTGAACATGGCTATGGATGGGAGATGTCCCCATAGTCTGACATATGTCTGGAAATTAGGCAAGATTTTTATTTTTTACATTTTACCCCAAACTAATTTGTATTCCTGTTGGATTTTGCAGGATATATACATTTATGATGGGAAAGCCTCTGACATAAATGATCATGGTCTCATTTTTTTATTGCATGACATGTGAGATTTTAAACACATGCGTCTGCACTCTCAAGGCCTGCTGCACACCCAAAGCCTATAGCGATATAGTATCATGACCTCAGTAGTTTGAGGTTTGAAATGCCTACAGAATTTAGTACATAACAACGAGTCTCTTTTTATGTGTAAGCCCCTTCTTTTGATCATTACCATACGTACAGTAATTAACCAAAAGTGTTTATTGCTGTGGAACCCTGACTGTTTTCCAATCTCCACTATCCCAGAATGACCTTATGGTTCAGGTAATTTTTAGTGGCTTTCTGATCCACCATAAAACGGATACAAACAGCAAGACTCTGAGTTAATTATAAGACTGCACTGCAAAGCAAGGTCAAACCCAGCAAGCTTTGTTCGTGATACCTGTTCCAACATAACCTGAAACTTGAGTCAGAGAACTCTGGTAATTACATGTCTTTGTCAACGCAGACTTTCATCTTTAGGACTTGAGCACGCTAAAAAAAGGGGGGATTGTCTTAGATTATTAAATGATTCTTCTTCACAAGATAAACAGCTCTGACGGTCTATTAATGAGAAAAGAAGGTCAGAAAGAGAGTTGTTTAAGAATAGAGTTCATTAGAGCAAAACACTGCTATGGAGACAGATGCTGAACAGAAAATCATAAAGAAAAACCTTCATTATTTGGACTTTAATGAAGTGAAAAAAAATGCACATGCGCTAGTCCTGTTTTATGTTTTTAAGAATGGAAAAACAGAGAAGTCCGATTATTATCCACGTATCTGGTTTGTGCATTTATTAAGGTTTGTGGTTTCAGGTTTCTGTGTGAAGGGATTCAGTGAGGAGTTCAGTTCCAGATGAAGAATGAAAGGTACAATGTCCTTAGAGATCATGGCTTCTCCTGTCAAGGCCTGAAATACAAACACATGAACCTGCCACTGGGTTTTACATTGTAGGAAGGAGATGCTTACAAATGCACACCAAGGGACCAACATGAGACAAGCCTTCTCCTTTAAAAATGGATCAAGAGGACCTTGAAGAGCAGACAGTGAACATTAGCTTCTAGTTTCATGGCTTTTGGCAGGCGTGATTTCAGAGCACCACATGGAGCCTGACGTTACGCTTAGCCTCTTAGTTTAGGGCACAGAAGCCACAAGGACACTTGGGGGGCCTACACCAAAGGTTTACAGGTTTTTACTCAGAAAAAACTGGGCTTGCAGGAGTAGCTCCACAAGAAAAGATAATGATTTTATGGCTTTTCACTCAAATGTTCCCATATTTGCCTAATTGGCAAATTTCTATGAATATGATACCGCTGTATTGACAAGAGCACGGAAGTAAAACTAGGACCGCTAGAAGAGAGAAGGGGGCAATTAAACCTTAAGATGAACAATCTGAAACGTTTGCCTCATTAACACTAAATGCGGTAATGTGTAACCAAAGTATGTAGTTGTGTTGCTGTCAGAATCCCAGGGATTTGATGGTTTCTTGTAGCTCCCTGGGATCCTGCAGTCTGTGTATTTTTCCCCTTTAGCATTGTTTAGCCTGAGATCCATATTTCTGTTATTAGTTTTAAGTTCGATATTTATGTTTAAAGCCTTATTTGGTATCTGTTTGATTCAATTTTGTTTAGTCAACTTATGTCCGGTATTTTATTAGTGCTGTTAGATCCTTATTTTATGTTTGCCTTAGTTATTGTGTTTGAGACATTCTGTTTATTATAAGATTGAGTTCCTGCTTTGGTTACCTTCCAGCATTAGTCTGTTCCGTACTAGTTTTGTTAGGTTTTCTCCATGTCTCGCCATTCCCTGTTAGATTCTGTTGATTCCCCCGCACCTGCCAGTTCATTATCCCTCCTTACCTGCAGTTTCATTGTATCACTCAGCTCACCTGTGCCTAATCATTAGGTGCAGCCCACTTATAATAATAATAATAATACATTTTATTTCAAGCGCCTTTCAAAACACTCAAGGACACTGTACAGATAAAAAAAGTGGTAAAAACAACATCGTCATAATTAAAAGAAACAACACAAACTGCACACAGGAAAGTAACAGAAAATCATAATGAAAAGCCAGTCTTGAACATGTGGGTTTTGAGTTTTTATTTGAACAAGGGTAAAGACTTGGTATTGCAGATGTCAGGGGGGAGTGAATTCCAGAGTGTGGGCGCAGACCGAGAAAAAGCTTTGCTCCCCATGGTGCAAAGACGGGCGGAAGGAACAACAAGGTGAGTCACTCTTTCTCCTTCTGGACTCACCTATGCTGTGTTCCTCGTTTCTGTCTCCCTTGCATCCCGTAAGCCTTCATTCTGCATCACTTAAATAAACCACTCTTCACTATTCAACATGCCTCTCCAGAGCTCTTGTCTGCACTTCGGTTCCTCTTCCAAGACTCAAGATCTGACAGTTGCTGTCTCCCTGATTTGATTATCTCCACTCAGTTTGTGATAATAGGGGATTAAAGTTTTGTTTTTCGGTAGCAAATCTACAACAGAATGGCCGAGAAAGAAAAAAATCAAGGTGTTGCTATGTGCAATGGGTACAGTCAAAGTCCAGATGTCTACCTGAAATGCTTTTGGTGGGACCTTAGAAGAGCCACACAGAAATGAATGTCTGCAACAAACTGAAGAGACATGGGAAAGAAGAGTAAGCCAAAAAACCTTCAGGCTTTTGTGAAAAGTTGATGAAATCCAGTAGAAAACAACTACCTCGGGCAGGGGCGTGCATACATAGACACTAGGTGGTGCTAAAGCACTAGGAAGTTTGCCCTTTATCAACGAAAATGCCCTTTTGAAACTTTTTTTTTTAACTTATTAATATTCAGTGCAGTCAAAAGTAGCAACAGCGGCAAATGCTGCCGCCTACATTTCCCCGATTATATAATGGAGCGATATTTGTGCCTTCTGGTTGAGCGCGGAGCAGACCCTGGACTTGAAGCCGTCTTCTTTTCTTTCTTTTTTACCTCGGAGTGGCCATCGTCCTTTTAGTACTATCTTTGATGTGTCAATCATACAATTTAACCAATCAAATCAACGACTGAAGGCAACATGCTAGCCAATCACAGCTGCAGTGGGGCGGGACACTGAGTTATAGCCTTCAGTCGCCGACGCAGTGTTCGGCTGTGGTCACCGTTGGTGTCGGTAGAGCGGGATGGAAATTTGGTCTGATTACCAAACAATTACAAGAAGTGACAACGAAGCAGAGAGCGAGCTGGAAGGAGCGTTATTAATTTCTGTTTGAAATGTCAGCACTGAAGTCTAAACTGCAGTAAACATTCATGCTAGGAGGGTTAGCTAGGACAGCTAGGAGCAGAACCAAGCACTAAAACTGCCAAACTGAAGAGACTTGAGTTACTTGCAGGTAGAAGGGAACTCTGCTTTGTTCTGCTCCTTGTTCTCATAGCTGCTGTAATTAAAGAACCTGTTCTAGTCAGAATTGTTACTTCAGTGTTCAGCCTGACACCAGCGCTCATGTTTATTAGCGTCTAGCTTATGCTGGACTTTTGAGTTAAGACACAGCGCTACAGGTTACCCTATGTCACTGTTAGTTTCCAGTAACCCAAACCAGCATAAAACCTGCCCAACTTAAAAGAAAAAACAAGCCCAAATCTCAAACTCTCTCATGTTAAAAGCACAGAACTATTAAACACATAAGAACATGTCATTAGCACACAACTGAGCTGAAGCAAAGAAAAAAAACTTGCGCATATGGCCTCCAAACAAAATGTACAATCAGACAACCAAATACACACAAGATCTCTTTAACAATCAGGATATTTCACCCAGAAAAAATAAATTATAAATAGCTTCCCAACATGAGTTGTAAATCTACCTTAATATAAACGTAATTTCTCTCAGTATAGCTCAATTAAACATTTCTCTTACACGCAGTCATGAAATATTTTTAAGTAGAACTCAACCCCTCTTAGGCGTTCACACTGACCAAACACTTGATTAACCATTATTCTTTTCTTGTTTTATTATAACAATCAATATTATTCATTATAACTATTATTCATTGATGATGTCAGATCGACAGATTCAACTTATTTAAAAAATAAATAATGACTATTTTGATATATTTTGTTAATAATTCTTTCTAAAAGCCCAACAAATGTTATGAAAAGCTTCCGAATTTTTTTACAATCTGCCCATAAGCTATTTTTTTTCTAGCTCAATGTGTTCAAAAGCCTAATTGGTTGGAAACCTGCCTAATTTGGCAACACTGACTACACTATTGCTATTTGTTTGTTTGTTTGTTATATATAAGTGCACCCTCCTACCTGATAGTGTGTAGCCTGCTACTGTAAAAAAGTTTGACTGCCCTGAATATTATTAAGATTTTACTGAGGTCGGTTTTGAAATGATCTTTTGAAAACCTGAGCCATTAAAAACGACTGAAACAGTGCCTCAAAAAGAGCCACCTCCTTGCGCACACCCGACCAGCCTATCTCTCTTCCTTTGTCACGTGAACTCGCGCGGTCGCCCGCGCGTCGCCCGCATCTTCTATGGAGAAGATGAGGATCAGCTTAAGACAGAACTAAAGGTCTTCCACTCCAGCTTTACTTCAAAGAACCTATAAGAAATATGTTCAATACTGAGGGAAAACAATGGCCAGCTGATCTTTCCTGCCTTTGTCAAAATGATCCAAATATATGCAACATTACCAGTGACGACAGCTTCAGTTGAAAGATCATTTTCCAAGCTGAAAATCATCAAAACTAAACTAAGAAGCCTGTGTGGAGAAGAAAGGCTCTCTGACCTTCTTCTGCTTGCCATTGAAAAAGACATTGAGGTAAACCACAGCGAGGTCATCAACATCTTTAAAGACATGGCACCAAGGAGGATGCTGCTTTAAAGTAGTACGCTTTAGTCTGTTCTGTTGGTAGTGTGACTTTTTTCCATTGAAAACTCACGTTTAGAGAATGTTACAAATAAAAGTCAAATTCCATTCAACATGCGTGTGTATTTTTTTTATATATAATTAAGTGTTCCATATGCGCTAAAAAGTGCCCTCCCCCCCTCCTGAGCACCTGCCCCCCAAAATGTCTGTGCACGCCACAGACCTCGGGTTAGAGCTCCACGGTATATCGACACATGGTTGTCATTGCAAGCTCAGTGTGAAATTGGATGCAGTTTGTTGTAGGATATAATTTTTTGGGTGCAGTTGCGTAATATAAATCAGATTTCCAAGGACAGATAGATTTGAACTTGGTGCTTACACCTGATCTTGCTGGTTTAGATCCTAAAGCTTTGGGCGATAAGGACTTGGTGATGAATGGATGGTGAGGGACTTGGGAACAAAGATTTGGTTTATCGAACTTAATATTTCAATATCATCCCAATATTCAACAATAATATAACTATGTCATGGTTACTTAAGTCATTATTGCTAACATAGGTTCTACAAGCTATTAAATCTGTTGCACAACAATAGGTTTGGTTTGGCTTTAAATAATAATTAGTACCAAAGGTTATTGTTCACAAAGTAAGTAAGTCAGGGCACCACCTGATTATCAGGAAACAATAGCCAAACCACTCTTCGTATGTATATCTGCCTGGTGAGTTGTGGTATTACAGAAAAATATGTGCGGGAGTAAATTTGCGCACTGGTGTTCTTGTACAGCAAAGTGCGGCACAGATATACAGAATAAACACAAACACCTTCAATTATAAAGAATACTTAGTATTTTCCTGAGACTGTACTGACAGTGATAGAAACCTGACATGAAAAGCTTGTAAAAACTGAGAAAAGGAGGAATTGTCCAAATTCAGACTGAATTAAAAGTGAAAACTATCAATCCCAACATAAGCTCAGTTACACTTTTCAAAATGTATGAGAAAACATACAAAATGTCCCTCCTTGCAAACATTAAAGCCTCTGTAATTTCAGAGTCAAAATGAAGCTCAGACGTAGGGATGTTCAGCCGTTTCAACATAATTCAAAAGATAATCCGAAAAACAGATCCATGTCTACAGCTACACAAAACAACATCAATCCGATTGAGAAAAGAGCTATTTCAATCCAAATCATCATAATGAATGACAATAAAAACCACGGGGGGAAAAAAACCTCCCAGGGTTAGTCATGCCATAAAAAGTCTCAAATCAATTGAGAGACACTTCCTGGAGCAAATCCAACACTCACTGAAATACGAGCAGACGGCAGAATAAAGAGAAAGCTAAGGTCAAATCCTGTAAACACAATATTAGCTTGCCAAACTGAATCTATTACAAGAGCTTGAAAGATGAGCAAATGAAACCAGACGGCCAGTATACAAGGCTACTGAGGGTTTTCAGATACATAGCTAATTAATATGAAAAGGTTAATGATTACCATTCAAAAGCCGGCCTCTATATAAAAGCGTTTAAACATGCCCACTGGCGTACACAAAATTTCTTGGCATAAACTCTCTGAATTGCATCTGGTTCTTTATTGAGTTGTATAACAAATTACGACACAACTCTTAGCTTTAAAAGGTGACACCCCCACAGATCACCCATGCTAAACACAGCTCATTGATGCGGAGCGCAGAATAAATGATTAAAGATGGCATTACATAATGAATGAGCTTCCTTGAAATGCTCCACGTGTGCATTGTTGAAGCCTGAGGGAGGAAAGGAGGCAGAATCACTCACAGCGACAGTTCGACAGTTCAGGGCCCCCAGTGGGACAGATGTGGCCAACTGGGCCCAGGGCTTCAAACCGGAGGAAGGAGATCTGAGGAGTGAGGCTCCGACATGAAGGAGAGGCTCCAGGAGAAGGAAGAAGAGGATTCAGAAGGAAGGAAAGAAGAAACAGAGGAGCAGTGAAGAGGTGCCTACCTGGGATTTTTCTGCCTGGTGGCTGGTTGGTTTTTCATCTGATTTTCTCACCATGATTAAGACATGAAAAAATAGCAGGGTATGAAGCTTTGGGGCAACATTGGCTATACAGAGAGACTCTCTGAAATCTAAGCTACCTTATGTGTTTGTGTCCCATCTGCAGAGCAGGGAAATACACAGTTCTGGTGAGAAGTGTACAAACACTTATGGGAGGAATGGCACATAAAATATGAGTATTAGATGATGTATTTGGACCTTTCTTTTTCTATGGCAATATACCAATACAACAAACAACTTCATTATATTAGAAAAATAAGAATTGCAACATTTGTTGCAGCCATTAACGAGTTTGTGGAATACCTCTGACTTCTCTTCTTAGCAGAGTAGGTATGTTTCATTTTAATTGGTTGGCTTTTTGATCGAAGCCAGAAACTAGTTCTGATGCAGGGTCATTGTCATGCTGAAACGTTTATTTCTAAACAGGTTTCAATGAACTGACCCAAATGTTTGCCTTTAGTTTGCCTGGGTTTGTCATCGGCACTGCATGAGATGGAAGGAGATTGGACTTGGAAATTGGCTTTTGGGTTGCTGCATTTCTCAGCGGGAAACTTTGTTTTCACTTCTGTACAAAACACTGGGTGGTTTACTGCCTGGCTGCCCTATGGCAATCCATGAGGGACATTTAACTAGCATGTATAAAATAGGAAAAACTTGCTTCTACACAGCAATGATGAATATTTACTTAAATGTGCACATTAAGTATATAACATAATCGATATTACAACAATAAGTAACCCAAAAAGTCATGATTTATTTCACATTTGTTAAAAGGTGATGACATAGGGGAAAAGGGACCTCCAGAAATACTCAGCACTGTGCTCCAGGCTTCCAGCAGTGTTGGCAGGTCTACCAATTATCAACAACTTTGGGCTTGATAATTTATACTGATTACAAGGTTAGTTGCTTGTTTCTCCCTCAATAACTAGCAACATTGGAGTGTTGCCAGTTATTTTATTACTGATTTGCACTGTTTTTTTAAATAAATGCAGCAGGTCGGGACACAGAGGGATAGAATATTCTTCTCATAGATTTCAAAATAATTTATCTTAAACTAAAACAGCTATCCCCTCAAACATGCAGCGCTGCACATGTTCATCGTGGGCAATGTGTGTGCGTACAGCATCTTTTATCTGAAGACGTGTGACACAGACTTAGTGACAGCCAGCAGTAATTGGTTAGCACCTAGCGTTAGCTTCCTCAAACTTTCTTACTTATTAGTTAGCGAAGCTGCCACTGCCAGGTGGCTCACTTTACATCACAAACCCGAGGAGTCACAGAAAATGCCAAACACACAAGAAGAGTTTTTTCAATATGTTCTATTTAAAATTTATAATTTGCATCTTTCATGATAGGTATATTTAGTGCTTCTATTTTTAAGTGATGTTAGGTTCACAACACTTTTCAGTAGACCTTTAAAGTGTTTTTTGAGAGTACACTCCTTTATCTGAACACTGTTAACTGTAAACAGTTACATTTTTAAGGTATATCAACTTAATGTACAAAAAGAAAAAAAAAGTAACTTTTGAGAAACTGAGAAAAAGGTACAAAATGTAGTTTGTTTTCAGTGCTGGCCAGCATATAGTTTCATATTCAAGATGATTTTCGGTGAAATAGCCTTTTTGCTGCTTCTATAAAGAGACCTGAAATGACAGAAGCAAGTGTGAACAAATTTTTGATTGTTCAGAGATTTTTGTAGAAGGTGGCTTAAATGCAGTAAATGGTGGCTATCCAGATAGTTGAATGGGAAGTCTAGGAGAGAGGTTATTCTGTGCCAAATGAGGGGTTATTTGAATATAATGCAGGCTGGCATTAAAGATCTGTGCAATGTGTTCAAGTGTGCCTCTAATAAGTAAGCAGATGGAAGAAAGATGGCGAGATGCACTAGAGACAGATAAACACTGAGATAATATTCAGTGGAGATAAAACTTAATAAGCAATAACTTTTAGAATTTAAGCTTATGGAAAAGCCTTATGCTGTTTTTTCAGTCCATTAATTATTTTTTTCTGATATTTGAGAAATAAACTATAAATAATAAAGTATTCTAGACTGGACTTATTATTTAGTTAGTTGTTGTTTCAAACTTAGCCCCAGAGTGTGTGTGTGCGTGGTTGTTTATCCTGTGTGTCTCTGAGTTGCTCTTTGGCAACCAGTGGCCGCTGAAGATAGGCACCAGCCCCTTTGTGACTCTGCACGGATAATGGGTAAAGATGATGTTTGGATAATAGTCATCATGCCATTCATTCAACTATTTTAATTGATACTACATTGTTTTATTATTTTTGAAATGACTGTGACTTTGGGTTTAACTGTATGTTTTATTGGAGAATCTAAAGAAAGTGTCTTTTATATGTCTGAATATATGTTTTTCTTTTGAAGTAACCTACTTATACCCTGCTCAGTCTTTTTCTATTTGCATTTGCAGTGGAAAATACATGAATTTTGTTTACATGATCTGGTAAAGAATACGCTTTAAAAGAGTAATAAAGTGGCAGTTTTGAGTCAGAAATGTGTACAGAAATGTAAAAGCTTTGCAGTCCATTGTGTTCAAACGTATGGAGTTATATTCTTCTTTATAGATATTGCAGAATGAGCATTTCACCCTTGCATTTTATTGTACTGATACTTTCAATTGTGCGAATTCCTAAGAGGAAGCAAGGTAAAATTGTGTTGCATCAATGCTGCTAAGCTAAACAGGTTTAAAAACCAACCCGACCTAAAGGAGGGACACTTAAATGACTCTTCTGAAACTGAAACTATATACTGGTAGTTTAAAGGCCTACTCATGCAGATAACTTGCATGAAATACAATTTCCCTTAAGGGAATGTCATAGTTCTGCTTCAAAAGCATTTTCCTAATGAAATACTTTTTCTTCATCTCGTTTCAGGTGTGCAACACAATTTCATTCATTAAGCCCTCACAACTTCATTCAGTACGATGTGTTTAATTTACTCTGACCTCTGCTCTGCAGGATAACCTTCAGATTCACACAAAGGACCATTAATCCTCTTCTTTTTCCGGATGCCAGGGACACAGTGTGGTTACTTATGAGGCCAAAAGGGATTTCTGGTTGGAATTAATGTCTAACAACATTATTTATTTTTTAAAACCTCTGATCCATGGGCCCTGATGGATATCTCAGTGTTTTCACTGGAGTCACCGGGAAAAGTGCCGCCTTTTGCTTGCATTTTATTCCCCAGGGTGGCCCCCTGAAGCCTCCCCAAATGTTTCAAAATGATTTCTTTTAGCACCAGCCATGACTTTTTCCACTGCTGACATTATCTGCGAGAAATAAATAGGGAAAATGACTTATACTTAGAAAGATAGCATAAAAAAATCTAATTATTATGAACATCATTCTCACTTTTTATGAAAATATTTCATGGAAGTAGTTTTTCTTAGCTTGGGTATCGGAATTTCTCATTTAAGTTGCGATAATCTACTCGGTTTCTCTTTTCTATGGAAAATGGTGATCAAACAGTACAGTTCTCTGTTTTATTTTATATATATATATATGTCAATATGATATGAATATGGGGCCACTATGCAACCTGCCAAGCTAGAGGCAGCTTCTTAATCTATTAGCAGGTTTGAAATGTAGTAAGTCCTTTGATCTGATACAACAAGGAGCTGCATCCAGTGATTTTATTGTACAGAATTTTATATTTTTATACATACACTGCATTTAGCGTCTGTTGGTAACAATCAACCACCAGATGTTTAATTTAAAGTGATGACCACTGAAGCCGTAAAGATGCCTGTGACCAACATGCTTAATTTTATTCCTATATTGTTTACATTAGCAAGTTCAATCAGTTTAGAAGCCAACGTCCCCTTTTAAATTCACAGAACCCAGTGGTCACAGTATTGATTGCTGCAGTTTCCTTAATTTGATTGATGTGCCTCATTAGGAGTGATTGATAAGACTTCAGGGTGAGTCAAAGCAGCCTGAAAGGTCTTGTAGGTCCACATTTTAGACAAAGTCCAAAGGGTATTCATTGTGACACAGATTGCAATTCATAAAAATGTGCAGGTCAATCTATTTATGGTGCCTTGCAATACACGTATTTAGGCATCTTAATTTTCCAGGTTTAGTTGATACAAATGTATCTAAACCAACACAATTAATGCATAATTGTTGAGCAGAAGGAAACTTATAATAGGTTTTCAACTTTTTTCACTTCAAAGATATTTGCTCAGTCAGATTTAAAGGTTTTGGCACAGATTTTCTTTGGGATGCAGATCTGGACTGTGAGTGGGACATTGTAAAACATACCTTGATGTAAACTTGTAATTTCTGAGCTTTTGCTTAAACCTTGAAGCTGAAAGTAACACGACCCCCCCCCACCCTCCACAAAAGACCTATTTTAAAAACTTTTTTCCATAATGAAAAGCTCAAAAAAAGTTCCTGATTTTTGTTTCATTTTAACCTGCTTACGAATAAATGCAAAATATTTTCACAAAATGAATAAATTGGGTTAATTTTATGAAAGGAACTGTAAATAATTGCAGAAACATAAAGATTGTGTATGTTTGCTTTATTTTAAGAAAGTCAAATAACTTTTAGATAATTTGTTTTCAGTTATTTTGGGCAAAATGTCTTGTCTATTCTCAGGAACAATTGTTAAATCAATTTTAATTGGATGGGTCTTTCAAAAACCGCCCCTGGGCATCACATCCTCTTGGCACATTTTTTAAATATGAGATCGGGAGGAGTAAGGCTCTGGTACAGAGGTGAGTTAATAAAGATCCGAAGCTAGAACTCCTCTGCAGGAGAAAGTTGGTAACCAGGCAGGGATGAGAGCCGGCTTACTCTCTGCAGAGGTGACACAGGCAGGATGGCTGAGGCTTGATCAGAGGGAGGCAAGGCAGGGAAATCCAAAGAACATGAAATGAGGTCCAGTCCTTGCTGTGGTAATCAGGCAAGAAGGAACACTGGACCTCTACGCACAAAAAAGGTTTTAACAATCTGCCGCCAACCTGCTGTCTGCGATGAGCTTATAAACCCCAGTCAACAGGTGCGAGGAATGAGCTTAAACGCAGCCGAGCAGTGAGGTGGACTCGCAGGTGCGACACATGAGCTCTGTACCCGACTAAAGAAGGCTCAACACAAATGCACACCACACTTTTTAGGACTATTTGTAAATAAAAATAGAAACTATGCATCATTTTCTTTCAAGATAACATTACCCACTACTTTGCGTTGGACTATATCCCCATAACACCTATGGATTTTGATTTAACATGACAAATGTGAAAAATTCAAAAGGTATGAATATGTTTGCAGGTGACTGTATAATGATTGTATTTCCACAGGAAGCTTTTATTTTTCAGATAAAAGGACTACTAGACAACAAATTCCATCTTATACTGGAGTGTCACTTCAACATGAGTTCACCATAATCAGTCATTTTGATTAAAAACTGTAATGACTGCTGTCATTTCTGCTTTTGAACTTCATTCGAACTCCTCCTAGAAGTGCATGTTGCCATGAAAATGTTTGCGCAGTGCTTTGGTGTTGCTAAGCTACTCTGCAAGATTTGTTTAGTGCTGCAGAGGTTGGATTGCTGGGTAACAGAGGGCTTAATTCTGCTTCGTGTTGCTGCTTCGTGTTGAGGCTTCTGACCTGCATTCATCTGTCAAAGCTCATGCACTTTTCTGAAAAAAACTAATGTTTTTTTGCATCTCTGCAGTTACCCTACCCCCCACACCATCAGAATCAGGCAATCCATCCGTCAATGTATTGACAGTTCTGGCCATCAAAATGGATATATTTTTTTTTTCCTGCAAAGCATGCTATGACCTATAAGTAGGTAACATGAAGGAAGAATAATTGAACCCCATGGGAAGGACATAAAATGCTGACGATACAAGAGCAACTTTCACACTATACTTTTGTAATAAGTGTGAAAATAAGAGCTCTTCTTGTCCCCCTGTGGGGTTTGAGTCGGTCTCTTCAGGCTGGTCCTGCTATTGCTTGTTGGTGTGAATATGTTGTAAGAAGCGTGGCCACGGCAGTGCCATCATTTGAAGTCTTCATACTGTAGATAATCACCACCTCAGCTCTGGTGCTTCCAAATTAGCCCTTGTTCAGTTTAGCCAGAACATTTAAACGCTGATTTTGAGACAGTGAAATGGAGCAAGTTGAATCTCAGGAGGCTGAAAATGAGTTTGAATTTTGAAAGGTTGAATTTTTTTATATGCAGATTTTTTTTAACACAGAAAAATTTAACTGAAAAATAGGTATTGAAAATGTAATCACTTTGAAATACTAATTTGAATTTTTAGCTTAAAGAGAAAATAACAAATGAAATTTCAACTGTATAGAAATAATGACAATGAATTTTAATTTAGGTTAAAAATGTTTTCTGAATATATTTTAATACTGAAAGAGCAAGTACAAACATACAACATTAAAATTTCAGTGGTATTTTTAATTCAGATTCCAGCGACACAGATTTACTTCCATATTATGGAACATTTAGTTGCTTTTAAATAAGAGGCTTCAGATTAAAATCTTTTGGTTCTATTAATTAAAAAAGGGAAATGACGTTAGCAACATAAAGGAGAGTTAAACTCATCAAATAATATGCATGACTATTCATCTCTATCTCACTAATAAATTTTCTGTGATGTCAGTTTGTTCGCCCACAAACGTCTGTGCCCCCTATTGGGGGAAAGAGTATGCTACAGTTCGAATGGGAAGCAATACAATCTCTAGGATATTGGGTGTAATACAAGCTCATGAATCATGTCACACACTACAACATTTTAGCTAAGGCTAATTCTCAATGCCTGTCCCCAGTTAGGATCTTACACAAAACACAGTGACTGTACACAAGGCACAACAGAACAAATTACACACTAAAACATCACAGATAAAAGATCAGGTCAGTTAAATTATTAAAGTTCACATATCATATGATACAGCTTCTAGTCACTGATTGCATTCTGATCCTTGGGTCTTTTGGTTTTCATTTGTGTTTTGATCACTTCTGAGTTCTAATTGTGATGACAGGTTTGGTCATATTCGGATCTATGGGTATTTTAGTTCATCCTCACCATCAGTGGTATTCTTTTTCCCTTGGTTTCTCGTTTCTTTTTGTGTCTTTGCTCAGCTTCCTTGGTGTTAATTAGTCTCCCTCCCTCAGATTCCCTGCCTTCTTTCTGCCTCAGCTGTTCCACATCTCGCCAGATTAGCTCGTCTGAATCGTTCGTCATTTTTCTACTCCAGCCTCAGTATTCAAGCTCCCGGTCCTTCATTGCTCCTTTTGGGATTCTTCTGTTACACTGTCCACTAAAGTGCCTGCATAGTTTTACATAAAAACTTCAAAGTAAAACGACCAAAGATTTTTATGGACCAGGTTCCACAGAGGTGGTTCAACAGGTTCATAAAAGCCTTTAAATAAAATAATTTTGCGACGTTTCTAAATCATGATGCATGAGAACAAAATTTATACATAATTTCTAGAGCTCTAATGAAAGTACAAAAAGTAACTCTATATACCTTGTCTTTCAAGCGACCTTTTCTATTGCTGACTTTGGAAACTGGCTCGTGGGTTTACCATATATATATATATATATATATATATATATATATATAGGCATCTTATAAGACAAAGAGATCAAAAATAATATATGGTCATATATACAGACAGATTCAAATAGATCCCCGTTTGATCCAGCTAT
Organism: Fundulus diaphanus; assembly: GCA_037039145.1. Taxonomy (NCBI): domain Eukaryota; kingdom Metazoa; phylum Chordata; class Actinopteri; order Cyprinodontiformes; family Fundulidae; genus Fundulus; species Fundulus diaphanus. The sequence continues at coordinate 43,725,429 of CM073121.1, read as the reverse complement.
AATTGTGATCAAGTCCAGTTTGTTGTAAAAAAAAAGGTTTCTATCTTAGTTTTTCTTTCAAGATCCTTTTTATGTCCTTTTGCTATTTTAAGGCCCTCTGACACCCATTCAAGATAAAAATTTTTGAAAACATTACCACTGCAGTTTAATTTCTATTTTTCTTTTGTTACTTTTCCCATGCTGTTGAAATCCCTTCGAATTTTCACACTGACAATTTTTATTTTATTTTTTCATGATTTTTGGGTAGCCCCATACTGATTAAGAGTGATTTGTATGTATAGAGTGAAAAAAAAAAACACACCCCTTTTTGTAATTTGTTTCTCGTAAAAAAAAAAGCCATAATAATTATTTCTATGTGATATCTGTGATTGTCATTGTTGTTGATCTAACGGGTCTCTTGTCTATTGAAAATGAGACCATGAGTCTCATGATATTTTTCTATATAAATAAAGGATTAATAAAATAAAATATATCCATGGGAATCTTTGAAGGATTTTTTTTTTAGTCCAACAGACAAATGGATCCCCAAGGTAGGACGATGTAGGAAGAAATATTTTTTTTCTTACAATTATGACACTTTTTGTTATGAATATTCTGTTGTGGATCACAAGTTTCTACCTTTTAATCCAAATTGAGAAACACGAGTCACCCAAAAATTTACAGAATATACAGTTTCTTAACTTCTAACCTACATGATCATGATATCATTTGAAATACTCTTTTATGTTCTTTGAAATGAGACTGATTTGTTTACGGTATATACGTGTTTTGAAAACTTTGCTGATATAACCATGATACTATAGTGAATACTGCACGTGTGTAAAACTTCTGGATATGGGAGCGTGGACGTCGGCATGGTCCGTGTGGCGTGGGGTAATTGACAGAGAAATATACAGTGACATTAACAACATGGTGATAGGAGATAAGCAGAAACCCTGCAAGGTTCAGACAAGTATGGCAAATGAATGGATGGCTCTGTACCTCCTGCAACCTTGAATGGGTCAAAGTGGGAATATAGGAGGTAACAGCAAAACAACAGCCTTTTACAAGGCCAGTGTGGATTGATTCAAAGTATAAGTTAGAAGATAATGATGTAAAAATCAAAGATTTATTCTCTTCACTTTTCTACAGCACAGCTCACCAGATGTAATGCTTTAAAATCCCAGAGACCAGAAGTCGTGCTTGGGTTGTGTTTTCTTCTGAGTTTTGAGTTGTTCAGACAGATTCCTGTTGGACTTGCGATCAACATGCAGTTGTTTTCTCACCAGACGCTCCAACTTACGGCCTCATTTTCAGAGCCCATCTTTCCTCTAAAAACCTTCTACTGCAAAATCCAGGTCTCAATCTTTGACTTTCACTTTGGTAGAAAGTTGATTATATTACACGGAAAATGTTACTTTTCCCTACATTATGGTGAAAGACTGCTGTTTTTAATTTCGGGCCAATCTGAAGAAATATGAACCCATTTTCAGCTTTTACTCTGATTTCAGAGCCAGGATCCTGTCCAGAAGCTTTAGTTGACCAACAATCAACTAACTGTTTAAGTATGGGCATTTATTTTTTTCCCAAGTTTTGAAATGGCAGCAAACAACTTTCCTTTTATGGCTGGAGGAGCCCTGTTGATCACTAGGGACTGTGGAAAATCACTCTGACATCGCTTTGAGCTGTATTGTGGACAAAAATCAAATGCATTGTTCTTTACGTCTCCTCTGCTTGGTTTAAAGACCAGCAAGGAGGGTTTTTCTCTTTTGCCATTTTGATAGAAACACTTTCGGTGGGCCGCTTTTTGTTGGACAACCTGTGGGATGCCTACAATAACAAAAGAAGTGATTTTCAATCTTGTTTCCGGCCTGAACTATTAGCTGTGCGCAGTCAGAGATTGTGTAAACATTACATTTCCATAAATTAAGAAAATGGTGGCAGAACCATGAAGCTTTCTATGCCTAAGTGGAGCATGCTGTGGCTCAAATCTCCCAAATTTGGTTGGATCCACATTGATTCTTTGATAAGATTTCAACCTCGTTAGTGTCGGTAGTCTTGTGCGTCAAACACTTCAGCATGGGAGGAATTAAAGTGAGCGACTGTGTTTAATGGGTTGTCACAGCTTCTGTTCAAAATCTGAACATTTAACTTGGAAAAAAAACCTTCAAAATGCAGTAAAGCCATGCACTATTCATATCCGGAGAAGAATGTTTTATTGTACCTAAAAATGATTTCTGCTCTGAAAAGGATCAGGGACATTACACAAAGGGCAAGTGGTGACTGGTGCGAATGGAACATATGAACAGTTTGAATTTTACATTTTCTGCCACATTATTAATGGAAATATTAGGTTGCTAAATGAAGAAAATGTGAAGTGAAGTCTCTCTGAAGGAAAAAAAATAATGTTAGGTCAATCTGACATTGCAGAAAGTAGCTGTCTTCTCTGCAGGCTTGTTCCAAAAGTGGGACAAGAGAGACACTACTGAGAAGTGTCGCAAACTCCTCAGCAAGAATGACTAAATTACCTCATCACTTAATGTGCATTGAGCACACACATATATTTATAATGTAAGAGATAAATAGGAGTAAAAAAATATACATGTATATTTTTTGGTGTTTTACTTTTATTAATTCTGGTTCAGTTTGCAATGGTTTGGTTCACTTGGGAGCCTGCAACAAAGTCACAGTTAAACACAGAGGTGGGTAGTAACTAGTTACATTTACTCAGTGACATTTACTTGAGTAACCTTTGAAAAAAAAAAAAACTACTTTTATGAGTAGTTTTACTGCCCTGTATGTTTTACTTTTACTTGAGCAATATTGTGAAAATGTATCGCTACTCTTGAATAAAATTCTTGGCTACTCTACCGTGAGTAACTTCACCGAATAAAGAAATTTTTTTTAACCAAAATTGCACCAGAAACACACATCTACAGTTTGTGTTAAAGTAAGACTTCTTGTTCGGAGAGGTAGGTAATAACTAGTTACTTTTATTCAGTTCTATTTACTTGAGTAACTTTTTGAAGAAAATTTACTTTTAGGAGTAATTTCACTGCACTGTACTTTTTGCTTTTGAGTCATATTATTACTGAAGTGTCATAACTTTTACTTGAGTAAATTCTCTGGCTACTCTACATACTGTGAGTAATTTCATGAATAAAGTACATACTTTAACCAAAAATGCACCAAAGAGACAAAAACCTAGAGTTCATGTTAAAGTGAGACTTCTTATTTGTACACAAACGTTGTTATTTTAATGTTATTTTCTATCTGCTGAGCTCATTGGGCCATTTGGAGGTCAAATGAATGTACAGTAGATATTGTCATTGGAAATACTTTGCACTGTTCTAACATAATGTATATACACTTTATATACTGTAAGTATCGCTTTCAAGTTTAATGTTGAAAGAAATCTTTAGAAAATGTTATGTTCTTGTAGATGGAGAACCCGGTATTCAAGCCGACACAGTGTAACGTTTAAAATATTTTTTATAAGATGTGTGATAGTGGCAGACAGGAACAGCAGATGGATGAGACGGCTGACCAGGGGTCCGTTCTTCGTACGTTGCTTAAAACATCCGAGATCAAATGACACATCCAAGATGATTTCATCCGGCTAATCATGATCCGGCTAATTGGGTTCTTCCAACACACCTGTTGTTTACGATTAGTATGGCTGGATTGAGTTATCTGAGACAACTGCGCGTTCATGCGTTTGTTTAAAAGGGGAAATGTATCGATAGTAGAAACAATGATCAGCAACGCTGCTATTGGCTGTTCAGCATGGCCAAAGAACACCCACAGTTTTTCTCCCAAGCAGAACAAGAGCTTTTAATGGAAGGTTATGCTGAATTTGAGTCATTAATTAAAACACCTCAAAATCTGTTAAAGCCAGGAGAGAGGGCTGGCAAAAAGCAGCAGACAAATTAATGCGCAAATACTGTCCATGTTAGATGTTTCTATCACTTTCTACAGTATGAATTTTTGCATTTTAATAATCTCATATTTACTTTGTTCTTTTATATCAGAGCCTCCACAGGACCCACTAGAACATGGGGACAAGTAAAAGTGAAATACAAGAATATTCTACAAAATGGTAGCCTTTAATTATTATACTGTATTTTAAAAAGGCACTTGTTATGTCAAGAGATCCAAATTTCAGTGTCATTCCTTAGACACGGGAAGTAAAGGACGCATGCAAACTGGGATTTTTAACAAAAAACTATTTATCTATAAAAAAATGAAGTTCTTCCTTTTCCAAGTCATCCACAGTTTACACGGTAAAACTGTATTGCTCCGTGGCTAGATAATCCATCTATAGTTTTGGAAATATTGAATTAAATTGTTCAAGTTCAAGTAAACCCACGAGCCAGTTTCCAAAGTCAGCAATAACAATCAGGAACAACTTGGAACAGGTGGTGCACACAAGCGCTAGAAATCCAATTAGCGAGTCCAGAGAGAGAACCGGTCGAATGGGTCAGCATGCCTAACAACGAGGCACTGTGGTTAAGACCACATGCAGGCAATGGGACGAGACAATGGTAGAGAGTGGTTGGATGAGGCAGGTACATATAGACAGAGTGACAGGTGAGCTGAGTTGAGACTCATTGACTGCAGCAGCAGGTGGAGCTGATAATGGTGCTGAGTGGTGGCTGCGAGGATTGAAGCATGGAGTGGAAAACATGAGTCCAAAACAAAAAGAGTATTTCTTCTGCTTGAATTTTTTATTTTGTAATTATGATATTCTTTGTATATATTTTGTTCATTTTAGTCTTTAAAATACCAGAATTTGCATTAACCTTATATTTATGTCTGCCTGATTACATACTTTTTTTTAAAAAATAATTTGTTGTCATTATTAGTTACTAAGTACTTAAGTAGCCTTCTTACTGAATACTATTTAACTCTCATTTGAGTAATTTCTTCACTGACTACTTTTATCTTTTACATAAATATGTTGAAGTAGTGCTACTCTTACTTGAATGCAATTTTTGGCCACTTGACCCACCCTCTGGTTAAACATGAATATTTTTGCCACAGAGAAGAAAACGGTAGTCTCAAGAACGCAATGAAGTGCCTCATTAAAGAGACAGCACCAAAACGAGTTACTTTCAGACTAACGTCAGAACAGCGGTAAAAGTGGGATCGTGTGGCAACAACAACAAGGAATTCAGACCAAAGCCTTGCTATTCCACTTTATACAGATCACAACTGAAAGATTTAAATGTAAAAAGGAAGACATTAAAAAGTATGATATGTCCCCTTTAATTAAGGCTTTCAGAAACTGAGAAACAGGCACAAATGAGAAGAATCTGGTGAGGCGGTAAAGGAACTGACTGGCTTTGAACTAATGAAAGGTGTATGAGTGGTATGAGCAGCAGGTGTGAGTAATTTGTGTCAAAGCTAAGACATGAAGTTAGCGTTGTAATATAACTGTATTAATGCAACGATATAAATGTTTGCGATAATGCTTATTTGTTATTGGGAGGGAGTGGCTGGAAAGCATTAGAATAATAAAAAAGAAAATCTCATTACTTTAGATGTTTGATTTTTTTAGGATGATAACTAAAATTAGATTATGTTGTGCTATGCACAATGCTTAAGTAATACTTACATGTTAATTGTTCTTTTGGATGAATTATTGATCAGAAGTAAAAAAGAAACCCAATTGCAGGAATTATTAAAAAACAACAACAACAACAACAACAGTGTGAATATTTCTTGAAATATTTAACGAGGTCAGAGGCATTCATTTCAGTCCAACACAATGCCAACAGAGAATCTGGTGAAAAGTGAGCATGCCTTTTGTGAGCACTGAAAACACAAATGCGCTGAAAACACAGCTCCAAACAGATTACACCTGTCTCTAGATACCTGCACTGTCTTCTAAACACTAATCAGATATGCTTGTCAGGTGTGCTCACGTGACACTTCTGAGATCATCCGGCAGTGAGCTTCACAGCTGAAAGCGAAAGATTTCCATGTGTAAGAACGCAAAGCCTTATTCCATTAGACATTATGCAGTTGATGCAACGGTGGACTTTAAATTAAAATTTTTTAAATGAAAGTTGACAGTCAGCAGCCTATATATATATATATATATATATATATGTGAGCCTTTGCAAAAGCGTAAACCTCCCATTTTTCTTTTCTCTGCAGTCTGGAGAGGTTTTTCCCATGCTTTCTGTTCGTGAGCTCAGTACCTGCATAAATATCAGAATTGCATCACGTACTGCGGATCACCAGTGTTTCCCAGCGGTCTTTGTGATGTCTTTATTGATGGCACTTATCTCAGCCTCGGGCTAAATGCATTCATTGGAGACAACTCTTCAGCGTGAGTGACAGGTTTGGAGGCAGGCCCTCGACCAGCAGAGGAAAAAAGACTTAAATGGTGCCTCAAGGTGAATGGATGTGTGCTGCAGTGTTTTACATGTCAAAACAGCTGCAAAAACTACATTCATTTGGGCTTATTTCCATGCCTGAGACATCAGAGACATGTAAAAATATGTTGGAGTGTGCACAAAGTGTTTGAATTTCACTTTAAAGAAATTATTATTTAATTCTCCTCTTTTCTTATAAGAAAAAGCAGCATATTATTGTCATATAAACATCTCATTTGAGTCAGTTTTGTAAGTGGCATTGGCTGATTTTCAGTGGAAATTCAGCTGGAGCCTCCACCTAACTACAGAGCAACTCATTGAACAATGTGGCTGAAGATCCCATTAAGTCCTCAAGATATGCCATTTACTGGGATCACCTGTGGGCAAAGAAACAAATGCCCCAGAGGGACAGCTACAGGCACCACTGCCTGTGCGTTTTATTTGTTAGTTAATGAGAATGCCTCTCTGGCTGGGCTTAAGGGGACCAAGGTGTGAGCCACTACACACCACCATGGCTAACAGATGCCTCTGCAATGACAGCTGGTGAGGCAAATGGTGTAAAGTGCAAACATTCAAGGTAATTACAGAGTAATTATTTTGCATTGCCACCATATGGAAACCTACTGAGTGCCATATATCTTATTTTTAATGGTTCAGCTACTCATATATCAGGGCCTGGCTTCTCCACAGACAGTATATTATGGTTTTATGCTTTGCGAAGCTTCTCCATAAATGTCTTTCTTAAAAACTACCTGAACATTTGTGAAAGACAGAATTGGGTGCTCATTTCAGAGCAAGCCTGGCCCCCCGCCTCACTCCCAGATAGATGAGTCAGTTATGCTAAGCAGACTTCTCCCAGATGGACAAATTATTCATGTGGGCATTAACTTCTGTTGCACCAGGAGGAAACAGGATGTACAGTAGTGCTGTCTGCAGGTTTGCAGCTTCATCAACAGGGACACGGAAAGGTGCTGGAGCTCGGAAAAATTAGAAGAAGAAATATTGTTATCAAGCTTTTATGAAAGTCCGAAAGGCAAGTGTGGCTTTTGTATGTTTGTATTCATGTTTGTGTGTATTTATTCTTATATAGGCGTTGTACTAGAGACACTTTTTCAAAGTCACATTAGAATTTTTTTTTTATAAATGAATATCTCTTCCTTTCCCCCTTACAAATTTCTCTGTTTGTGCTGCGGTACCGTTTCAAATAATGGAACAATTTTTTTAAGAGTCAAAACAAAAACAAAATTGAAGCAATGTTGACCAGAAATTGTAAGGCGATGATACTATCCAGTAATGATAATCAAAGCTGTGATTGTAAAATACCTCAAAGATTTAGACAAATATAGATAAAGCAATATCAATTATACATATTAATAAACATAAATAAAATAATAAATGTCCGATGTAATGAAACAAAAATAAATAAAAATGCCACTCAACACTTCAAAAAAGTTAAAAATAGCACAAATTAATATATGCACTATTTGAAATTAAATATGTGAAATAGAAAACATATCTTTATATAGCTTTCAAGTGCTGGCAATATCTGAAACCCACTTAGACTCAACATACGAGGACAATTCTGTAGCATAATAATAAATGTCCGATGTAATGAAACAAAAATAAATAAAAATGCCACTCAACACTTCAAAAAAGTTAAAAATAGCAGTTAAAAATAGCACAAATTAATATATGCACTATTTGAAATTAAATATGTGAAATAGAAAACATATCTTTATATAGCTTTCAAGTGCTGGCAATATCTGAAACCCACTTAGACTCAACATACGAGGACAATTCTGTAGCATTACATGGGTACAATATATTTTGTAAAGATAGAAATGCATATGGAGGAGGAGCTACCATGTTCAAAGTTAAGTACCTGTAAAAGTAAGACAAAATCTCAAGCTGGACACAGTTTAAGCCATTTGGATACAGCTTCATCTAAGGTACATCAAGCCATTAATTGTTGGATGCTGCTATAGACGCCCAAATGCAAAAACTGATTACGTAGAACAAGTTTGTCAAATCTCACAAACTCAAACAATGAAGTCTATCTATTGGGATTCTTGAACATTGATTGGTGGTCCCATGAAATCAAAATTAATAATTGTGTCTGCTGCTTGTGGTCTAAAACAAATCACAACTGAACCAACTAGAGTAAGTTAAAAAGTGACAGAACCGAACGAACAATTTAAACTGACCGTATTTCTTTTTTTTTTTACAAACATGTCATATTTCGACTCTTCATCCACTCCTGTAGGTTTCAGTGACCATAATTTAATAACAATTCCAATAGCAAAAAGAATTCCTAGAATTGGTCCAAAAATCATTAGAAGATTAAAGAATTTTAATTCGGATAAATACGTAGAGGAGATTAAAAATGCTGACTGGACAGAAGTTCTTGCAGTGAATGATCCTGAAGATGCATATCAGATTTTTGATAAGTTATTAAGTATCTTTGTGAGTAAATATGTAAAGAAGTTCACAGTGCATAATTTAAAGGCTCCCTGGCTAGATGATGATTTAAAACAACAAATTCTGATTCAAACTACGCTGACTGCTGTTAAATCTGGACTTGAGTCAGACTGGATTACATATCGTAAATTGAGGAATTTTTTAACTAAACAAAACAAGACAAAGAAGAAAAAATACCTTCAAGAGAAAATACAAAAAAGTAAAGACAGTAAACAATTATGGACAAGCTTAAATTCTTTATTGAAAGACAACACATTTGCTCCCTCCTACTTTGAGACAAACAGTGGATTTCTAACTAAATCACGTGATATAGCCAACAATTTAAGCAATTATTTTCTAAACAAGATTGTTCCTTTAGAAAAACGTTGAATTGAGAAAATATATCATATTCATTAATAAATCAAATGCTGAGTAATAAAAAATGTAATTTAATTTTCAAAAATGTAAGTGTTTCGAAAGTTGAATTACTATTGATGACGGAAAAAAAACCCCTCCTGGGCTGGATGAACTAGACGGGCGACTATTAAAACCTTTAGGCTCAGTTTTTGCACCTCAGATGATTATGAGTTTTCATTAAAACTCGTGTTTTAATAAATATAAGTTCCTTTCAACTTGGAAAATATCAAGAGTAATACCTCTATTGAAGATTTTACAGAAACAAATTGTTGACCCATCTGTTTACTGCCAATTTTGAGTTAAATAATGGAAAAAAATTAAACATGAACAAATCAACACTTATTTTAAAGTCAATGACCTCTTTACAAGTCATCAGCAGGCTTACAGAGAAAAATATTCTACTACAACTGCTCTGACTCAAATGACAGATGACTGGTTATGGGAAATGGAAAATAATAATATAATTGGGGTTGTGTTACTTGATTTCTCAACAGCCCTTGACATTAATATCATAAGATTTTGTTGAAGAAATTTGAATCCTATGGTTTTGTAGAATCAGCATCACAGTTTATCAATAGTTATCTTAGTGATAGGAGACAGCTGGTCTCATTATAATTCCTGCTATTCAGGCAGTAAAACTGTAAAACATGGAGTCCCACAAGGCAGTTGTCTCAGCCCAATTCTATACACAATATTTACAAATGACTTGCCGTTAGTCCTTAGCGAAGCAGGGATCTCAATGTTTGCTGATGACACCACAGTATATTTAGCAGCAAAATCTATTAGTGAAATTAAAACTGACCTTGAACGAGAGTTTGAATGTATAATTGACTGGGTGGACAGTAACAGACTCGTTTTAAATATTTCAAAAATAATGAGCATTGTCATTGGCACAAATCGTTTTCTTAGAGCCAAACCTCAACTGGATTTCCGTATGAAAAATGTATCTGTTAAACAAGTGGAGGAGGTGAAGCTCTTAGACAGTAAACTCTCTTGGGATAAACATATCTAGAGAGTAGTCTCAAAAAAAGGGTAGTAGATTGTTATCAAAAGATGTTCAGAAAATCTAACTAAACAAATAATACCATGTCATTCACACTCCAGTATTGTCACATTTGGATTATTGCTGTTGCTTGGTCCAATACATCATTAAGCAATATTAAAAAATTACAGCTGGTGCAAAATAAAGCAGCACGTGTGGCTCTAAAATGTTGCAAAAACTCATAGTCAGCTTTCCTGGTTATGCGTGAAGGATACAGGGTTGTATGCACTAATAAACTTACTAAATAACATAATTACAGTAAAAACACCATTTATGTTTTACCAAAACTTATCATTTAGCAGAAATATCCATGATTACTCAACAAGGCAAACAGACTACGTTTCACTCTGCCAGAATGTAAAACAAGTTTCAGCCAGCGTACAGTGATGTTTGGAGCTCACTGCCACAAGACATCAAACAAAATACTGCTTACAGTTTTAAGAAGCAACTGAAAATATATTACAAAAACAATGTATTATTAATTTAATAGATGCATTTCAAGTTAATGCATTTGCAAAAGTAGATATATCATTGTACTTGTTTGTGCTTTATGTATGAGAGTATCACAGCATAAGACATAATAGACTACATATTATATAAAGGTATGATTTATATTTTTTAATGTATGAGAAATCTAAAATATATTAGAAATCTATTTTAGAACTATTGTGTTCCTATTTAAAAGTGGAGAAAATAGATTGTGTTATTTTAATATTACATTTTTAATATGAGTTTTTGTACATGGAATCTGTCTTTCTATGCAAACTGACCACGAGAAGAATAGCAGATACAGCATGCTGCTGAAGCTAATGGTGATCTAAAAACAATGAACAATAAATACTTAAAGCAGGTTTTAAATTAGGATTTTTTAAGGGAAAAAATCTCACAAAACCTGCCTTTCCCCATTTATCACACTCTAAAAGCCATTGCAGGAAAAAGCCTAATGCCAAAGACATTGAATAAGTGCACAAATGGCTTGCTGTATAGATCTTTATATGACTATTGGTTTGCCAATTTTCACTGCTTAGTGTCCCAGGGATAAATGTGATTTATGATGTATCAAGTCATAAATCATTTATTTATAAATAAAGTAGTGGTAAAGTAGTAGTAGTATGCATCAACTACTCAACAAAAGTGAAAGGTGTTGTGAAGGTGTGGGAGGAAGCTGATAGGCTGAAAAGACATTTCTCCAAATGCAACATATAGGGCAAGACTACAGTCTGCAGATGGCCTCAGGTACAATTACCTGAATTCTTGCAGACATGTCCTTTGGACATGTAGATGTCCGGCAATGATAACCACTGTTGCATTTGGAGGAAAGATGAGGAAGCTCGTAAATCCTGAGATCGCAATTCCAACTTTGAAGTATGGAGGTGGCAGCATCATGTTGTATGTTTCTTTTTTTTTTGCTGCAGGGGTGGACTGGTGTTTTCTGGATAGAGTTGGCATGTTCTCCCTTTTCATACTATGTGAAATTATCCAGATGTTTCTTGTATCTGCTGTCAGAAACCATGACTGCAGAGTCAACTGGCGTCATTAAATTGCCTCTAGGTATTAGTGTATATGTTAATTTGTCCTTTGAGTCTCTGTTTCACCCTGAGATGGACTGGCGACCTGTCCTGCCTCTCATCCAATGATTGCTGGGGATAGGCACCAACCGCCCCAGTGACCCTAAATGGATAAGCGGGTATAGACAATAGATGGCTGGAAGGATGGGAATCAATACATTGACCAGAAATGAAAGCTTGGACACAATTTTTTTCCAAATAGACAATGACCAATAATCATAGCTCTTAATTAGTTATAAAGGGGCTTAAGGACAAAAAGCGGCCATCACAAACCCCTGGCCCACAGAAAATTTGTGGGCAGAACTGAGAAAGTGACTGCAAGCAAAGCAGCATTCAAACCTGAGTTAGTTACACAGGATCTGTCTGGTTTAACGTGACAAAATTCATGTAAACTATTTTAAGAAGCTTGTGATTGGATACCCAAAACATTTGATCCAAATAAGACAGTCTAAAAAAGGCAATTCTAATCCTAAATCAAGTCGAAAAAATTCTAAAAATTACCCTGCTCATTATTGTGCCATTTATTATATTGAAATGATTTCGGTAATCTTAAGTGACCTGAAAAAAGGTTTAGAGTTATTTAATAAGCTTAGATAATTGTCAAAACACTCAGATTTAGCTTACATTTACATTTAAGCCAGATACCAGTGTTTCTTTTTGATTAAAGGTCATTCTGTTTCAAAATTGTAACTACTTTTCAGTGACCAACACTAATCTTAAGGCTTCTGTTGTATCCCATGTTTACCAATGAGTTTTTCCTCACATCAAAAGTGGACATAATGAACACAGCGCATCAGTACAGTGATCCATTTTTCACACTTCTACCAACAAAACCTCCTGTGAGAACAGCTGCTATCATTGATCTTACAAGGCGTAGCTGGAGCTCCCAGCTCGCTGGGTTTTTGATGTTTCTGCGGTCTCTCCACACTGCAGCGCTCCAGCCTCCCACCCACAGGGCTGAGGAATCACCTGCTCCACCGAAACCAACACATAATCACTTATCTACACTTGTCATGCTCGGGCCGCTACCTCTGCAGCTCTTTGCCTTCAGATCTCTGCTGATATTTTGACCGCACTTCCGTTTCGCCTTAAAACAGATGTAATCAGGCAGCTTTCCTGCCGGTGCGCCAATATGTAAACAACTACATTTTATAACACAATGTGCACACAATGAAGCATGTTTATGTTTTTAATATGCTTTGACTTTAAGGGCTGATTTTCTCTTCTCTAGGTGGATTCAATTATAAAATGTTTCAAAGAGCCACAAACTTATACGTTATTGAGTTGCTGGAGGAACATTTAAAGATGTGAAAGCACTCTGCTGTTAGACGATATAGACTGTAAAACCCGCTCCTTCAAATAATTGCAACGATTCAAAAACAAATGTAATTCCTTTCTAGCAAGCACTTAGAATGTGTACTAGTGGAAAAAGCGGGGTCTAACTTTGACGTTTTTTTTTATTATATAAATGTAGTCATTTCCAAATGAATAAGAATGCCTAATGTGTTTTAACAACAACACATCTACATTTTTGGCCCCTCTAGCAAGCAGGAGGAAATGGTACACCATTTATTATTTAAGCTACATGAAAACACACACTTTGCATGCAACTTGGCAAAAAACTGGCTGTTTGTAAAAATTATTTATTAGTTTGTCACAGCCCAGCACAGTTAAAGGGTTGTCATTAGACCAACAGCTGCCTAGGGGTTGATCTAAATGCAAAACGTTAGGAATGATTCTTTTCACCGACCGTACACCACTGTCTGTTCTCGTGCACAGCTACAGCGTTAGAAACATCTGAATTTAAGTTTTCTGCAGCTTTCTTTCTTGTGTGTCTTGACAAGCTTGGTAAAATATGCAGGGAAATATTGATAGCTGTTTATGAAGGATTAAAAAAATGCCCCAAATTGGATCCTGGGACTCTTTTTTGATAATTGACTAAACCAGAACAGTGACTGTGCAGTAGACACAGTCACTGTTCTGGTTACATACATTTATCACAGAAACCAATTTCATTATTTTTAAAGGTATGTTTGAACCATGATGAGTCCAATGAAAGGACATTTTTTTTCATTTGTGAACTAGGATAGTTTGTGTCAGATGGTTTAAACTTGGTTATAACTGGGGGTTTAAAAGGACAATGATTCCAAACACAATTAACAAAAACTATGATCCATGGGTAAAGGACAGGTCATTTCCAGGAAAAGTTTAAATTAACTCTTCAAATTGTACCAGAAGAAGTCAAATATTTCAGCCAGAGTTATGGTAGATTGTTAATGGATGTAGATTTGCTGCGAGTTCTTTGGGTCTATGTGAAAATATAATTACCCCCAACCTGAATATCAGCTGTGTTAACTTACGAGGCAACACAGTTGTCATCAAGCCTTTGCAAAAACTGACAACCAGTGGCTCAAATCACTGTGGAGGAACTTTGGCCTGCTCTTCTTTCCAGAATTATTCCAATTAATCTGCATTTCAATGTGTTTTTTGAGCCTCTTTAAAGGGACAGTGTGTAACTAATTGAGCTTTTAATTAGGAAAAATCAAGTATTTCTTTAAAAATACATATTCTCACAAAGTCACATCACACATCACATCAAAAATGAAAGTGTTCTCATAACTTAGAATTAGCAGTTTATGAATACATAGGTATTGGTGCACCCACTGGGAGGAGCCATGTTGTGTCCTTATTTCTGATTACAGAAGCCGGAAGGAGACAAACTGTCAACCACATGGGTTTCCTCGATCTGTCTTCTATATAAAGACGCGCTGTTGGTGGTGGAGTATAAAACAAGCAAAGACGGCCGTAGATCATTAATTTTGCCTTTTGAAATGGTGGACCACGCATTCTCTTTGCCCAGTGAGATGGAAGAGAAAGAAACCAAGAAAAGAAAAAGTAATTGGGAAAAAAATTTGTCTATATTGGCGCAGCTATAATTACCAGGTGGAAATAATTCTAATATAACAGTGAGGTTTATTTTTGCCGTTATGTTAGAAACAGGGCAGTGTGGTCCAGCAACAACTCTGTCCGCCTGGCAGAAACGGGTCGTTTTGTTCGCCTCTGGAGAGAGAGACGAAGGGTAAGTATGTACAGTATGTTGCGGGATATTAGCCGGCCCGTTCCCTGTCTGTAGAACAGCAGCAAGACTGGCCGGGCCTCTTTGCTCGTGTTTATAGTCGCTCATATTAGAGCCCAGAGAAGCAACTGTATGTTCAGAAAGGAGCCCAAAAAACTGCGACTCACAGAATTTATCAGCGACTTTAGTAAAAAACAAGCAGACTTGGCAACAGTGCCAAAAACATTTCACACAATGACCATAGCTAATAGCAGTAGCTAATACATGGAGGACATGTTTTACATTGTCACAATTATTGTACTCCGAGGTTTCTCTAGTAGCTATTACAGCAGTTGTTTGTCATACATTTAGCGCACCACTAGATGGTGCACCAGTGTGAAACTCTTACACACTGGGGCTTTTGAGCTATTTAGAGGTTGATTTGGTGGTGCACTTTGAATCATCATCTTGCTGCATAACTTAGAAGTGCTTGAACTTTAGGTCCCAAACTTTCTGCTTTAGACCAAAAATTCATGGTTCCACCAATTACTGCAAGCCATCCAAGTACCAAAGTAAAGCATCAACCATCACACTGCCATCACAGTGTTTGAGTGTCATCACAATGTTTTACCTTTTGGAAATCCCCCGCAACCTGCCAAAAACATCACCTTACCCGTCTCTTTTGTCCACATGATATTTGCCGAAAGTCTTTGGGGAAATAAATATGTCTTTTTTGCCAAATGTGGGGCCTTTGTGTTCTCATTGGTCAGCAGTGGTTTTATCCCTGGACCAATCAGTTGTCGGTCCACTCTTGGAGTGATTGTGGTAGGCCAACCCCCTCTTGGAAGTTTCCCTAATACACAGTTTTCTCCATTTATGAATAACAGTTTTCCCAGTGCTTGGCTAGAGTCTCAAAGATTCGTAAATAATTTCCAGACCAGTTAATGTTTCACTCATCAGTTCTTAAATATATTTAGATTAGTGCCTGGCGTCTCTGATAATCTCAAACATTTAAGAGTGATTTAAAAAGGACAAACACTGAAGAAATTTGAAAGTGGGGCAAAGTATTTTTTATAGCACAGTACATGAGCCAGGATGTGTAGTTTTGGCCCCTTTGTGGACTGAAGAAAATCCTCCATAAATTTAAATCTGAAGGCTCAATTCTGATATTCATTGAAATCAATCATTCAACATGTAGATGCTGAAAATGCATATGACAATCATGACCATTTTGAGCCAATGTAAACATTTTCCCCGACTACTGTCAGGAAAATGTTGTGTGGGCTCATTGATGTGCTCCAATAAAGCAGTAGAACTGTAGGGACATGCTAAAAAACTTAATTAAAGACTGATTAATTCATCATTGCTACATTTATGGACAATTACCTTTGGCTCATTAAAACCCACCCAGTGGAAAAATGCATGGCATGATAATGTTTTTGTACAACTTAAAATTCTTGCATAAGTTGCTTTTCAAGCTCTGCCACAGATCCCCTTGTGGAAAGGGCATCTTATCTGATGTGGATACAGAAAAGACAGTGAAAACCTTGATGTTTTACTCTTAATAATTAATTAGTTAATTCCCAAAGTCCTCAACTTTGCATTATTAATGTATTACTAATGCATTAGCTGATCATGCAATATACTACATAGCTGGCAGCTAGGTTTAACATCAAATAGCCAGACATGTGAAGTTTGCATCATAGATCTGTATGTTGTTTTCTTGTGCAATGAATCCCAAAGGTTTTGAGGAAATTACAGAGAAAAAACTAGAAACATCAATCTCGGGACGTGTAAGTTTGTCATCCTCCCAAAAGGAGCAATATAACAGTGATATCCTGCAGGGTAACAAACAGAAAATATATTCGTCCTGGTAGTTCTGCTTTCAGTCTCCATTTTATTAGAAAATTCTATCAGAAACAAACCAAAATCACAGTCATGAAAAAAATTAGGACATATCTATTTTAACAATACTGGAACATTTAAATAATCCAAACAAACATTACAAACTAAAGTAAATACCCTCGGAAAATCTGTTTTACATGTCATACAAAAACCTGGTAATTGCAGGTGCAGGTCTAATCCTTTAGAACATCATTACCCAACATTTTGAAGGATGTTTGCCCAGTTTAACCTTCAGACATGTTTCTCGGTGTGATTCTGCCTGTTGTAGGGGACACTATGGTGAGATCACAAGAGGCCTTCAGAAAGAAGTTTGTAGCAGCTTAGGAGTCTGTTAATGCTTCTAAAGAGGTCAAGCAATAATTTAAAGTCTACAACTGCAAACATGCCAATATCTGTAGTCCAAGCAAGTTCAAGCTTAGAGAAGGCTGCAAGATGATAAAATAAGTATCCAAAAACCCTAAAATGAGATCGCAGTTGCTAGTGTGTAGCATGCCAGTGCATGCCTCTACAACTAGACAGAGACTACAGAAGTTTAACTAAAGTCTGCAAGAAGCAAAGTCTGCAACGAGTAAACTTTACCATTGAAGAAAATCATGAAGAGCAGACAAAAGGTTACAAGAGCAAATGTAGACAATGATCATTACTTCTGGAATAATCATCTACTATTACCATATAACATAGAAAAAAAATCCTGGATCAATGTGTGCTTCTGTGCTTTTTGTGTCTCTGCTCTGTCTTCTCTAACCCCCAGTTGGTCGAGGCAGATGAGCGTTCACACTGAGCCTGGTTCTGGTTCTGCTGGAGGTTTTTCCTTCCCATTAAAATTGAGTTTTCCTCTCCACTGTTGCTTCATGCTTGCTCAGTATGAGGGATTGCTACAAAGCCATCGACAATGCAGACGACTGTCCACTGTGGCTCTACGCTCTTTCAGGAGGAGTTAATGCTGCTTGTCAAGACTTGATGCAATCTGCTAGAGGAAATTTTTTGACCAGTCTGTCTGGATGAATGATTGAATTGACTTTGTAAATTGCCTTGAGATGACATGTGTTGTGAATTGGCACTATAAATAAAATAACATTGAATTACAAAATGTGTTCACCTGCAATAAAAAGTAAAATGGATTCTGGGTAATCCTCTTCTCTAGTGCTTTAAGAGAGAGAACAATAAAAGTTGCATTTTCAATGCTTTTAAACAAGGTTTGTTTGGGAAAATGTTTCATCCTTCAAATGGGGGGCCCAACAGAAAATGTTTGAGTATCACTGGATTAAAGTGAGGTTAAAATCTGGAATTCTGCAATAAAATAACTTCCCTTTTAGCTTCAGTAAATTCTCCCTCTCTGGTATTGCCACAGTGAGTCATTTGCCTCCATCTAGATTTAGATTATAAATAATCTCTAGAACGTTTAATGTGTTAATTTACCCTGGCAATTTTTTCCATTAATAAATATTGATCCAGAGAAAATAAATGAAAATATACTTTTCTTCTTTTAAAGGCCAAATGAAAAGTGTTTTAAAGCTATGTACAAAAATTGTGCTAACCTGTGCTAATGTTAACTCAAATGAGCTGTAAAAAAAAAAACAGACAGGTGTGAGAATGGGCAGTCTCTTGATGTGAGAGATTTTTTTGCTCTAAAGTAAAATGGTGCTAACCTTTCAATCTTTACCTGTTGACAGATGAGCTAGAAATGGTCTGAAGTGATTTATCTCACATTTCATGCAGCCAATTTAATAGGAATAGGCCTGTCTTCTTTCACAGACCTGGATTTTGCAATAACTTTCACTGGACAGTAAAACATCACCATGATGGTCTGACATCATCTCTTACAGTGGCTTGCAGGACTGTCCATATACCTTGAGCATTTTCATTTGACAAATTTTGATGTAAGACTGCCAACCTCCCAAAAGGAACAATTGCAGCCTTGCCTCTGCAGGATGAGATTCAGCAACCTATGTTTTCACAGTGGTGTGTTTCTGCTGTCAATTCCTTCAAACAGCATGTGAGACCAGAATTATCTTGTCCAAAAGTAAAAGAACAACAACCCTGAACGTAAAAATTTACTAATAAGTTTGCAAATAATTATTCTTATCAAAAGATGGCATTGCTAACATGTGAGCAGATTATTGTTCATCAACACCCGAGCCGAAACCTTCAGCAGCCGTGTCATTTGTTTCAATTTGCGAGTCTGGATTCCTGACAAGTTTCCAATTTCCCCCTCTCGTTTTTATCCTGTCATCCTGCAGCGCCGGAGATGTTCATGAGCCTCAAGTTATTAAAATGACAGACATTTCTCACATTGAAATCTGTAAGAGATTTTGTGCCGAATAACCTGAAAACATTGTGGGCCGAACCCTCTTCTCCCTCATTAACGATTTGATTAAAATGCTGATAAAACACTGACTTCTTGTTTATCAGCTGCCAGGTGTGTTGAGTTTGAATTAATGCGGATCAGGAGTCACGCTAACTCTACGGAATTAATCAAAAGTTTCTCGGAGAAGACACGAGTCAATGAATCAGTCCGTCTGGTGCTGGACTCTGAGTCCTTCCAAGCAAATAGGGACACAGAAAGGTCAGCCCCGCTCCTTTTGTTCCAGGGCTCATTCCTTTCCTGATACAGCGACACAAGAACAACTGGGCTCTTTCTCTGAATGGGAAAAAAAACCCACAGCAGTCAAATTTACAGTTTCTTTTTTGCACAGCTTGTTAGCAGAACATGTCTGGGACTCAAATGACATTTACTCCAGCATCAATAGTGCTGTTCTTTGCCTTGTATGTTTCTTTCTTACATCAGACAAGGTATTGTTTTTTTAATGGAGATAACTAACTTCTTGGTCTAAAATAAAAAAAGCTGTAATTTCATCATTTGAATATTGCTTCTTATTAATTGGACCCAGATTATCCAATCACAATGCAGTCATGGCTTTTAATTTGATCTAAAAGAGCTTCGGACATAAGAGAAGACTGACATGGCTCCCAAACTCGAGAGAGGGAAGAGTACCTAGTTTGCTTAAAAATATACATTCATATTTATGCTAGCCAAGTATCTTTTAATATTGTTTTTTACAAATTCAAGTAAGTTAGTTATTCTGAAAATGTTTACCACCATTCAATTATAGGATTTTTATAAAATGTAAAGTCCATCCAAGTGGACTGCTGGACTTAGGTGATATTAGCCACTCCTCAATTACCAACTATTATCATTGAAATAAACAAAATTATTTTTCATAGCTAAACTTTGATTTTAGAATTTGATAATTTCATGTGTATGACTTGATCTTTTATACTGTTCACTTAGCGTGTAAAGTCACAGACTTCCTTGAGCGGCTTTTTAATGGAGAGCTACCCAAACTTGAAGAGATGGATTTGAGAAGTGAGGCAAAGGAGCACAGAGATGAGATAGATGGTAAGTGTAGATGTTAAGAACACAGCAGAAGGTTTTCATCTAGTTCATGCCTTATATAAGCTCCGAGGGCAATGGTAGCAAATGGGTTCACAAGTGAGAATATGGATAATTTTGTAAAAATGGGATTTTTTTTTTTTATTGGATAGGGAGAAAGGCAAGGGAAGAGAAGCAATGGAGAGGTTTTGAAGATTTGAAGCACCACTGACAGCCGTCCCATAGGGATACTACAGTGCTCTTGCCATTTATTAACAGCTCTGGTCAAGAGGGGAAAAAAGAAAAGCCTTGAAGTAAATTCATTAGTTATTTTAGTGGCAAAATGTCAGGTGGAAATATTTGCTGCAGTTCCCTCACTGTGAGCTTTACACCATCATCCTCGCTGTGTGTGTTGGCAAGATAAAGTCTGGTCTAAAAGACGAAGTCTTTTGGAGAAATGAGATTTTGCTTTAGATTCTTTTTAAACAAGCATAGATGAATATATTCCCTATGCTAGCATAGGGTATGTAATAATTTAAATCTGTTTACATGGTATATTTAGTCACATATGTTTTACAGTCAGCGAGAAATATTGGAGCAACTTCTCAGAAGAGTGACCCATTTCTCAGTTTAACATTTCAACAACCACTCGAGATAAACGTCCTGGGAAAAATACAGCAGATGGGGAAGAAAGAGATCAAGTTTTTTTGTGGCTTTTGACAACATATCATTATTGTATTAATTTTCTATACTTTTTTGTTCCTTTGTTGTGGTTTTCCTAACAATATGCATCTTGTAATCATTGTGCTCTTTGTGACGTATTTTTTGATTTGTACAGTTTTTAGTTTGGTTGCTGTGTTTCAGTGCATGTGCAAGTAAATTTCTTTCACCTCTGGGCCACCGTAGTTATGTCCCCTCCAATTCTATAGCAGATTAAAATTTTATTGCATTGCACTCTGATAGTTGATAAAAATTTTCACGGTAATTTCCAGGTGTGTAGATGGAAACAAACAACCAGGGGCTGAGCTCCTCTCTGTGGTTCATGTTTTATTACTCATGATGCCATACTTCTTATGTTTAAAGAGATACAGTACAATATAAAACATTTCTGCTAGTAGATTTTCTACACAGGAATGTAAACATTATAGATTTTAACACGAGCCACTTATATCATAGCTTAAAATTTGTTCAATAGTTGACAGCTTGGGCAACCCTTCTTGTTTGCAAGAACAACTTAAACATTTTGGGAAATTTCTTGGACCCAAATAGAAAATTCAAGGTTTTAGCAAAGTTAAAACTGTTTTAGGTGGCAAATCATAACTTCCACAGTTGTTATAAAGTTAATATGTAATCCAAACTCAACATTCTTCTTCAATTTTCTTACTGAAAATCTGAAAACCAGAGGTACTTGCCAAAATAATTTAATTATTAAAAAATGCCCACCCTTAGTTTTTTTTTTAACCTAATCAATTTGTGCTAAAATATAATTATACAAATGTGTAGGTCAGGAGAAGAGTATAAATTATTTTTTTTATATGTGTATTTATATTATGGTACAATTAACACAGTCAATATTAAGGAGATAAAATATATCACCAAAGCCACAGAAAAGGATTTTTTTCAGTCAAAATTGTTAAAATTACAAGATGGAAACTGTTCAGTGTCTGCCAAGAGGTCAAGGTCTACAATGAAATACCTGCAGTCATTTTTAACCTGTGCAGTTTGTGCTCCATGATCTGCTCCATTTGCTGGATGTCTGGACTAATATAAGAAGTTGGGTTGTACAACATACTTTAGGTTATTTGTTCCCAAAACCCTAACCGAAAAAACATTAAAATCTGTTGAAAGCTTTTAAAAGATATTTTTATTCTCTAAAAGGAATCAAACTGAAGTTTCAGTGCCAAGATATTAAAAGACATTTGGCCCAAACAGCACTGCACATCACCAAAAAGATCACTATCCTCACTGTGAAACACGGCAGTGGCACCATCATTTTTTGCGATTTATTTCGTTCGGATGCAACTGGTGTTTTTTGCAAGGTTAACAGCATTCTGAAAAAGGTCTAAATGGTAATCAGTTTTGACCCAAGATCCCTCAGGTTCCTGGTTAAAAGGTAAATGTAAGGAGGATTTTTATTTTTCTGCGTCACAGTGAGTCCAAGTGCATCCGAAACAAAATAAACTAATATTTTTTTAGTTGTGTAGCATCTATATCACATAAAAAGGTGCAAAAGGTTGAATTTTAACATGGGTCTGTGGACTTTTGAGAGCATCTGCACACACAGCAACCAGCCATTTACTGAAATAGCTTTAAAATGGCAAAAAGCTTTGAAGTGCTTTAAAATGAGATACATCTGACAATACACTTTATCTTTAGCGTGTCCGGCAGGTGTGTCTCTGCAGCTGCAGGTCGATCAGGAGCAGCATAAAGAAGAGTGGACCCCCTGACGCAGATGCTTGATAGTTATCATTCGATGAGCAGAAGAAACCTGCTCTCCAGTCCTAAGTCCTTCCTCGTGTCTTCACTCCTCTGCCTCCTCCTTTCCCAGGGTTCATTGATCAACTCACCTCTGGATCCCCTCACTGCTCCTCCTTGGAACCGCTGTCTGGAACTTCTTGCACCCCAACATCAGAAGTCACCCTCCAGGGCTCCACTTCTCCATCTCCTTCTCCTCCTGGAACTCTTCCAGGATTCATTTCCACTTAGATCTCAGTAGGACCCACCTTCACCTCACTTCTCCTCGCATGTTCTTCCATTTGACTTCTCATAATAATCCCTTACTTCTCTTCCTCAGTGTTGCCCTGGAACACGCTTCTGAATCCCGAAATAAAAAACATGACCATTTTCTGTAATGTCGAACTATTTCAACTATTCTTTGTTGTCCACAGTTGCTACCTGCACAAGGGTCTTATTGCAAACAATTATGGCACAAGGTTTTAAAAGCTAGCTGTAAGAACAGGACTTTTTTTTTAGCGGTACTAGAATAACCGACCTCCCTAATGCGCCTCATTCCTCTGAAACAGCCTGTGCTGCATAATGAGGTTTAATCACAAATGAAAAAGCAGCTGCTGGGCATGAATCAAACGATGTTTTGACCCAGGCATGTCAGACGTTTCATTAAGACCAAAACAAATTATGTTAACTAATAAAAAAAATAAGCTATTTCCCACTGTTTAAAATACAATTCTCAATAACTGACCTTAAAGTAAAGTTAGATTTTAGATCCACAGTCTATTCTGGCATCTGAAAAAGTACTTTAATCGAGGCAAAGCAAAATCCAAGCTGCAGCAGAGGCCACACAGAAAGCTTTTGGCGCACACCAATGGCATCAGCAGCAAATTCATCAAATTAACAGTGATAACATTTTTAATTACATTACAGCACTGGTTGTAATGTACAACAGAATGTTTTATCATTTATATCAAGATATACGATTCCTAAGTAATATGTTTGTCGAAGGCTGGACTGGTTTAAGATTTTCAGCCAGACAGTTGCAGAGCTAAAAGTACTGGCAGATGTTCTGAGCACAGAGACAGTCAGAAAAATCTTGCTTGAGGATGTAAAGCTGCGCTTTGAGTTGTTGGGCTGCAGCAGTGCTGCTTCGCAGCCAGGCATGATGCGCTTTAATGTGATTAAGAGTTGCGGCAAAGTGGTCACAAAGCCACCAGTAAAACCTGACACACGACTAAAGGCAACAAGAAAACAGGAGGAATTGGGAGAAAATTCAGGGTGGGCTGGAGGAGGCTTTGATGCCTAGGTGCATCATTAAAAAAACACCCTGGCCTATTAAGCAGAGACTGAGTAGGGGACTAAAAATATTTACGAATCGGGCTATAACGATGAATCCAACTCAAGAGCTGAGATGAGATTTAAGTAGATTATAGGTTATTTAAAATACTTTACTGTCCACAGAGCCATTTTTACCCCCAGTCCAGGTAAAGAAAACTACTTTAAAGTTACTAATGTTAAATGACCTTTTGAATGAAGACAAATTATATATTTTTTTGTCAAATATGTCCAAAATGATTTCCATTTTTAGGTTGTATGATGAAAAATAACTATATACAAATTTTGAAAAAGAGGACAGATACATTTTCTTTTATGCATGGTGATATTTGTGGGAACTCATGTTAAAAAAATCACATGTTTTCTAACCTAATAAGAAAAAGAGGTATAAAATAATATACTGTTTTAATGTTTATTTTGTTTTGGAAATTCTGTTAAATTTTTTTCATGGGAAAACTGAAAAACTGCTAAAACTTGCATATGTTATTGTATTTATGTTCGAAAACATTAGATGAATCTTTGTAATTTTTACCCAAAGTTATTAGGAGCCATTGTAGAAGGTCCAAAGAGCTGTGGCGCACTTGTGGAAGTGTACCCCTGGTAGATCCAAGCAAACAAAAACGTTGCAATGGTGATGATAGTGAAGCTCACACCGTTACCAGAGACTTTTGGTGAGGCATTCTTGCCTTATCTACCACCACCATTAAGGCAAAGAAGAGTAATCAACGTAAAAGATAAAGTTTAAATAACCAACTTAAAATATATTTTGGTGACTTAAAATAGTTACAGCAGCAGCTGTTTTCATGCTACTATCAAGCTATCCATCACAATAATTGTATGTGAAATTCTGTATTAGGAGTGCAATGTTAACACTACACTACCTATTAAAAGCTTTGTGCAAAGTCGGTTTCCGGTTAGAGCTGACAAAGACTCATAAGTTGAGTCTTTGTCAGCTCTAACAGGACTAAACTTATGAGTCTTTCAGTTAGTTGGGGTGGAGGGGGAAGAACTGGGGCTCTGATCATTAGATTATAGGCATTAGATTGAGCATTTTTCAAAATGTTGCTATGTGAAAAACATTTAATATTTGAGTTCATAAAACCTTATATCAATATATATATATATTTTTAAATCAGGGCCCAGAACTCCCCCCACCCCAACACAAAAATGGTTTGGCCATAACGCCAGTTATGAAGCTCATTTAGCACTAAAGTAAAACATCAGAATGCCTGGTTTTCAGAGGTCTGTTGCTCAGTAAAGAAAAGATGAGAGAAATATGAAGGCAGAACCAGAGGGATTTTATGAGTGAATAAAAAAATATGTGGATGAGACTGGAACATGTGTAGTAGGATGGGATTCACGGGTGAGTGATACCCATCCAGAGGCAGGTTTGAAGCAATGCAGTTGATGCTAATCAGTATAGTTTAGCACAAAGTGATTAAATTTCTTAAAAAAAAAAGAAAAAAAATTTCCTGCCTATTTTGTCAACGGGGGGTTTGGGGGTGCAACTCATTCTGAACACTGTCTTGTGTTACCCCGGGTCCTGGTAAACCTGTCAGGTGGCCTGATCACAACATTTTCCCAAATTTTCATATTCTTATTACTGTCCGAGATCAAGAGAAGGTGGAGCGCCACCATTACACAACCACCGTGTCCGCATTGTGACGAGCACGGCGTAAAGGATCCGTTTAAAAGGTCTATGTTTAATGAAATCACACAAAAGTTTCTATACAGCACCAAAATGATATACAGTCTAATATACTGTTGCGTTATATGTACTTCTGTATGTATTTGGTGCATTACTACCTGAATAAATAGGAGAAAGGATGAGGCAAGGGCAGTTAGCTTTGGTTTGATGCAGCCTCGCTCCGTAATATAAGAGGAAGCTGCAACCATGGCTCCATCAGAATATCTTTACTGGGTAAGGACTGTTTAGCCAAAGCAGAAATGTGTCGCCATGACAAGTGCTGTCTGAATAGTGCAGTCAGTAAGGAAGGAGGCAGCAAAAGGAGCCTGTAGGCTCCCTCCCGCGGCTAATTTAGCATAAGAACCTCTCGATGTCCCTTACCAGCGCTAAGGACCTATAAGGAATTCCACAATCCTTTGCATGACATGTCGTATAAGTACAACCCACCTCATGGAATTAAGTGAAAATGGCCGGAGAGAAGAGAGAATCCTTCTTTGTAGTTTCAGAAAGCTGTCGGTCTGGATTTGACTCGCATCATCCGTGTGCGTTTCCGTCACATAATGATGTTGGAGTCAAAGGCTGTCTGAATTCAGCACAGCAGTCCAAAGCTCCTTTCCTCCCCACGATAGAGTTTTTACTGTTGACCCCATGAAAGGTCAACGAACAGGAGCGAGGAGCTATGATTAACGGTATTCGGATGGAGCCCATGTCAACAAGAGGGTTCCCTTCGCTCGGTGGACCCACAGCCTGCTCACCACACTGCCCCCTTGTGGCTCACTCCACAATGCCATTCCCCTAAGGATCAACAACAAAGACATTAATAATGAATGCTTGTCAGGGATCTCTTATCCATGTAAATGAAGTGGTACAAAAAATTTAAATGAATCTGTCTCATTTTAAAATAAAAAAAACAAAATAAACAAATGCGACTGCACATTTTGTGTGCATCATAATTAATGCGGGCCTAAAGGTTGTTTTTTTTTCCAAAAGGTACTTTTAAGCTGCCAAACAAGCTTCTTAGAAATGTATATTCTAATGTATTGAACATGACTGTCGTGTCCTTATTTTTTCACTCGACTGGAACCAGATGTTTACATACACTGTATAAAAAGACCCATAACCTTGTTTTCCTTAATGTCCGACATTAAATGAGTGAGAAAGGGTCTTGAAGTAGGGACCAATAAATCAACATTTTTACCACAGAGTCGGCATACGTTGGTTCCTATTGTTTTACTCCATCCTTTGATTTCATTGATCATTTCTCACAGCGCAATTATCCCCTTGTAGAGCATGAAAAATGCGAAATGCTTCAGAAATAGAGCATAATGTTTAAAAAGAAGTAAATTTCAGCACCTGGAGACGTAATCCTTTGCTCCGCGGTATTGATCACAAACACTGCCAAGTCCTCTGTGGATGTATGGAGGCCATTCAAAGCCCAGGACCAGCAAAAACTTTACTTATTGCCCTTTAAATCGTGGCCATTCACTCTGAAGCTCTAAAGTGTCCTGCCTGGATTCCTCAGGCAGGCAGAGATTTGTCAGGGAATCAATGTGACAGACAGATTTGGCTGTGGCAGAAGGTGATTGAGAGGTGGGTGAATTGTGAAAAAAGATGGAGGTCAGAAGATGTGCTCATTGTGGGCCTTGGCTCGTGTGATAGATTGGGATCTTCAGAGGCAGGAAGCTGCAGAGGGATGGGTAATTATTCTGTCCATTTATTTCCTTTATCCCTGTTTATTTTGCTGTTGTTTAGCTCTGTTGTTATAAATCACTAAATAGATACCAGTGCCCTTCTCTGGGTAATATGTTAAGTAACTTTATGAGTTAATCCATAACTATTATTTCCTATTCCGTCTCATTTACATCCAGTGCATGTCTGCCTTGCATACAGTAATAATTGTAGCCTTCAGTGGTCTGTATCAATTTGTGAGAAGCAGTGTGAGAGAATGAGATTGAGAGAAAAATCACACACCCCTGTCATTACCAGCAGTGAGACTTCGTAGACAGGGGCAGCAGCCTGCAATTTATTCTGATGGGTTTCCCCGCCCTACATACAGCTCTGAAGGTCATCCTTTGCTCCAATAAGATGGTTGGATTAAAAGTGTTTTTGAAGGTGCTAATCAACTACTTATTCCTTCAAATGTCATTTTTGATAAGATGCAGGTGTAGTTTTTACTAAAAGCTTTCCAGGTTCTGTGGCATTTTGCAAGCAGGATTGGCCTGGTGTTACCTCCCTCCTGCCTCTTGATTTTGAGTGTCCCTTCGGGTGGTCATTTAAAGACTCAAAGGGCAATTGGGTAAAATATTCCTTACCAAAGCCATGTGAATAGTTGCAATTTTTTTTTGCACAAAAAGCTGCAAGGTGGTTTTGCCAGAGTCTCAACATGCTGTGTGACTAATTACCCAGCTTGGAACAGACATCTGCAAACAATATCTTTGAAACTTTTAAATATAAAGGGTTGCAGTATTTGGAAGAACACTGCAACCACACAGCCCCACCATACTTACAAACCTTACCTTTCCACTAATACAGCATTCTTTCCGCCAACTTTCAAACCTCAACATTTCAAACAACGTCTCAGTTTTTTGTCGCTGTGCTTCTCGATTGAAGCCTTGGCAGTAAAGGCTTTGGGCAACGCTGAGTCAATGCATTGAGCCAGAAGCTCAAACTGATAAGGCTCTGGCCTGCTGGGATCCACAAAGACGCCTTCAACCTCGGTTGACGAGGAGGATGAAAAATCTACCACCTCAAAAGACAAAACCTTGGTGTAACTGCCAGCATAACTCTCCTCACTCTCCAAAATTCAATATGGTAAATCAAGCTGCCCCCCTTCTCCTGAATCTTACATCCCCTTTTGATCACCGTATTTTGATTAATAGGCTTTGCGACGTAGTCGGTATATCAGGCAGTTGTTTAAATCCTACCTCTCTGGAAGATCTTTGAGTGTTTCTGCAAACCAGTTCATGTCAGACTCAAAGAGTGTGCTATGTGGGGTACCACAGAGCTCTGTCTCAGGACCTATCATCTTTCCTTTAAATATTTTCCCCCTTGGCCAAATAAGCAGGCAGTTCCCTTATGGGTCTTATCATTTCTATGCTGATGATATTCAGCGCTATTGTTTTTTTCAAATCAACTGAACGTATAACTTGTCCTCCTTGATAAATTGTGTTAGTGGTATTAAACAGTGGTTCTGTGACAACTGCTTGAAGGTACACTTTGAAAAGACGGAAACAATAATCATGGCCCCTGAGGACCAAATAACTGAAACTAAGCAATTTCTGTGTCCTGGCCTCCGCTGTCAAATCAAGCCTCAGAAACTTGGCATCATTTTTGATTCTACCATGTCGCTAAAGTGTCATTCTTGTGGATTAATCAAAAGCTGCTAAGAAAATTTTCTAAGCTTCAAGCTTTGGTGTCAAAAGCTCAATAAGAGATGATTATTCGTCATTTTATTTAATCTGATCTTGACTATTTAAACAGCTTTTTTTGTGTGTCTGAAAAAGAAAGCTATTACCGTCTGCAGTTAGTGCTGAATGCTGCTGCAAGGCTTTTATCCAACACAAAAAAAGACAGCACATTTCCCCTGTTTTAATCTGCTTACATTGGCTACCGGTACATTCTAGAGTTACATTTTAAAGTTTTAGTCTTTACCTGTAGAGCCCTGAGAGGCCAAGCTCCAGCTTATATTACAAACCTTTTACAGCAGTATTCCCCTTCTAGTAGTTTAAGATCCTGCAGCCAAATGGTTCAACAAGTTGATTTCAGGACCATTTTTATTTTGTGTTGTTTTATGATTGTTTTTATTGTGAACCACTTTGTGTTTTTTATCCCGTGAAAGATGCTATGTAAACAAATTTACTTACACAAAAATCAGAAGTCTGTAGGTGTGCCCTGACATCAATCGCAGCGAAACATCTCTACTTTATTTAGTTATGCTGGTTTTGACGCAGCTGGGTGGTGTGAACTGTTAATCAACCCCGCTGCAAACCCGCGTTACGCATGGCCAATAAAAAAAGAGAGTCTGAGCGTGACACCAACCTCTAAATGGCTCAATCAATAAATAAAACCAAGATTTTGAAGCATTCTTACCAAAATGCAATCTTAAATCAGATTGGTATGGTTGAGGAGTTGACATTTTTTGAGCCAGTGATCTGGTCCCCAACAACAATCACAGATACTTATATGATCATTTGGGGAAATTATTTGCCCACCGTTGTTTTAGATGACGTTTGGCTGACAGAGCCATTAAGACTGGTAAATAAGGTAAGGAGATGGCTTCTCATACAACAATACTGTGAATTTGAGGTTTATTCTGAAGCGTCTTAGCTGTTTGAAGGTCTTTCTGCAGCTGTTACAGTCAACGCTTGTCCTCATACCCTTGTCAAGCTTTTTGACAGGTTATCCGCTTCCTCACATAATGCTGGACTATCTAAATATTTATTTATGTGCTGGCAGTTGGGAGGAAAGGCTGTGTGCTTGAAGTCTTTTTCCTGAAAGTGTGCAAAGCTTCCCTCTGGACCGAATGTTTTAATATTGGGAGCAGAAGACTTGCTCTGTGCAAACAATGCTGTGGATTTGATTCTGGATTGATAACATAAAACAACAAAGCAGGAAAGAGCTATTAATGATGAACCCACCCGAGCTGGAAATGGAGGATTGGCAAGGTAAACAGGATCAGATGAGGAGGAGTTAGACGGGCGTTGAGAATCTAAAAAGATTATTCCAAATTGATAAACTATGCATATCTGCGTGAGTGTTTAAAATTGATTTGGTTAGTGTGATTTTAGGTTAGTGAGTCTGAAGCTCTGTAAAATAGGAAATGCTTTATTCATTAAACCCAATTTGAAATTCTACCTTCCCTTAAAACAAAATACACACTTGCCTTTCAACCTCTCTGCTTTAAAACTCACCTAAGATATTTTCTTAGACGGATTTCGGTTTATTTAGCTTCCTCTCCCTCAGCTAACTTTCTGAGGTATTAAAGAGATTGAAATTTGCTTTGCTACTGTTACTGCAGTAATATTATTATTGAGACGTTCACGAAGAGAAGATTTCCGGCCTCTTTCTAGATATGTGTGGGAGAGAGAGGGGGGGGGGGGGGTAGTTCAGATTTATTTCTCTTTTTTTGTTGCTATAGCAGAGAATTGCATCTAGCAGAAAGGAGGAAGCAGTACAGACATTGTTACATTATGCATTGTGAGCATGGTGTAACAAGAGCAGGATTGCACCCTACCCAGAAGGAAATGTCACAGATTGAGGTGAAAATCATTTTATCAAATTTTCCCTGCGTGGTGAAATTATTCCGTGTTAAATTTCATTAAATCTACTTTCCATGCATCTTGAAGAAAACCCCTGGGAGGCGGCTCACACACTGATTAGCAACTGTGTTTTAGAGCTATTAAGATCCTCAAGCTGCCTCCACTTACAGTTTGAGAGGTTTTAAAAAAGGCCACCGATATTTATTCTGCGCTCATGTTGCATCTTTTTCTAAATTCCTTCGTTTTTAACTGTTTCCTAATGTCCTCACAGATCTTTTGGGTTTCATTTTGTGACTTTAATGCCTTTTGCTTACCTGTAACATCTACTGTGTAACAGCCGCGCTTACTGTCATACATACAAAGCATTTTCTTTTCTTTCTCTATATTATTATTGATATGATTCTCTGCAAAGCATTTTAATAAGCATCAATATTTTATGGTTAGGTAGAGTTTGAGTGTATTTTTTCCACTGATAAATTAAAAAACAGCAGTGGTTGGTAGTATTCAGTGCACTGTAAAAGTATTCATTTTCTGCGTTTTTTCTGATTATCAGCCTCAAACTTTAATGACTTTATGGGATTTCCCATGTTAGCCAAACACATTATAGTACTTAATTTAAAGGGGAACCAAAAAAGATATGTGCATGGTCTTTAACCTTTTTGACAAATGACATTATAAAAGTTGCGGTAGGCGTTTGTACTGAGCCTCGTTTACTCTGATTCCTTGAAGTAATACCTTCAGTCATCTGTAGATGGAAAGTATACAACAC
The DNA here is from genome assembly GCA_037039145.1 of Fundulus diaphanus. Classification (NCBI taxonomy): domain Eukaryota; kingdom Metazoa; phylum Chordata; class Actinopteri; order Cyprinodontiformes; family Fundulidae; genus Fundulus; species Fundulus diaphanus. The sequence goes on along the minus strand of CM073121.1, from coordinate 43,693,750 downwards.
AACTGCAGGCCTACCAAGACACGGCCATCACCCTGAATGGAAAAGTCATGACAAGCAGCCAAGAGACCTACGGTACGTACGGAGGAGCTGCAGAGACCCACAGCTCAGGTGGGAGAAGCTGTTAACTAGTTACTGCTCCACAACTCTGGTTTTTATGGAAATGGGTGAGAAAAAAAAGCTGTTTTTGAAAGAAAGTTGTGAGATAAGTAGTTTAAAGTTTGCCAAAACATTAAAGGAGATACAGCAGAAAGAAGAAAGGTGATGAGACCAAAATGTAACTTTTTGCCCTATGTGTAAAGCAGTTTTTGTGATGGAAAATAACAAACACTGTACATCACCGTAAGCACATTATCCCCATTGAAAAGATGGCGATGGTGTCCTGAAGCTGTTTGGACGCTTTCCTTTAGTGAGCAGAGGGAAACTGGTCAAAGTTATTGTTGGGAAGATGGATGAAGCTAAGTTCAAGGCAATCCTGGTAGAACATCTGGTGGAGGCTGCAAAAGACGACGGTTCACCTTCCAGCAGCGCAGCAACACTAAACATACAGCCACAGCAACAACAGAATAGTTTAAATCAAAGCATAATTATTTGTTAGAATAGCCTAGTCAAACTCCAGACCTAAACCCAGTTGAGAATTTGTGGCAAGACTAGAAAAGTGCTGGTCACACACACTCCATCTAATGGCTAGTTCACAGCCACACGACAAGCACAAAATATCCAACCCGAACAAATTTCCCTCTGGAACATTCAGCTATAAGACAGAAAATCACACAAAACCTCTGAAGATCAAACATGAGTTCAGAATAACTAAACATGGCAGACGAGGAAGAACAATAGGGATAGTTTGTAGAATAACTTTAACAGAGAAAGAAACATTATAAAAAGAAAAAGGCGTTGGTTAAAGAAGTGGAGACGGCGCCAGTAGGTGCTCCGCTTGCGATACTTTGATATGGAGGTGAGTTGTGTTTTGATTTTCTCGGGAAACGTCTCAGGAAAAGTTGTTCCGTCACCTCGCTTTCTGATTGGTTACACGTCACATTAGTCAAGATTATTATTACCAGATCTTATTCTATGAATGAAAGCAGGGAAACTAGAGAATTATTTGTGTTAAAACTATTTCCTCCTGTAAAGAGCATACTTTCAAAAGGCATGTCAACGTTTCACATCCTACCCAGAACTCTGACATAAAGGATCACAGGTAAGGGTCGTGTTATTGATGAGAATCATTTTATGGACGCCACCGCCTCTCACATAGCAAATCACATCAAGCATGCCAAATTGGAGCTGCTGCACTTTAAGTTAAATCCCGGGTCTCGGTGTGTGGGCTTGCACACCCTGTCTCATCACAGGACGACCAGATTCTCATGTGTTCTTAATGCTGTCATTACAACTCGGTCAATAGACCGGGATCCCTGTGCTCGGCTACGTGGAACAACCTGCAGCATACTGATCAGAGACTGTGAAAAAAGCATGGCCCATCAATTAGCAGAGGCTCATCGACTGAGGAGGACCAGGTCTCTGAGATATTGAGCTACTGTTAGGAGAAACAATTCATTTCATGGCTCACACGTGTGTACAGTCGGTCAATAACAAAGTCTGTACTTCCAATGGACTGCATGGGGAACTCTAAAAGTCTGCCAGCTTATGGAGATAGCCAATATAAAGATACCAAATAGCTTTAAATCCCAGAAATCCCTCATTGTGTTTAACACTCATCTGATCCAAAATGCTGCCTCCTTACGTTGAGTCGACATGAAAAAAAAAAAAAAAAAAAAAAAATACATGGCATATGTTGCTGCACCATATGTTGCAGCAAAAGCCAAAACCGGCCACTGCTTTCTTGGTAATAAATGACATGAATACAGCCAACTGTCTGGCAAAATTTGCTGAATATAAATAAGCTTGTTTACAATTTTCTAAACTCTCTAAAAATTCATAATTTATGAGAAATGATGCTGGATTTCTCACATGCTTCATGCCGAGTGCCCAGTGAGTTCATTTGTTACTTTGGCACATATTCTCTTCCTCTGTTTTGCTTTTCCTCAATTTTAATGAGACAAGTGTAATATTATATGTTCCAAATTGGCACTCATGAAATAATAAAAAGCTTTTGTTTTTGTTCAAATGTGGAAAAGTTTTCCTTTGGATTCAAGAGTTAGGACTGTCATTTTTAACAAAAAGCATCCAGTATGAAGAATTGGTGTCAGAGATAACCCGGTGTAGTGTGTAGCCTGATACATGATATATTGATGCAAGCAATCACAGCAAGTCGAGGAGTCCATGTCTGTCACACTGCACGGACACATCTCGCAGCAGTTTGAAACAACTTTTAGAGGTCACTTGATGCGTTCTAACAACCCCAAAAGGCACAGAGTATTGTTAAAGTCCCACAGATCAATGGTTTATGTAGGAAGAGCAGCACAAAGTTAGAGAAGCAGCAATATGAACGTGTTCCTCAAGCTTGTCTGTTCAGAGTTTGCTCTGGTGTAGCTCACAGATCCCTTTGTTCCTGCATAGATGTAATCAGATTTTACTGCAGGAACCTTTTCCAGGAACCAGGATTAGTTCTAGGGACATTTTTTGGCTCCTCCTCTGCAGGAACCAGAGCCAAATAGGATCATCACAGATGGTCCCGGTAAGGCATTTATTTATTTTCAACTTCATATTTTCTATTAACTTTAAATTATGTGATTTAATTAATCGGTGTATTCAACCAAAGTCCCTTTTGGTGATTTTCTGTGTTTTACAATGCTAACTTGCTAAATAATCATCAATACTATTATTACTATTACTATTATTATACTGATTTTGAGGTGCAGGGCGTAATTATTAAACATATGTAAGGTATTACAAAATTTCTCCACAAAAAAGGAAATTTAATTAGGTTTCAGAGTGTTATTAGTGCAAATTAATCACAAGTTTTAATTAATCACAATTAATCAAGCTCCATCATATATCAGAGCTCTGATTACCCCGTATGTTCCTAACAGAGCACTTCGCTCTCAGACTGCAGGTCTGCTGGTGGTTCCTAGAGTCTCTAAAAGTAGAATGGGAGGCAGATCCTTTAGCTATCAGGCTCCTCTCCTGTGGAACCAACTCCCAGTTTTGGTCCGTGAGGCAGACACCCTGTCTACTTTTAAGACTAATCTTAAAACCTTCCTTTTTGACAAAGCTTATAACTAGAGTGGCTCATGTTACTCTGAGCTACCTTTATAGTTTTGCTGCTATAGGCTTAGGCTACTGGAGGACATCAGGGCCTATTTTTCTCACTCTACTGATTTCTACTGTTCTCCAGTCTACTGTTCTCCAGATTTGCATTGCATTACATTGAAATGACTGTTGTCATTTCAGCTTTTAACTTTTTGTTCTCTCTCTTTTTTCTTCATAGTAGGTACACCTGGTCTGACGTTCTGTTGACTGTGAAATCATCCAGGGAGGACAGATCACCGACTATTACCATCTAATGTAGAACAGATTACTAGATCAATGTGTGCTTCTGTGCCTTTTGTCTGTCTTGTTGTGTCTCTGCTCTGTCTTCTGTAACCCCCAGTCGGTCGAGGCAGATGACCGTTCATACTGAGCCTGGTTCTGCTGGAGGTTTTTCCTTCCCGCTAATGGGTGTTTTTTCTTTCCACTGTCGCTTCATGCTTGCTCAGTATGAGGGATTGCAGCAAAGCCATGTACAATGCAGACGACTCTCCCTGTGGCTCTACGCTTCTCCAGGAGTGAATGCTGCTTGTCGGGACTTTGATGCAATCAACTGGTTTTCTTATATAGGACATTTTTGACCAATCTGTATAATCTGACCCAATCTGTATAATATGATTGAACTTAACTTTGTAAAGTGCCTTGAGATGACATGTTTCATGAATTGGCGCTATATAAATAAAAATAAATTTAATTGAAAGTTATGGCTGTAGAACACTGGATCGTAATCCCGACCAGAGCATAGTGGACAACATACAAAAGTCTGTGTTGCTCAATATTAATTTGAAGTTTGTTACAGTTAAAGCTTGGAGCTACTGTACATAAGCTGTAAAGCGCAGTCACTGTTACTGAATTTTGTCTTCGAGAAGTTTTAAACATAAATTGACGGCTTTTATTTTCACATCTGGAAGTCCTTTCGCACAGTGGAAATGCAGATAACATATGGCAGGTGAAATAAAAGGTTCCGGTAACATTATGCGATGGTGAATTATAGTCAAAACATGCTTTATGTTTTCCTGAAGTGGGTCGTATGATTTTTATATCCAAACTTAATGTGCTTTTTTTAAATTCCAGGAATCAGAGCAGCTGGAAAAATGCCTTCAGTTTGCGTGCTTAAGAGTTAAGAGAAGCAGACATCATCAACAGGCTCAAACATCTTTTTAGTCATGCTTTTAAATCACAGTGTTTTTACCCATTTTTTTTGCTACTTTGAAACTTTTGTCATGTCTGTTGATTATCGTCGACTGACCAGGCCTAAGTCGAAACAATACCCTGATTTTAAGGGGTGATCAGCAAAGCGTAGTTTAACCGACTCCAATTACAGATAATTATAGTTTATTCCAGAATCAGAATCAGAATCAAGTTTATTGCCAAGTAGGTTTGCACTTACAAGGAATTTGACTTGGTGTTGATGGTGCAGACAAAATAAAAGTTAAAAGGATATATATACAGAAGCTATATACACACAGTAGACTGTGCGTTAATGTAACGCAGAAACTTGTAAGTCCTGAACGGGGGAGAGAGACAGTGTCCAGTGTCAAGGGCGGCTCTTGGCCTTGTTGATAAGGCCGGTAGATGGGAAGAAACTGTTCTTGTGGCGTGAGGTTTTGGTCCTGATGGACCGCAGCCTCCTGCCAGAGGAAAGTGTCTGAAATAGTTTGTGACTGGGGTGCGAGGGATCAGCCACAATCTTCCCTGCACGCCTCAGAGTCCTGGAGGCGTACAGATCCTGGAGAGATGAATCACCTTCTCTGCAGACCTGATGACACGCTGCAGTCTGCCCTTGTCCTTAGCGGTGGCACCAGCGTACCAGATGGTGATGGAGGAGGTGAGGATGGACTCAATGATGGAGGAGTAGAACGGCACCATCATTGTCCTTGGCAGGTTGAATTTCTTCAACTGCCGCAGGAAGTACATCCTCTGCTGGGCTTTCTTGGTGAGGGAGTTGATGTTCAGCTCCCACTTTAGGTCCTGGGAGATGATAGTTCCCAGGAAGTGGAAAGACTCCACAGTGTCAATGGTGGAGTCACAGAGGGTGATGGGGGTAGCTGGGGCTGAGTTCTTCCTGAAGTCCACAACCATCTCCACTGTTTTTACAGCGTTGAGCTCCAGGTTGTTCTCCCTGCTCCAGGTCACCAGATGGTCAGCCTCCCACCTGTAGAAGTACAGGGAGAAGAGCAGAGGAGAAAGAACACAGCCCTGGGGGGAACCAGTGCTGATGAGCTGTGAGTCAGAGTCATGTTTTCCCAGCTTCACATGCTGCTTCCTGTCAGACAGGAAGTCTGTGATCCACCTGCAGGTGGAGTCAGGCACACTAAGCTGGGAGAGCTTCTCCTGAAACAGAGCTGGGATGATTGTGTTGAAGGCAGAGCTGAAGTCCACAAACAGGATCCTGGCGTAGGTTCCTGCAGAGTCCAGGTGCTGGAGGATGTGGTGAAGGGCCAGGTTGACAGCGTCGTCTGCAGACCTGTTGGCTCTGTAGGCAAACTGTAAGGGGTCCAGGAGGGGGTCAGTGATTTCTTTTAATTGTTTAGTCTGCATTGCTTGTGAGCTTTCTAATAAAATATTTGCTAGGTATCCTCACCCACAAAACAAAACAGAAATAAACTTGAGGAAAAAATCCCTACTAACATAATTATGTAGAAAAAGTCTTTACGGATCAATATTGTTGATTTTTTTTTAGCAGGACAAGGATACGTTTTTTTCAATAATGAATTTTAAAGGATTGCTGGATACAGGGATACTTATTTGGTAAGCATAAAAAAAACCTTTTCTAACACTAATTACATCTTGCCTCTAAATAATACAATGAACCCTGAAGAAAAAAAATGTTCTATAGGGCTCTTTACTGTTTTATATATTGTAGTAAAAACCTTGTTTACCCATTTAAAATTTTAGATAAAAACCCAATAACTGGTTGTATTTGTGAGAGTTGCACATAATGATTTAAATAAAACTCCAAAACTTATGAGCAACAAGCTTTGCAATAAAGTTTGTTAAAGAGATGCCTCTTCTACATTGATGTCTCTTTGATATGATAATGATTATGTTGTATTAAGTGATGAAGAAGCAGAAGTGCAAAAACTTACATGCAAATTCATACATTTATATACAAGGGTATGCATGTGTTGATTAGAGAATCCACTAGTTCAGACATTCGTAACACAACCTTCGCTCATTTCCATTTCCACTTCATTAATAAACAAACAACCCCAGGATTGGGGAAAGTTTCACGTACATGTAGAAGTTGGGAAGAGCAGCTCAGAGTATGAACCCACACAGAAACAGGAAGACGGCATCATCATGTATGCAGAATACTTTTCAATGAGAGCTCTAAATGTGGTCTCCTGTGAGGCGATTGTATGGTTTTCTCTGCTCAATGTTCATTCATTCTTTTTTATATATATATAGAATAGAATAGAATTCAACTTTATTGTCATTGCACTGTCACAAGTACAAAGCAACGAAATGTGGTTTGCATCTATCCAGAAGTGCTATACAGGATATAAATATTATTTATAAGTGTATGTATAAGTAAAAAGTAATAGTAGGGGACTATAAAATGTTGTGTATAAATATAAATATGGCAGCTATATGCACAGATTATACAGAATATACAGGAATGTTAAGAGAAGGATTATAGATGTATTAGCGGGTTTATAATACAAGATAAATAATGTATATATACATAAATAATGTATATATACTATATATATATATATATATATATATATATATATATATATTAAGAGGGCTGATCTGCCCTCTTAATGTGAACGCTTTTGTTTTCCAACATGTACAGCGTGTCGGTGGAGAGAAGTTGCAGTTTACAAGCTCACAGCAGGCAATGAAAATCACTTAAATGAAGACAGGAGGGATGCTAACTGAGTATAACGAGGAGTTTGGAAGGCGGTAGGATCTGCACTAGAAGTGAATGGAGCTCTTGAAGTGCAACTGGTAATAAAACAGGAGGATGCTGCAAAGAAAGAACAAAACAACAGGGTCATATAGACCTTGTTCTTGGAAGAGACAGACCTCAAAGGAAAAAAAAATTACAGCTCTAGAAAGTGGTAGTTGAGTGTAGAAAAAAAAACTATAACCAGGAGAAGATGGCAAAGCATATACTGCAGCAGTCAGAGGCTTAGTGAGGAATATGTTGCACTTCTCATCACCGGCTGCTTGACATGCAAAAGGTTTTATATAAGAGTTCACATAGCAAAGGAGGTAGCATTTACAATGATCTCACTCCGATTACGTCCCCGAGTCTTCAACATGAATGTATCAAGGGTTTTGCAAAAAAAGTGTCTGAATGTCTATTCAAAACATTAAAGACCTTAAAATTATTATTTATTCAGTAACTTTTCAACTGTAATTACAAGATTGTGCAAGTCCAGCCTGGGCACTCTGAAGACAAACAAACTCGTATAATACTGCTTTGTTTGCTATTTTTTGTTGTTTAGCAAAGATGGAAGAAACAAGTCCAGTTGCTTTGTTTTTTACTTTTTTTTTTCTTACGATTTTTTTTTTTTTTTATCTGAATAAATTTCAAACCGATCATGAAATTTTGTGTACGTAAACAAAGCTAATGATAGATTTAACATTCGCCTGTTCTCCTTGAGTTTAAACATGGTGGTAGAAATAATGTCAGATTTCATTCTCCTTATCGGCGTTGTTGCTCAACGTGACCAGACGTCTCCCAAACTGCAGAATCTGATGTCCAAGGGAGAAACAGGCCCAGAAACAATGGCAAGGAGAAGGAATCCCAACCAACCCTGATAATCGCAGGTCCAGAGATCCACTCCAGTTCCATTTACAAGACGGCCCAACAAAACCCAAATGACGTCGGCTGCTTCTTCCTCTACTTTTCTGGAGCTGGGTAAATTGTCGTATTCAATTAGTTTACAAAATTTATTTTAACGTGTGATGGAATTGGTACTTGCAACAGATAAAGGATACAACCTTCATGTGGATATGAGAATGAAGTACTTAAGAGGAACTTTTTTCTTTGAAGAAAAAAACTCTAAAAGCAGATCTGTATTATTAACCATGTCAGTGTTAACTGAAGGATTATAGGAATTACTGTCATATATACTTGTATTATGCCATGGATTCCTGGGGATGGCACATGGTGTGACTGACAGAAACTTCAGAATTTCTCAGCAGTCAGCTTCTCAATTTAAGGAAAGGCCCTGCAGGCAACTTGTCCCAATGCTGCATCTATAGTGAGGGCCCAGCAGTGCTCCCATCAGATACAGCACTATGAAGTCACCTGATATCTGGCATTTCTGTCCATTTTAGAGCCTGAGAAAATTGGAAGCTATCCTTAAATTTAAAAATCAGCGTGACACAGATGGGGTTTACTTTGGTATGTAAACTGAGACATGATAAAGGAGTCTTAATTATATTTCTTAACTCACCCCCCCCCCCACCAAAAAAAAAGAATAAACCAAGAATGGAGACACTGCAAGGTGGAGATTATTAAATTAAATTTCTCCTGATGACGAGTCACTGACTAAACTCAGCTCTCAGTCCCTGTTGCTGGTGAACTATGATTTTAGGTCAGCCCCCTCCTGTAGTCTTTGTCCATCTGTACAGCTGCTGATTACTTTATGATCTAAAAAATTTAAAGTTCCCTATATACAATCTGGGAGCTCTTTTTTCCAGTTTTTTGTCATGTGCCATGCTCTGCAGAGAGCAGTGCTAGGCATCAAACTTTATATTAAAAGTAAAAAAATTGTGAAGCAGAATAGTAACTTTTTCTGTAAGTTTTGTCCACATGAGTTAGTAGGACTGCACTGAAATCTGCTGTGAGCCAAATTATTGGTGATAATAAAGCGGCATAAATGTTCTAGTGTTAGCCTAATACTTCAGGTAGCTACTAAACAAAACAATCATTCCCAGCAGGCGCGATAGATGATTTTATGGACGACCGTGTCATTGTGATAGCTCTTGAGTCAGATCCCTGTTTTGAAACAAATGATTTACACATATTAGATGACGTGTTTTCATAACATTGTAGTAGCTTCTTTGATCTTAACATTTCCTTCTGTATTCCAAGCGGTAAACTGTCTGGTATCGTCTGTTCTCACCCTGAGCAAGGAAGGTGCTGATTTTTATTTTCAATGTACTTACAGACCATCTGTCACACTCTGGATTAGTTTCAGTCTCAGTTGACCAATATCCAAAATAGAGTAGCAGACAGGTGTTAGCTGCCCTCACTGACAGACCATGACAGTGACCATTGTCAGCTACACCAACTCATCCAAATAGCTTATTACCCGGGTGAAGTAGGAGGCTGTTGGGTGGAAGGAGAAAGAATTTCAGGGCACAGAGAGGGTGATGGAAAGGCGCATGGTTATACACGCCTAATAGACCTGCAGCCAGGGGAGAAATTGTTGCAATCAAAGATACATGAGGCATGCACTTAATCTCATTGCCTTCAAAGTGCTGACCGATTTTTCTTTAATTTTTTTTTAACCAGAAAAATCATTAAAAGTTCTCTGTGGCTCTACCTTCAACACTGTAGACTTTTTTTTTTGTCATTCAACTGTACATTCACAATGCGTGTTTGAGTGAAATTTCATTGCAAGGCTCCAGATGACAGAAGGGAATCATTGTATATGAAGCTATCTGTCATTTGTCATGAATGTAGTGGCAAAGCCAAAAAAAAAAAACATTTTATAAGCACAGAAAACTTATGTGTAAGATCATATCAGTAGTGCAAGTATTCGTAGCAGTATGATGTGCGGCAACAGTGAATGGACCATATAATGGTGCTGATAGTACAGTCAGACACACACACACACACACACACACACGCACACACACACACACACACACACACACACACACACACACACACACACACACACACACACACACACACACACACACACACACACACACACACACACACACACACACACACACACACACACACACATGTTGAGTCCATTTACCATTTACTCAGTACAACAGAGTCCACAGTGACTAGTTTTGAATGTATGGGAGGGGGGATTATTGGGAGTATAGTAGTCTTATGACATGTGGAATGAAGTGTGGAATCTGGTTGCTTTGCATTTGAAGTTTCTGAATCTCTTGCCAGAGGGCAGCAGGGTGAGTAGTCCATGATGGGGGTGGGAGGGGTCTTCTGTGGTTGTCTGTGCCCTGGTCAGGCAGCGTCTATGAGCAGCGGCATGGATGGAGGGAAGAGCTGTCCCGATGAGTCTCTCCCCGCTGGCTTCACCCCTCTCTCTACAAATTTCCAATCTGAGGCATTGGAGGCCCCAAACCAGACAGAGATGCAGCTGGTCAGTACGCTCTCCTTTGTCTCCCTTTACAAAGTAGTGAGGATGGGAGGAGGGAAGGTTTGTTCCTTTCATCCGTCGCAGAAAGTGCAGATGCTGCTGTGATCTCTTTACACGAGCAGAGGAGTGGAGGGACCAGGTCAAAGTGTCTGTGATCCGCACCCCCAGGATTTGATGCCACTGACTGACTCCACTGGAGTGTTACTGATGAGGGGCTGTGGGTGTGTGGCTGATTTTTCCCCAAAGTCAACAATGATCTCTTTTGTTTTGCCGACGTTCAGGATCAAATTGTTTTTGTCACTCCAGTCCAGCAGATATTTCGCATCATTTTTGTGGGGCAGTTTGTTGCTGACCCTGATAAGCCACACCACTGGCACGTCCTTCCTGGGTCATCAGGGGGAAGCGCAGTGGGCTCAGGACAGGGTAATGACACTGGAGGTGTTTTAGCCAACCCGGACAGACTGGGTTCTGTCTGTGAGGACAGAGCACTTCATGATCGTGCGTTTACCGTTCAGTGAGGAAATTGTGTTTTTTTTGGGGCACTGGTACGATGGTTGGAGTCTTGAAACAGGATGGGACAACAGCCTGGACCAGCAAGGTGTCAAATGTCAAATGGTAAATGGTAGATAACACATGGTGAATTTTGAGCATACACTCAAATGGAAACGGTCTAATTTCATGTTGAAAAAAGTAAACAGGATGATTTAAAGTGTGCAGCCTTTCATTGTATTATACATGTCAAAATCATTATAACAATGCCTTTCTGTGCTAAATTATCCATTGAAGTTTGCTAGCATTCTTAAACAAAAATTGACAGCTAACCCTTGAGAGCGATGAATTAAAGGGAGGCCTGCTGTTGCCAATGCATGCATCATTAATTTCTATGAAAATCAAAACTCAACAGCCCCACTTTGAGGCTTTGCCCTTTTATCCAGGATGTTTATATGATGCATTATATAAACAACACCTCACATCATCATCTTCCATTCAAGTCGAAAGCATAAAAGTCTATGAGCTTCAGCCTGAAAGTGCAAGACAGTTATTGTGTTGCACACTTTCCTTTTCGACTCACCCCAGGCTAGATCTTGCAGCTTTCTATTAGGCTCGCTGAAAAGGTGTAGACCTGGATCAAAGATAGGGACGCTTTATCAGATGCTCTCATCTTTCTAAAAGACTCCTGACAATGCCTCACTATCTGCCAAGAAAACAAACCACACATTTGTTCTTGGTTTTGTAAATGTTGACATATTTTCTGCTTTCAAGAAGCTTCTGTCATTTGTCAGAAGCAGCCTCCGCTTAGTCCTACAATATTGTATGTTCGCAGCGTTTGTCTGTATAACAGCGAGGCTGTACTCACAACAACCCCAAAGCCAGTTCAATTATTTGTGAGACACCACAAGTGATGTCTATGTCTGATCTATATTCCCTTATTTGTACAAATTGCTGCCTATTCATGACTAAGCTTCTTACCCAGTTCAGCACCATCCCCCATAATTAATTACGTCACATGCTTTCATTAATCTATAAATGCCTCTAATGCATATTTCTCATAATCTATGTTTTTGATCTTATAATGCATCAGGGACTGGTTTACTCAGTGCTTCCAGGTTTAGAACTGAACCAGGAGAGGCAACACTCTGCTTCTATACTCATTATTTTTTTAACAGACTTTCCTGAAAACCTGAGAAGTGCAGAAAGTTTTCACCTCTTTAAATCAGGACTAAAAAATTGTTTACTTCAGCTTTCCAGTAAACACAGAAAAAGCTGCTTTATCAAGTATAAATGTGTATTGTGTTGCTTTATCAATGTGATGTGGACAATTCATTGCATATGTATATGCATAATTGTATATGTTGCCATTTAATGCACCTTTTCATTGATTTTAATTCCATTTTTCCTGCAAAGCATGCTGAATTGCCTTGCAGATTAATGGCGGCAAACAAATTAACTCGACTTGCATTAAAATAATTAAAAAGAAAATGTCATGCTGAAAGACTGGTGAGGTTAAAGAAAAGGTTAAGTGTTAAGTTTGAATCCCAATAATGATGTCTTGGACAACCAGTTGCCTGTGGAGCTGCCAGTAACGCCTCAGGAGAAAAAGAGGAAGGAGTTGGCAGCAGTGGTTCCTTCATTTCTCAAACACAGAGCTCATCACAAAAGATACAAATTAAATAAGGAGCGTTTGATTGTAATATTGCCATCAATGGCTTTTCCAACTGTTATCGAAAAGGGTATAAATAATGTTCTATGCTGCATTTTTTTGTAGAAATGTGACAAAGTTAACATATCTGTTTTTCATAAAATATGATACCCCTTATTGTCTTATTATCCTTCGGGATAAGTTTGTCTCCTTTGGGGATGTGAATAACTTTGAGTCTAACTCTACACGGATATATATAGTCTTACTTATAGAAGCCAGCCTCAGCTATCAAAGCAGCCATTGTAAAATTACATCATCATCTGGTTTAACAATTTTTAGCTGTGAAATGTTTTCCTTGTGTGTACTTTCAATTGGGTGTCCATGTATGCAAGTTACACAAGGCTGTTTGTGTGTTTCAATGTTTGTCAGAATGTTCCTGTATGGATAGTAATATAGTAATAGTAATATCGTCTTTATTGTAACTGAAACATACATTACAATGAAATTTGCTTTCTGCATTTAACCCATCCCCTTGGGGAGCAGTGGGCTGCCACTGTGCGGCGCCCGGGGAGCAATCTGGGGTTAAGGGTCTTGCTCAGGGACACAGAGTGCCGGCACTGAGGATCGAACCGGGTACTTGCATCCTTCTCTGAGTGCAAGCGCGCTGCTCTAACCACTCGGCCACGACCCCCCACAGCTGTGGAGACAAGTTGTTTGGAGCGTTGAGATTGTCACAAAGGGATAAGGGCTTGTAGGGCCCCTGGAACCGTGGCACCATGGAACAGCACACAGAGTGTGACAGAGAGAAACTTCAGTAGCACCAAGCTAAGATGGGGTCGTGTCGCAGCGCAGACCGGGGACGGTCCAACAGGCCGACATCATCAGAAAATACATGCAAAGCCAAGAGACACGACTGCAGAGTAAAGTCGGTACAAGCTGACGGCACCTGACAATCCACACCAGGATGCCCAACAAAATATAAGTAACACAAAATAAATAACAATTAGAAGTCTGAATACAATCAGGTTACATTGTAGAGTCCCACGGGCCCTGTTTTTGCAATTATGCACAATCTTCACATTTAACACATGTATAAAAAGACAAAATAAAAACGGAGCACTATTGCCTTGCAGCATGAAGGTCCTGGATTCAATTCCTAGTGCGTCTTTCTGCAGGGAGTTTGCATGTTTTCGCTGCACTGTTGGGTTCTCTCCGGGTACTCCGGCTTTCCGGCACAGTCCACAAACATGACTGAAAGGTTAATTGGTCTCTCCAAATTGCCCTTAGGTGTAGGTTTGTGTGCATGATTAGTTGCTTTGTGATGGACTGGCGACATGTCCAGGGTGTACCCCGCTTCTTGCCCAATGAATGCCGGAGATGAACACCAGACCCCCCTGACCCTGCATGGATAAACATATATAGATAATGGATGGGTGGATTTTTAAATGCATCTCACAGTCGTAACTGAATTTTTAAAATAAATTATTCATATTCTACCACCGTCACACAGGATGTCTGGCTGTACAGTTCTGCCCATTAATGATAAACCTGCCAATATTCAATGTTTGCTGCTGAGAACAACAATGTTAAATGTTCCATCTTGCCTGATTGCTGACGGCATCAATTCAAAACCAAAACAGTGTGACAAGAAATGATTTTGAGGGCTTTACATTGCAGGTGCTTAAATTGCTTCTGCCTGTGGCTATTTCTTGGTAATGAGTATAAATGAAGTGAAAAATGTAGATAGACCTGAGCGCCGAGTGAAAGAAATTGATTCCACAGTGGCTGACATCTCTGAGCTATAAACAGGGACAGAGTGAAAGAGCCCGAGACAACGGAGACTCTGCCGAGACGACACGTCCGCCCTCCATGACCCTGCTCCTGTTGTTCTTGCTCTCTGTTTTATAGAATAACTCTACACTTTTTCTCTTTATGGATGTTTTTTTTTTTTTTGCTACTGTATCTCCATGTGCTTGTTAGGTTATTAATAGCTCTGTTTGGCTGTAGAGTAACCTCTCTCTGAAATGTGCCTTTTTTATATATTATAACAGCCAAAATATATTAAAGGCAAGGCAAATGGATGAATGACTTGGCCAAGAGCCCTTTACTTATCGCTGATCTTTGGGTTTTATATTTTTATCTAATTGCTTATGCATGACTCAAACATGTGCAGTAAATTATCTCCACATTTCTAAAGTGCAAAATCAATCAGCGGGTCCCTATCAACAATAATCTATCATGTGGTAATCAAAATAAGTAATGCTCCATATTATTTGTGAATGAAGAGATCGCTACTTCAGAGGGGCCCTCTGCAATATCCCACAGCTTTGGCCAAATTGGATGTACTCCCATGAACTACTTACCACTTTATATTTACTGTCAGTGAACACAGTCGATTTTGGTCCTCCGTCTGCGCACATTTGTCTGGCCCTAATCTGACTCTGCATTTATAAAGATTGTAGGAGTGAGGTTTGATTTTGGCATGCCACTCTCATAAATGCTGCATAATTACAGCTGTTCAAATTCCTTCATGCCTTACCGCTAAAAGGGGAACCACTTGCCTGACGGGATTGGCAGGTCTGCAAGACATTGAAAGCAACATCTAAATTGGAACTGGTTGGCACGGTGATAACCACGATGCTTTTACTGAATGAGAACTGTTGTGAAGATATACCCACCCAAAAAGCACTCAACCCTGTGCCCAGATTTTGCAGTAAAATGTAATGTGTGTTACATATGGTTTTTGCCGTTCATATTTGTAAGTTGTTTTTAAACAGGCTGAAGAATATCCTTACAATAAACAAACTTCACCGCTCAATGTACGTCGCTCGAAGACTTTACAGAAGCCGTTCATTTACAGAAGGGAGAAGGCCGACTGCAAAGTATGAGTAATGTGCTCAAAGTATTTCTTGTTTTATCAACATTTTTTGTCACATTTCTTCTTCAGTGGTATGTATTTGTTTTCTCAATGACAGTAAAACCCCCGAGAAGTGTATGGAAACACTGCACAGGTTTCAGGAGAATTTAGTGACAAAAAAAACTTGGAAGCGGTTCACGAAGAGGACCAGAGTAGACTGAAAAGGACACATTGAGATTCATGAACCAATCCCAGGTGAAACCAGATATTTACATACATTGTGTAAAAAGACACAATCCCTGACTAACATTAAATCAAACAAAACATTTCCCCCTTTAAATGAGTTAGGATTACAAAAATTACTTCTGTTTGCTAGAAAAGATTATTGTAGAATATATTTAATTGCTTAAATTCAGAAGTTTACATACCATAACAATTCTTAGCTTTTAAAATGTATTTAATGGCTTAGTAAGCTTCTGATTCTGAAATTTTTATTAGAATTATTTATTAGATAAATGTCCAATAGATAAGTAAAACTTGATTGTAATATGTGCTGGCATACCCATGTGGAAATGTTGTAGGTTATGTAAAATTGTTTTCCTTTTGACAACAATGGACAACTGTGATATATTTTTAGCCTGAAGTAATGGTGCTGTTAACATTTTTAGATCTCAGTATTCCTCTGTTGCTGTTTTTGTTACTGTATTGTGTTATTTTGTGTGGCTGGCTTTGCCTGCCGAGGGACTGGAAGTGGAAATTATCTCTGTGGTAATCAATGTGTATTGTCTCTTTTACAGATAAATAAATACAAAAACATTCAACAAAATGGAGGCCCAGTGGTGGGTTTATTCGAAGGCAACACCTCAATCCCACTGCTTCCTATTGTGACATAATAAAAAAAAAAGAACATTAATCAGGCAAGATATTAGGAAAATAAATGAGGACCTCGAGGAGTTTGGCTCCACCTTGGATTTAATTTCTCTTTGTTTAAGACATTGTATACAAGTTTATACAGCATGGGCATCTTCAGCCATCATGCCGTTTAGGAACAAGAAAGGTTCTGTGTTCCAGAGGTGAATGTGTCTTGATGCCATCAACCTCGAAAGCAAAAGACCCTGCGGAAGCTTGCTGAGGCTGGTAAAAAATGGTCTTTATATACAGTAAAACAAGTCCTGCACAGACATGACCTGACATGCCACTCAGAGAGGAAGAAGCCGTTGTGCTGAAAGAAACTATCAGCACATTTAGAGTAAAAAGGACAATTTCTACCCGCTGCTTCTGTTTTGGTAAATGTATAGTTGTTGAAAAAGAAAGGTAGCCTTGGCTATTTGTTTTAGTAAATTAATTATGACCTATAATTAGGTTTCAAGTAGGGCTGCAGCTATTGTTCAGTGTTCAATCATGCATGTTAAACTGTTCTGGTTCCAAACTATTTCCATGCATTGAACCTGCTTCTTGTATTTCCACTAACACTGAAGCACAGGCTCTTGAACATGCCCGCCATAAAAATTGCACCATAAAAGATAAAGCCTGTAAATTACTTTTCATTGGAAACCCTTTGCAGAATGTTTTCATTTCATTAAAAAAAAAAAAACAGAAAAAAAGCCTATAGACACCATGGTGTTGCATAGTTTTTTTTCAAGGATAAGATGGCATGGTGTTTGATACAGGCTTTTGTGTTAATTATTTAAGATGCTGTGCGGCGGTTGCTTTGGCACTGCTGGAAGACCACGCAGACGGGAGAATTAGGAGGAAACACGGTTTCAGGGATCAAAGATTACCTGGCCGGTGGTGATGACTGGATAATAAATATGCTGAAGGCTCATCAAAGTAAGATAAAAACCCAAATCTGTGATTGGGCTGCCTAAATATGACAATTTCAATCTTTTTGTACATCTGCTTCTGGAAAGATTTCTTTGACACCAAATCAGTTTGAGGTCAGATAAGCTCCTGCTCACATAGCAGATATAGTCTATCTCCTTTGGAAAAGTAAAAGTCCAATAAAGTATGATTCATTGGATAGAAACTTGTCAGCATTAGTAAAACTAGAACAATTCTGTCTCAAAACGTAAAGATGCACAGTCCATGCAACTCACTCCCATCTCTTATCCTCTTTGTAATAACTTCCTTTGGTTTTTCAAACTCTGTACCTCAGTTAGGCCATGAATATTCAGGAGACTGCATTTGCTTTTTGATACCTTTTTAAATACCAATTGCGTTGGTGGACTACCACCCAAAAACAAAAACAAAAAAAGCAAACGGTAATTTACCTATATTTGTACTAACCAGTTCACCAGTTTATGATGCAACTATTTGATTTGCTACAAATCATGTTTTGTTGTAATGAGGTTGTGTTGAGAGGATATTTTTCTCTAAGGATTTAGAAGATGAATAGTCTGAATAAGCTGATACTATTCAAAATAATAATAATAATAATGTTATTATTATTATTTATACAGCTCATCTCATTAAGACAAGGGTTCCCATCTAGAAGCAGAGACAGCTCCACATGTTAAGCCTGTGCTCAATAAACAAGATGCTGCCAAATACAGTAATGATGAAAATAAAGTAATCTATATTTTTTTCATTCAAGGGGTTTGTGTGTTAGGACCAATTTGGCCTTTAATATGTTATAAAATAAAGGTAAATATAACCTGAAGTGTACAAAACTACACTACAGATACATGTTAGAGGTTAAACAAAGAATCCAACATGGGAAAATTGAGTGGAAAACTAAGTACACTTTTGCTGCTTCCCTGCAATGTAAGGGTGAAAGTATTGGCGTTTACTCCATTATATACATGTAATCAGACCTATGTAGTTAGGAAGGTAGACATAGTGAATGCAGAAAGTAGATTTTGACATGAAACATTAAATTATACAGTTTTGCCTTGTGCCTGGACCCCCCCAGGAGACTACTTGTTGGGAAAATAAAATATGCCCCGACTTTCAGACCCTTCCTGTCATTAATCACGCAGGCTCCCAGCATGTACTTCGCTGTCACTCTCCTGTCTCCTGCTCCCCAAAAAATATCCACCAGTACAAAATAAAATTTAGCACAAAAATTAAAGAAAATGTGTCTGGTACTTCTTCAAGGCAATAATGACTCTTGATAATGAATCTCATACTGTTTCATTTCCCCTTAAATGGTGCAACATTTGTACAGAAAATTATTTCCGGGTTGGGCAGTAGAGGTGAGTTTGTGGAATATGCCCATCAAAATGTATATACTCCTTAGTTTATTGGATTGAATAATTCAAAAGTTGAAGAAAGAAGACATGTTGCCAATTTACCAGTTTATTCATTTAATCAAGAGTGTGAGGGAGAAATGTACACAACCACAACAGTCTGGCACCTCTGCTTCATGCTTAAATCACCAGCTTGGTCACACAGTGCTGTGGCCAAGCTGGTGTCACCCGACCACAAGTGGTTGTGTTTATCATAATGGTAAAAAGAAGATGGTCAGAGCTGAATAGGGCGGGAGACAATGGGCCGGCCAGTGGGACCGTGTCTTATGTATTCAATACTTGGTTGGGTCTCTTTTTGCATGAATTGCTGCACCAATGCGGCATTGCAAGGATGTGATCCACCAGTAGTTCTGCTAGGATGTAATGGAACCCCAGGTGGCTTTGATAGCAGCCTTCGGGTCATCTGTGTTGTTCTTTCGGGTGTCTCTCATCTTCCTCTTTACAGTACTCCATATATTCTCTGAAGTTCAGGTCAGGTGAGTTTACTGGCCACATTAACAGCATGGTCATTGAACCAGCTTTTGGTACCTTTGGCAGCGTGGTCAGGGGTCCGTTCTTCGCACGTTGCTTAAAACATCCAAGATCAAATGACACATCCAAGATGATTTCATCCGGCTAATCATGATCCGGCTAATTGGGTTCTTCGAACACACCTGCTGTTTATGATTAGTATGGCTGGATTGAGTTATCTGAGAAACCTGCGCGTTCATGCATTTGTTTAAAAGGGGAAATGTATCGATAGTAGAAACAATGATCAGCAGCGCTGCTATTGGCTGATCAGCATGGCCAAAGAACGCCCACAGTTTTTCTCCCAAGCAGAACAAGAGCTTGGAAGGTTATGCTGAATTTGAGTCATTAATTAAAACGACAGGGAACACCTCAAAGTCTGCTAAAGCCAGGAGAGCGGGCTGGCAAAAAGTAGCAGACAAATTACATGCATAAGTGCTGTCCATGTTAGATGTTTCTATCACTTTCTACAGTATGTATTTTTGCATTTTAATAATTTCATATTTACTTTGTTCTTTTATGTCAGAGCCTCCACCGGACACATTAGAACATGGGGAAAAAAGTGAAGTACAAGATTATTCTGCAAAAATGGTAGCCTTTAATTATTATACTATATTTTAAAAAGACACTTTTTCCTCTTTTTAAAAGCCACTGTTAAATGATGTATTTGTCTGTTTATATCAGCCACCAAGAAAAAGCCTGAAAAAAAACAGGTTCTTTTTACTTTTGTTGCATGAGGCATGTTTCACCCTTTCATTTTCTTTCACAAAATGACACATAGTGCCATCCGTTCCCTATATAAACGGCATCTTCAACAAAAAAATTAGTATTTTGACCTGAAAAAACACAAATTAAGAGGAGCAAATTGAACTCCACAACTTGAAAAATTGCACTAGAGATCGAGTTGCTTCAAAAGGACCTTCAGATGTTCTAATACACCATTTCACAGTAGTATTGCTGACTTTACATAACTATCTCTTATTGCAGGCAAAAGATGACTTGCTGGCTTTTCTTTATAAAGAATCGTTTAAATAAAAAGACAGGAACTAAGCATTATTTGTTTCGTCTTTTATTAAACATTAAAAAATGGTGTTCCACAATTCTGTCCTGTCCTCTGCCACTAGGTGGTCCAAGTGCGCTGGCTGGACAGACTTCCCTATCTCCTCCTCTTATAAAGCTACGATCTAATCCTGTTTACATGAAATAAGCCTGCTCGCGAGCAGGTTTAAGTTTGCGCACATGTTGCTATGACAGCAAGTCCGGAATGAGTTTCGAAGAACCAAACGTTCCAAGATCATGCCAAATCGTCAACAATCAAATCCAGCTAACTGAGTTAGCGACGTACGAAGAACGGACCCCAGGTGTCAAGTCTTGCTGTAAAACGTAACAAACATCTCCATAAAGCTTGTCACTCGAGGGAAGGGATAACTCTTCCTCCAGACTCTGGTACCTTTGATATTCAACTGAAATGAAAACTTTATTTTCATCTGACAAGATAACTTTGGACCACTGAGCAACAGCCCAGTTCTTTTTCTTCCCAGTCCAGGTAAGACACTTGTAGCCCATATAGAGGATAAGTCTGTACGTAGTGTCCTCAGGCCATTCGTTGTGAAGATCCACCAAATTCTTCAATTAGTTTTAATCTACAATCCTCTCAAGACTGCTGTTATCCTTGTTGCTGGTGCACCTTTCTTCATTAACAACTGCCTTCTGTGGAATACCTTCCTTGTGCCGGGTGTCAATGACTTTCTTCACATCACAGACTTGTTATCAGTGTATCAACCCTCAAGAGCACTAAGGTCTTCTGGCTCCAGCCTTCTGTGCGTACCTAGAACCAGAACTAAACAAGGAGAAGCAGCATTTAGTTCCTACGCTCCACTTATCTGGAACAAACTTCCAAAATACTGTAAAAGTGCGGAAAACATGAGTTCTTTTAAATCAAGATTAAAAACACATTTGTTTAGGACTGTTTTTTTTTTCAGGCTTTTTCTTGGTGGCTGACAAACACATCATTTAACAGTGGCTTTTAAAAAGAGGAAAAAGTGTCTTTTTAAAATATAGTATAATAATTAAAGGCTACCATTTTGTAGAATAATCTTGTACTTCACTTTTTTCCCCATGTTCTAATGTGTCCGGTGGAGGCTCTGACATAAAAGAACAAAGTAAATATGAAATTATTAAAATGCAAAAATACATACTGTAGAAAGTGATAGAAACATCTAACATGGACAGCACTTATGCATGTAATTTGTCTGCTACTTTTTGCCAGCTCTCTCTCCTGGCTTTAGCAGACTTTGAGGTGTTTTAATTAATGACTCAAATTCGGCATATTTGACTGTTTTTGACTGTTCTAGTTAAACTGTTCTACTGAAACAGCATTAGTTCAACTTTTTTAGTCCAACTGTTTATTGATGTTCTATTTTGTTTCTACATTTTCTGTTTTCTTTTCCTGTATTTTAATCATGTAAAGCACTTTGCATTGTCTCTGTACTGAATTGTGCTATACAAATAAATATGCCTTGCCTTCTTCTGGACAACTGTCAAGTCATCAATTTTCCTCATGATCGTGCTGCCTACTGACTAAGACTGAGACCATTTAGAGGCTCAGCATTGAG
This sequence comes from Fundulus diaphanus, assembly GCA_037039145.1. Taxonomy (NCBI): domain Eukaryota; kingdom Metazoa; phylum Chordata; class Actinopteri; order Cyprinodontiformes; family Fundulidae; genus Fundulus; species Fundulus diaphanus. Next base: position 43,671,869 of record CM073121.1, on the reverse strand, counting down.
TCAATTCGCTGTTTAGGGTATCCCACTATTAGTTTCCATTATTTAATTCTTCACAAATCTTTTTCAAATTTTCCCGAGACACAGAATTATTTTCATTATCTGCAAGTCATCTTATTACAATAAAAATTGGAAATATTTCACTCTATGAGTAATTAATATAAACTATTAGTAGAACTTTTTGCAATTAGCAACAAAATTAGCAACCTTTTTTTTTTTTTTTTTACAATATTCTAGTTTTCTGAGATGTACCTGCATGTGAAAAGAATACTTGCACATTCACCCCAAGACTCACAAATAAAAGGTATACAGCTGACCTATATCTGCACATCAGAGTGGTAGTACCAGAGCAGAAATTGTGTTGTCTAACTGAAAGCCACAGCTTTTTTTTTTTTTTTTTTTTTTTTTTTTACATACAGTTTTTGTCATAAGCAGTAATTCACATCTCTGGTAAATTACAGCCAGTCTGGGCTCACCACAGATAACTTATAAATCTTGGGGTAGGCTGTCAGTTGTTAGGTCTCCAAGCTGCTGCACAGACATTTCTCCTGACATCCTGCTCCTGAAATGGCACAGAAATCTTTTTGTTTATGAACTTTTACCCGTCTTAGCTGCCTTGTATGATTTTTGGTTGAGTGGGTGGGTGAGGTTCTTGGTTTCAGATATGGGAATGTAAATCACTGCAAGCTTTATCACAGCATAAAAGAAAAAAAACAATGATATCTGCCCTTTTTTTTTGCATAACTGTAAGTAATAGCTACCCTAAATGCCGCTATGAAGTCATCCTTCTGCTCAACAACTTTGCCCTTTGCTGGGAACCCACCCACAGGGAAGATGACAAGAGAGAGATAATCTATATTATTTATCTCGACTTGGAGTTTCACTTTTTTATATAAAACGTCATGCGTGCTTCAACTTCTTTTACAAAAGATGCTGCAATGAAATGGGAATTTTAGAGCGCTCTGACCTCAGCTATTCTGAAATAGAGGTCTACAAAGGTCAATAATAGATGTTAGTTTACAGGTCCAGTCTGAATAAAAATATAAAAGGCAGAGAAGATAGTGATGGTAATCTTCATAGGCTGTAGACCAGAAAGATAAGGACCTGTTCAACAAGGGAAGGGACTCTCTTGTGTCTAAAATGGTCTGTTTAGATGAGCAGCCATCATCTATCATTGAAAAAGTCGCATCAAAGAAACAAACAGATAAAAAGCCCACAGATTTCCCCCCCCCTTAAGTTTAGATATGCTGGTTGAAGTTCAAACAGGCAGACAGCAGAGTAAAATTATATAATCACTGGGGGTTAATTCGAGCCAAGGCTCTGCGTGGACCTAGCACATATGCTTTTCTCTCCCGCTTTCTCCAGACTTTAATTTATGCAAAGCTACAATTTTCTGTAACTGCTTTCAAACACAACACATCAACTTGCCCCCTATTCCTACTGTGCCAGTGCAACACGACGCATTGATGGACTCACAGAGTGAACTGCAGAGGAATAATATGAGCTGTAAAAGCGGAACTATTTTGCAATTGTTTACAGAGGTGCCAAAAAAGGGCACAGGCATCCAAACCTTCACGCATCTCCGCACAATTATTTGAAGGCTTTATCAAACAGCAAATTGACCTCAGTCGTAACACTTAGTCACATATGGAAGACAGGTAACCACGTGGCAAAGAGCAAAGAGATAGGAAGAATAGAATAAAAGCTAGAGTCTGCATTCTTAGAATAAAACGAGGAGATTGTGTATCCTTCCATCGGTTTGTGTGCAGTTTTGCAGATGTGTGAGCATTTCCTGGGGGCTTACTGGATGCTACTTATGAACTTTCCTTTCTTCCCTCGCTTTGCAGCTTTGCTCTGTGACAAATTGGTTGAGATTATAGTATTATTAGAACCAATTGTCCCTTAACATACTTTATGTTAATTTAGTCATTCGTAATGTTCGAGTTTAACGTTGCTGCAGTACTTTTGCTGCACATACTATCCCGGGTTTGTTTGTGATAGCATTATGTTACAGTTTATTTCCAAGCATATGTTTGATGTTAACACTATTGAGCTGTTTGTTATCTTCTGTTAAAGGTACATTTGTTAAATTACTCGTCAATATTTCTTTGTATAAACTCACCACTTTCTGTTCCCTTGTCTAGATCCTAACTCCAAGACATGTGTATGGGAGGAGCCGGCCCAGCACTTCCCGTTTGTTTAACTTTTTGATGTCATTGATTACATCACTGGGTTAAACCAGGTGACGGGTTTTCTTTTTTTGTATGGTATTGTTAATTTTTTTTAAAGTTATCTTTGAGTCACACGCTATAGATTGTTGTATTTTGTAAACCATTTAGTTGTGTAGATGTGTTATAATTAGATGAAAATAATCTCATTCTTTGTTTAAATTGTATTGTTTGGTTTAACCTTAATTCCTAATGGGGAAAACTGATTAGATTCAGGTGTGTTTCTAGTTTTTTTTTCTTAATAAAAGCTGTAAGACGTTGGCAATTGGGGGAAGGATTTGGTTCACACTCCCTTGCAGTAGGTGGCGGTAATGCGCCTTTAAGTTATTTTCCAACTGTCATTAAAAATCACAAAAGAAGAAGAAACTGTTAATAAATCTAAAAAAGAAGAACCAACATAGACTACTGTTGCTGTGTATCCACCACCTACATTGACCCTAGTTCCACCCTATCTCACACTGCCTTAGTATGGCCTTAATTTCTTCCATCTTTGGCACAACTGGTCCTCCATTCTGTGTCAAACCTAGGAGGATGGGTCACAAGATCAATACTAAATTACAGTAGATATCTTAAGAAACTACTCGTACGTAAGATGGGTGGTTTAAAATTTTGTGCCTTATTTCCAGACGTTTCCAGGTTCAGTAAGTAAAAAGCCGGTCCAGGGATTAGTCCTAACCATTTGCATTTCCAGTTCCACAGAATAGATGGGGACTAAAACGATCTGGTAAAGTGAACAGGATGAAGGGAATACAGGCATTACTCTCCCCTGTGAGATAAAGCATGATTTTACAAACATAACAGAAACAAAATGATAGAAGAAGAAGAAAACTTTATTTGTCATTGCAATTGTACATTCCAATGAAATTTGACCTCTGCATTTAAATACATTTCATAGCGCCCAGGGAGCAATCTGGGGCTAAGGGTCTTGCTCAGGGACCCACAGTGGCGGTCTGCGGGGATCGAACCGGGTACTTGCAACCTTCTCAGAGTGCTAGTCCGCTGTTCTAACCACTGGATTCCCCAAAAATGAGCTTACTATCACTATTAGGTTAGAGTTGTGCAAACTTAATGTGTACAACTTGCACATACTACATTTTTTTAAGTTCACAAAAATTGTTTACATATTTTTTTTTTAAGGCAAGGCAACTTAATGCATCTCACACTGTATGACATGCAAATTTCAGCTGTAAGCTCTATCTTCCAAAGTAAGTTAAGTTCATATAAAACATAACCTGCAGCAAACCAGCACCATGGGATCAGGACTTAGTGTCCTTAGCATGAAATCCAAACCTGGAATGACGTCAGGATATATTCAGATACTGATACGGGACCAGATCAGTCCCATTTCTTCTAGCCCACTAATTAAAGGCAACGGGGGGTCAATGGGTGGGGTGCTATCCTGAGAACAGAGGGTTGCATAAATCTGAACATGAACTGGCCCAAGCTGGTTTGGATGATGTGAATAAGAGGTGGTGCACATAAACAGAAGCATAAAGCAGCTGCATATAAGATGAAAAGGTGCTAGACTGGATCAGTTTGGTCTTTAACTCTTAAATGAAATATTGCTGCATTGCATGCAGCCTTTTTAATTGCATTGCTCCCTTCATCCAACGCTTAGAGATTTAAGCAGCTAGATAAGTGCTGAAAGCCACTCTGAAGTTCTGTGATTTAGATAATACACATTTTCTCTTGGCAAGAGCTGTTCTTTGGGGCAGAGGTGATCCCACATCCCTCTCTGGGATAAGGAGCTTCTCAGGGTTCTGACTCCAAACTTTTAGTCAACTTATCTCTCCTCCTCCTAAGTGAAGAATTATCATTAAACGGCAGTGATTTTCAAAACAGTGATCATGCAACTGCCAAGCAGATGAGAAATTTTTCATTAGCCACCCGGAAACCTTGCAGGTTATAAGTGAAGTTCAAAATGAAATTCAAAATAAATAGTATCTCAAAGCAATTCCATTTTTTTTTTCTTTTTTTGCTTTTAAGATGAATAAATCTATTCAGTGCTCCCTGACTGCCTTCGCAATAAATACACCTTTCTAAGCTTTCTGTCTAACAGCCAGGATAATGGCAGGGAAAATGGCTTTTCATGCTGACTTTTTCTGAAACAACTCAGACTCTGAAACACAGACTGTGAAATGTGAGGAGTCCAGCACGACGAGGCGCTGCCGTCTGCAGAGCCGGGTGACATCCTGCATTTTTTCCCCTCAGGCCAACTGAGGCAACACAATCTAAGTGTCATCAAAAGGAACATGGATGTCTGGGTATGAAACCACAATGACTTGACAAACAAGACCCTATTGTGGGAGCTTGATCTATCCAAAAAAACACAAGAGAACTACCTCTGTATCAGCCGCTGAGCAAGTTTGTTGTCCCCCTCAGCATCATTTTCAGCCCGAGTGTGAAAACTCCAAAATGTAGGGCAGACCTTTTTTACATTTGCGCCCTCCCTCCTTTTTGTGTCTTCGGGGCTTAACGGAGTTGTTCAGACGCTGCCCTGATCACAGGATTTTCATTTGTATCTCCTCCTCCTCTCTTCTATGAAGCACCTGAACACAATACGATTTTCTCTTGCAAAACAACAACTCCAGCTGGAATCGTTTGTGCAGCCAGACCAACTCTGTTGAACTGCTCCTTCTTTTTTTTTTATCTGTATCTACCTTGTGTCCTATGGACTGTGATGGGTGATCAATATCACTGGACTGGCCCCACTTCTGCGTCTTTTTCAGGAATAGACAAACCTACACCAATGCTGCAATAGAGCTAAAAAAACACGTGCTGTTTATGTTTATGGACGCCTCTGAGTCCTCGTGCCTATGGGTGGCGCCCCTCTGATTGTCTGGGGACGGGGAGTACTGATTGACCCAGTTACAAGAGCAGTGGCACAGTTAGATCAAGAAACTCATTCATGCATCATGAGCTACTCATTGCCAAAGTGGATGGCTAACTCATGTTTTCTGTATGGTTCTATGGTCCTCGTGTACTAATCAAAATGTTCTCAAGACCTGCTGACTGTGCCAATGATTTCAAATACTGCACCTTTTTCAGAAAATATTACTGCCTACTTTGTAGCATGAAAAAACTTCAAATAACTAAATTCTTTAACAGCTGAGTTCAATTCAGTTCACGCTGGCCGATTATGGTCAGGGCTGCAGAATAAAGAAGTTACTGAAAAATAAGCAGTCCGACAGTAGGACGTGGGCTGAAAGACCAGCGAGACATGATCTGTTCTAAATAAATTCAGGAGCAGGAGGACAAATAGAGTCATTGGCATCTATTAGTCGAGAAGGAGTTACAAGGCCAATTCTAACTGATTCACAATGGAGAAAACGTTTAACAATGGAGAACCTTCCCTGGAAAGTCTAGCCAATCAGAATTACTTCAACAATATGTCCCAAAATCATCCAGGAGGTCACAAAAGAACCCAGAACTTCTTAAGCAGGGGTCACCAACCTTTTTCAAACTGAGAGCTACTTTATTGGTGTTGCATCCCAATACATTTTTCATGCTTTGCTATAGATATTGTAATTTTTAAATTGACATAAATGCAAATGTAATTAAACAAGAAGAGTAACGGAATAAAATACAGGCAGGTTAAATAGACAGGGGTCAGGCAAGCTCAGATAATCCAGAAATAGGATTGGTCAATGACACAGGTAATCAGTCAGAAACAGGCAGGAAAATCAGGTTTACAGGGGTCAGGCTGGCTCAGATGGGGTCAGTATCTACAGGTTAATTAGAATAAAGCACGCTGGATAAGACTCACCAAAAGGCTCGTAATGATCTGGCACTCATGACTAGTCTGAAGGTTGGTTATATAGTAACAGAAGCAGGTAGATCAGATGAGCGGTAATGCGGAATGGGCGGAGCTAAGCAGGTGTGTGAAATGAGTGATCAGACCAGGCATCAGTGCTGAGATCATGACCCAAAACTAGGGCTGCGCAACGATTCAAATCTTTAATCGCGATTAATCGCATAATTTGCCTGATTAATCATGATTAATCGCATTGTATGCGCAAACTCCAAGAATTAATTCAAAAGTAGTGTAAAGAGCACTTTTATTTTAATGTTCTGCTGCCATATGAACAAAAGTGTTGTAACATTTGTAGCACTTATCAGTAACACATATTTAGTCTAAAGCTCAACTTAAACATGTAAAACAAAAAATAGCAATAATAATAAATTAAAGCTTATTGCCACTGACAGGAAATTCTCTTTATGGGGAAAAAATCTACCAAAAACAGCCAATTTCTGAGGTAACAGCAGGGAGCAGCATTACCATTTTATGTTCAATACCAAAGTGTGAAGCACAAAAAAAGGTCTACAGTAGCTATCCACTTCACCATTACATTGGTTAGCTTCTCTGAGTCATTGAATTGTTTGGTGACGTCTACAGTGTGTTTGGCATTTAAGTGATATGTTAAGCTCAAGGTGCTCCGGTGATAAGAAAGTTTAACTTGGCAGTGGTTACAACTAACTTGTTTCTGTCATATTCGATGCTGGAAGAACTTTAAACTGAAATGCTTGCTAACTCGATATGCTTGCATGTTTATTTAACGTTAACACGCGTTTTTTTGTTGTTGCTTTCTCGTGTGCATATAGTGAATGGCAGGGAAAAAAAAGGCAAAAATACATGGATAATTTGAAGCGAGAAGCGACTTCACCGACGGCGTCGATGCAGATCACCCCCGCCCCCCCCCCCCCCCGCTTCGCCAGTAATCCGCGCAAAACTTGTTCCGGCCGCCAACTCATCCCCTCGCCTAAGCTAATTCTCGCAGGAAACACCACCTTCCCCATGTCAGCTTTCTTTTTTCCGTATGTCAGCTTTGTTTTTTTCCGCGTTTTGCTTTTTCCAGCCAGCACCTTTCTTCCTGTTTGAATCCGAGGCTGGGCTGACAGCGAGGTTATTGGCGCATTATCGCCACCTACTGTTCTGATTCAAACCCCTACACCACAGCAACAGACCTTCACAAAATAAAAGCATGTGAGCAACATGCGTTAATGCGCGATAAAGTAAATATCGCTGTTAATAGTCTAATGAATTAACGCAAAATTAACGCGTTAACTTGCCCAGCCCTACCCAAAACATTTGAAAAAAAGGATTCTGTGGACTGACGAGACAAAGATGGAACATTTTGGAAGTTGTGAGCCCCGTTACATCTGGTTGGAAACTGCCAGCATTTCAAAAACACATCAGACCAGCAGTCAAACATGGTGGCGGTGGTGGGATGTTCTATGGCTGCTTTACTGCTTTAAGAGCTGTACGACTTGCTGTAACTGAGGGAACCATTAAATATCCACCCCAGCAAAACAATCTCTGAAGAAGAATGTCGGGCCATCAGTTCATGACCTTTATCTCACATATACTAGGGTCAGACAACAGGAAAATAATCTAAAATAGATGCAAACAGAAACAAAATCACGGCTTTGGAGTGACCTAGTCAAAGTCTGTAAATGTAATTAATATTCTCTGGCATGACCTCAAACAAGCTGTTCCTGTTTGAAATGGAAAAAATACAAATCTTCAAAGAATAGTCCAAATTCCTCCACCATGATGTAAAAGATACATGGCCTGTTATTGACTGATAAACAACCAGGGGCGGCAAAACCAGTTGGTAGGTTTAGGCAGTGAGGAATTTTTTTTTTACCTTTAGCACAAGGTTGATTCAAGTTTTTACAGTAATATTTAGAAACTATTATTCTAAAACAGTTTTTGTATTTGCCTCGGTTTGATGATCTGAAACATCTAAATGACAAAGACTCAGACAGAATAAATCTGGAAATGGGCAACCACCTTTTTAAAGCACTGTATTTTTCATTTTTTATATTCCCTATTTTGCCTCCCTCCTTCTTTGATTTGCTCAACACATAATTCTTCCTTGCCATAAACTCACTGCTCAGTTTTGGAACCACATCTCTCTACCCATCGGAATTTCAAAGCACTCCCAAGCTCTCTTCGCTTCCCTCCTCCATCTTCTCAGGCTTAGGGAAAGAGGATGGGGCTGCAACTTGTGCCAGCAAGCACATTTCACTTTTGGGCCAAAAAGCACATGAAAGAAATATATTTTTGCAGCGTTCAGCATGGTAACATTATCGCTTGCTGCCTTTTTACCATATAGTCACCTTGCTTAAACATTCTAGTTTCAACATATTGGCATTAAGAATTTAATTGGCATATTTTTTTTACCACTTTTATCAGATCATTTTCACACAGAACCTAAGGTGTTGCAGAAATTTTGTCCCGCTGGATTAAGCATTTGACAGTGACAGATGCTCCTTTAATGAATATCTTAAAAGCAATTCCTTTGGAGCGACTTCCAAATGCTGCAAGTGAAATGCACGCCCATCTTTCACTAGAAAAAGTTCTTACAAGATGATTAAAAAAATGTCCCTACTAAACTTTGCACAGGCATCTACTAAACTTTAAACCAAATATTTCATGTGAACTTACTTATATAACGATAACAGCTTCCTTCTTTTCATACTGTAATGCATTGTAAATGTATTAATCACCCATTGCACATAGTAAGTGATTTTTTTGCCTTATTATTATAATTTTTGTTCGCAAAATTGATCAAGTTCGATCAGATCAGATAAAGAATGTCTGTGGACATCGATTTTCAAGTCTTGCCACAGATTCTCAGTTGGATTAATTCAGGACTTTATACTTTCATCTAACCCATCATAATGAAGCTCTGGCTGTAGGTTTGGGGTTCTTATCCTGCTTAAAGGTGAACCAGCATCAAGCTTTTTTGAGGACTAAGTGGTTTTCTTCCAGGATTGACTTGTATCTAGCTCCATCCATCTTTCCATTAACTCTCAGCATCTTCCCTGTACCTGCCGAGGTAAAACATCCAGGTAGCAATGATTCTGCCATCATGTTTCTCTTTGTGTAAGATGTGTTCAGTTTTAGTTTTCTGCACACATAGAGTTCTGTCTCTATGCTGAATTTTGGTCTCGTCTGACCAAAGCACGTTCATTCACAAGCTTTTTAGGACGGGTTGACCATTAGTTTTACTGCCAATCAAGGATTCTTCTACCTGTGAATCAGGTAGTAGAATCCTTCATTCTACTCCTTCAACGTTACAACGAACCTCTTGGCTGCTTCTCTGATTTATGCTGACCTTGCCTGGCTACCCGGCTTATGTCGATGTGTATGTCTTAGTGGTGCTGCAGTGGAGCTATCCTCTAAATTAACAGTATTCTGATACATTTTCAATGCTTAAGATGTTGTTTTATAACTCAATCCTGGTTTAAACTTCTCCAAAACTTTGAGCTGTCCAGTGTGTTCCATGCTCCTTGTGGTGCTGTTTATGTCACAAGTTGAGCTGTAAGACCCACCCACGGGCAGGAGGCAGACAGAATCAGTCTGAAATTGTGTATTTATTGAAAAAAATAAATAAAAATTACAAAGCTGCAGAGGAAACAAAAGGGAAAGTACAAGGAGCTAACCACTACAACATGGGGCTGGTAAGTGGTTAACAGGAAGATCTGATATTGAGGGAAGAAAGTAATAAAATGACTGTGCAGCAGCTATATAGACCGAGGCACTCACAGAGACTGGGTAGATTATGCAACTGGGGAACATGTACAAAGGCAACTCTTAAAGGTGGACCAAGGGAAACACAAGGATCAATGCAACTGCAATTAAACACAAGAAAGCACCTAAGAAACACAAACATTACAAAAATAAAGTCCGAACGGTCATGAGAGTTCTCCAATAAACCCCTAAAACAGAACAGCTGCATTTATTCTGCGTTTAAATATACACAGATGGACCCTATTTACTAATAAGGTGATTTCAAAGTAAGGTTGGTTAGGATTTCATTTAGGGAGTAAAGGGTGTTGAAAAAAATGCACACTTTTCTTCTACTTGGAAAAAAAACTGAATGATTTTTTTCCACTCCACAATTACCCACAACTTTGGTGGTCTGAATACATTACATTAAAGTTTCTGGCTGGCATCTGACAAAAAACATGAGGAGGTGTTAATATTTCTTGCATCCACAGAGTCAGTAAAGTAGCTGTTTAGCAACATTTTTGCACATAGTGGAGTTTTACTTGCAAATACACTTAGAAGCTGCAGCTCATGATAATTTATGCAGTCTTGTCCATGCTCACATATTTGTGAAATAAAAACAAATTACTTTTGTGCATAATACCAGGTTTGGTTCTTGAAGCATTTGTTTAATTATAGCAGAGATGTTTGCCAAGTCAAGCAAATAACCAGGAGAAACAAACATAAGGTCCCGTCTCCAATAAAACCCAGCCTATAATAACCTGGAACAAGAATCCTTAGTTTAGGGGGAAAGTAAATCCCTGCCATTTAGTTAAGGAAATATGGGAACTATAATATGCAGTCAGTATTTTCAGGTCAGCACAAGTGCTACTTTGAAGCCCACAGAGCTCAAATGTTATAATTAGGCTACTTAGCTGAGCAGCAGAGGATGTTAAAATGAACGTCCTCTTTATAAAATACTCTCTCATGGGTTAATTTCACACTGTGTAAAGGTTTTTGGGTAAAATCACACACTCTATTCTGCTTTTCAATTGCAGAAAAAAACCCACACACAACCCCAGTCAATATTAGAAATGTTACATTGTTTAACAACCTCAGTTTGTCCTCGTTTTGCATATTCGAACAGCCATAGGTAAGCAGCCAAGCAGTGTCCACTTAAAATAGCAATAACATTAGATACTTCATTCTTCTCTCTCAAGGTTAAGGTATAAAACGTTCTGCAGAGGACTTGATGTTTTGTGGGAAAAAAGTGTCACGACTGTTAGAAAATGGGACAGAACCTCCGAGTCTGGATGCTGCAAGTGAAATTGGGTTAGATGGCTGATGGAAACACTGATTGAGACGTCATCATGGGGTAAAGATTGGAAATAGATCTGCATTAAAGGCGGTCCAAAAGAACCACGCATGGCAATTCTAAAACAAGGGGCTGCAGACAGATTGTTTGGAGGAACTGGGTCAAGAAAAATCATTAGAGCAGCAGCGACTCAAACAAAGCTCTGTCTGTAAAGACAGGAACAAACAGAGACATCAGGGAACAGATCTTCCTCATTAAAGCTACGCTAAAGCTTTACCAGAACGGTGCCAGAATAGCAGGATTTTTTGTTTTGGATGAGCCCTGGAGGATGTTAAAATCAGAGGCATATCAAACACTTATGCAAATATTAACTATTTAACAAGAGTGAATAAGAACAGCAACGGAACTGAATTGACTGTTAAGTGGAGGTGAATTCTTGTATAGGGAGATTCCAGATGTGGAGCTGGCTACAGCAGGTTATTTGCTTCAGTTTGTGCTGGGAAGTGCGTCTCTGATCCAAATGAGTTGAAATCCAAAGGTCTGTGAAAGCACCTACCAGGTATGTAACATTGACAAACATAATAGGTACCAAGTTATGTCAATGGAAGAACCTGTCCTTGATGTTCCTGAGGTCAAATGAAGACCTTTTCATTTGCAAGGTGTCATGGTGCGGTTTTGGCCTACCTGTTTCCCCTGTTATTTTCCAGCACCTTCTCCTCTCACACAGCTCACCCTCCACTCCCTCAGCAATCAGTCACACCTGTCAGGCACCAATCAGTCAGTACTCACTCCACCTGCCAGCCTCTCTACAAAAGCCTCCCTCAGGAAAGGGAGAGAGCAATATAACATCCTCTGAGTCTGCTTCTACACCTGCAAAGAGGGATTTAAAAAGAACAGCAGAACCAACCGATACCAACCTACCCTATACTTTGGTCCTAACCCCCCACCCCGATCCCAGCCCAGACAAGCAGCCCAACAAATGGACCCTGAGTTGGTTCCACAAACTAGTTTCAGGACCAGAGGGGATCGGTCTTTCTTTTAAGAAGCAGTTGAAGACCCACTTGTTCCGACTGGTTTTTGACTAGTTTTTAACTAGTTTTATGGTATGATGTTGTATTTATGCTGCTTTATTTTATTATTTTGTGTTGCTTTATGGTTGTTTTTTATTGTGAAGCACTTTGTGGTTGTTATCCTGTGAAAGGTCCTACATAAATAAAGTTTACTTACGTACTTACTTACTTTCATAGATCAGTATGTTTTTCTGCCCACAATGGCAACCATCAAGACTCATCTCTTTCATGAACAGGAGCACTCATGATTAGACATACTTATATTTATGGTCTGTATAGGAAAAGTATAATTACCAGCACTGGGGGCTGGTAATTATTATTTTTTTCATCCAAACATATACATGTGTGGAATCCACAGAAATTTCAAATTCTTTGAAAAATATAATTATTAATGCAATGATTTTTTCAGTAGTTTGCATTTGCTGAAAAGAGGTTTTAAAACAAAAGTCAGAGGTTTGTGATGCTCATTAAAACGTGTACTCTAGTTTACAATCATTCCTCTATTTTTCCATTTTTCCTGACAATAAAATTACCTCTTAAGATCAGTGTGGAACGAGGCTACGTGGAGGTGCTGCATAAGCTCTCCTGTTATATATAATTTTCCTTATCTCACTTTTAGTATAATCATATAAAAAAACCTTAAACTGTTACTTTTCTCCTTATAAACGTTGCAGACAAAAGTGACTGTGGTCATAACCCTGTACAGCATTCTGGGTCGTGACTCTAGATGAGAAATAAGAAATTTGATTTGAAACAGGAGCGAACTGATTCAGTTCGAAATAATAAAAAGTTAATGGAGCACCAAAGACCTGGAGCAAGATTCTTCTGCCAACACAGTGAAAGGTCAAACATCGAAAATGCGGCAGATTTGATGAGTTATTGTTCAGAGCTGCTTAGCATTACACTAAATCGTTTCTTGACAGAAAGTGAGTAGCTGTTCTCTGACAAAGTTTTAATTTGACAAAACTTTGGTAGTTTCTTCTTTATTTACTGATTTATACTGATTTATGATCCTTACTTCCATACATCAGCTATTACTGCCAAGCAAAAAGTACAGAATAGATGGTAAAAAATTATGTACAAGAAAAGCCAATCTTTGCTGCATTGTGTGTGATTAATTGTCGCTGTCAGTCATGGTGCAGCATAAGAGCAACCATTTTCCTGGAGATGCATCTTCTAAGAGCTCTGGAGATGAAGGAAGCACGCTGCTAACATGGTTGGTTCTGAATAAAATTCAGTTACCTGTTTCAACTTTCCTGTTTTCTGATCTTTAAAATGATGTTATCGCACAACTACTGCATTCACTAACCTGCACATTGCATTGGTTGAAAAAGTCCCCCAATAGACTTTATTTCTTTAAGTTGCTTATTTCTAGTTTGAGAAAACCAGACATGAACTCATACAAAGGCACATTTAGCTGCAGATACAGACTACTGCCCCATTAAATGAACTAGTCCTGAAGCAGAGGAGGGAGCCACGGCTCCACGGTTTCTGCCTTTTACAAACGAGTCTCCCAAATTAGCCATATCCCCTGTGAGGAGTACTCAAAAAATTCAAATGTGGACCGAGAACCAATGGACCTCCCCGCTTTAAAAAAACAGATATGCCGCAATGCAGGTAAGTGTTGAGAACAAACATAGTGATTAAAGTTGAAGTTAGCCGTTTCCTTGAAGGAAGTTGAGAGAAGTTGCACCACTCAGACTTTTGCAGACTTTTCTTTTGGGGTCTGACCTGCAAGTTCAAGTTTTGTGTTTATTATTTTATATTTTTTGGACAATTCCAGACAAGCTTCTAAATCGCTCAGGTACATGTAATTAAAACAATGCTAAAGGCCCCTTAATTGGGGGAGCAGTTTTGAACCCTACGAAAAATGGGAAAAACTACAGCAATGCCCCCATTTGTGCACCATATACGCACCTTTCATCCCTAACCACTGTTTCAGATTGTTGCTGAGCTCTTTGCTAGTGTGTTTACAAGCTAACATGATGCATTAACTGATGCATTAACATGACAAGGAAAAAAAAAACAACTTTTTGAACTTTTTGAAGAAGATCCGTACTGGAAATTGTAAGATTTTGAGTGTGGGTCAATGGATTCCAGGCCCAACAGTTTTGGATTTAGTTTGGTGATGCTTCTTTGGGTTACACTGTTTGCATCTAGAGCTTGAACTGATCTAACCGCTATCGGACCTGATACAGATGTAATCTACAGATCAAATATCAGGCCAAAGCCATGGATATAAACTCTTTTATCCTGTGATGGTGCTAGTCTTGTTTTGGGTAATTTTACTCTCAAAGTTTACTGTCAAAGTATTTGTTGCACACTCAGATAATAACCCCCCAACACATTATTGTATAGAGTAGGAAGACACAACGCCAAGGGAAATAAAACTCTGGTATTGTCTTGCAACTCACAACTTGACACTGTGGCATAAAGGTTTTATCAGCAGATGATGTAAACATTTTAAATGTTGAAAAATTTAATTGTCAAGTTCTCAGATGGGATTATCTGTACTGCACACAGTCCTAGTGTGGCATATCTGTATTATCTTATATACTGTGACTCAAAACAACAAAACAAGACAAAATGTATAATTAGCAGAGTTCTGAACAGGAAAACATAGACTGTCTGATTTTAAAATTCTGACATCCGTATCAGGGCAAAATCCCAGAAAGATCTATGTTCGTCCAAGTTGTAGGGCTTGCCCCACATTTATGTTAAACACCTCCGATTAGATGCATGAAACATTTTAAATTAGAATGACTTTAAAAGAAACAAACACAAAAACACCCATTCTGGATTTAAAATTAGGACAAACTATCATCTTGTATAAGGAATGCACTTTGTTCGGCTGAGCATGGGCCTTTTAATTAACGCTACAGTTCTGTTCTAAACAGGCAACTGCTAGGGACCAAGAAAATACTCTTAATATGGTTCAATGGCCATGTTACTGTTGCTGTGTGTGTAATTAGTCAGATTGTAGAAACCACAGAAAGCCCTTTGTAAACAAAGAATTCATAAATGGGTTTAAATTTAATAAGAGCATCTTCTCTTTCTGACCAGGCAAAAACAGATCATCATAAACAAACAGCAATTGGATTGTCTTCAAATAAAAAATAAAATAAAAAAAAGAAATCTGCCAAAAGGTATTTCGTAAATGAGCGGAGTTAACAAAAAGCCTTTTAGGAGAATGCGCAGCTCAATTAGCACATCCCAGAGTGACTGCCGTTCCCCTGCACCTATTACCTTTACACTTACTATCAATAACAGATATTACCAGTGGAAAAGAGTGTCTAATCTGAAAGAGAATTTTAGTAGTCATGATATTGCAGATGATGTCAATACTGAAGACAAAAAAAAATTATGTTTCTGCCTCAACAAGCAATAGGTGTTTTGTAACTATTTCAGCTGCTCTGCTGCAGATGTTTGCCAATTAGACAATCAAGGTTGGTTCTCAGAGCTAATGCTGGAGATAATTATTCCATCCATCCATCCATCCATCCATCCATCCATCCATCCATCCATCCATCCATCCATCCATCCATCCATCCATCCATCCATCCATCCATCCATCCATCCATCCACCCACATCCATAAAGACTCCAGGGTAGGATTTGGACCCAGGACCCTCATGCTTCAATGGCAACCGTAGAAACGACAGTGCAAGATTTTTAGAGAATTATTAATCTGCTGGCTAATACTTTGTTTGAGCCCGGCTGTGATTAGCTGACTCGTCTCACCTGTGATAACATGTGGACGTGACTGATTATGGTGTCAATCAAGGGCTACGGTCAGATTTATCATTATTAGAGGTGTGTAAAATTAATGCTACTGTCATGGCTGTCAGCAGATTTTATTTATACTAAAACTTTGCCAAAGATAAAGCACCTATACTCGTACTACAGGAAGAAATACATGTCCTAGAACAGTGATTTTCAGTTTCTTCACCTCTTTGCTGAAAGCTGATTCCAACTTAAAAGAGACTAAACCCTTCCATCAAACTCGACACAAATCCCCCAATGTCTTAATTTATTTTTAATGTCAAGCCAATGTCTTTCTTTATCTTTCCACTGAACATAGTGAGAGAGGAAAAAAGCCGAAGACATTTGTTTCATCTTGCATAATAGCTGTCACCCAGAATCCACTGTATCGAGGCACTTTATGACACTTGTGTTGAAAAGAATCTGCTTTTTCTGCCTAATTCTGATTTACAGGGCTTTCCAAAAGTATTTTTTTACCCCTTGAACCTTTTGCTTTTTGTCATACTAAAATAATAAACATAAATGTATTTTAATGGGATTCTATGTGATGCACAAACACAAAATGGCACATAGTGGCGAAGTGTAAAAATGATACAACAAAAATCTGTAAAATGTCGTAGAGTTCAGCGACCTTGAGTCAAAACCTATTGCAGCTTATGCTGCTGTTACAACTGCCTGTATTTTCAGGATGTCATCTAGAGACTGACATTCTTCTTTGCATATTAGTTTAAACTTTGGATTGGATGGAAAGCAGCAGTTCCCAAGTCACAGACAAGCCCGCTGACAAGGGGGGACAAACGGGTCAATTGTCCCAAGCCCAGGACAGAGGGGTGGCCCAAAACTGATACTCTGACCATCAAAATACAGGCAGAAGTAATTTTTCAGAAAAAAGTAAATATAAAAAAAAAACCTGAGGATGAGTCAGGAACAGGTCCAGGAACGGAATTGCAGAGAATTGATGCCCATCCAGAGCCTGGTAAGAAGCAATGCGTTTATTAGTGTGGTTTTAAAGTATAGCATCCGCTAGCTAGTGTAAGGGGGAAAACACCTTTTCTTTTACAGAAATACTTGAGTTTAGCGCCAAAAGAGCAGAAAGCAGAGAGATGGCAGAGGTCCAGGTTCAGTCTGAAAGAGCCAGCTGAGGCGGGGAGCTTGGTGGACAGAGAGAAAGGAGGACAACGTAGCAGTTCTCCCGTCGCAACATGTGGCTTTGGGGGGGGGGGGGGGGGGGGGCGTTGGCGTGTGCCATCCCTACCGATAGCGGAGACCGTGCAGGTGGGGGGGCTTGCTGCTCGATCAGAGTCTGAGCATAGTGGCTCAGAGATGGATCACGGCATTACTTTCAATGATCCCGTGTTATGGCCAACAAAAATGACTGATTCTAATCAAGTGAATGTTGTGCGTTTAATGGCAAAAAGGAAGCCTTTCTCAGAGATGGCAAATGAACCGCCAGCAGATTCAGAGGGCAGAGAATTCCCAAAGTATCTAACATATTCTACCTCCCAAAATGGAAGGGAAAAAATTATTAGGGACTGCTAATATGCAGCAGGTCGAAATACCAAATAAAATAAATGACTTTGCCACAAAAAAAGTTCGCCGTTTGGCATTTGGAGACCAAGTCTAAACACATTTATGAAGAGTAGTCACCTAAGACTTGTTTGGAGGACAAAAAAATATTTCTGTGAACAGCAGATTATTGAATAAAATAAAAGTTATAGGAGAATGAAGTATACAGTTAAGTTGACTCTTTTTTGATGTGTGTGTGTGTGTGTGTGTGTGGGGGGGGGGGGGGCAAAAAAAAACTACATATATAGATCACCAGCGAATACGTTTTTTTTTTTAGTCTTTCCACAGATTCCCGATTAGATTTGAGTCCATTGTACAGTCAATGGGACATTCTAGGACATGGATCTCTAGCTTTAGTGTTACTGTCCACATAAAAGATCTTTTGCAGGCTCCAACATGTATTTCTTTTTCAGGATTGCTGTGCAATTAGGTCAATTAGGCCATCTTCCCATCAAGTTCGCCCCAGCTTTCCTGCTCTTGCTGAATGAGAAGCATCCCCACATGCTTTTGCCGTGAGTTCAGCGTGATGCACAATGTTTCCACTAAACATAGCATTTTGTATGTAGGTCTACAAAGTTAAGTTTTAGTTGAATCTGATTAGAGTATACTTTCACCTACTTGGTGTTTCCCCTACATGACCTGAGACAAATTCTAAATGGGATTTACAGGCACATCTCCATAAAGAAGAATATTGAGATATATTTTGGCTTGTTTGTCAGATAAAGTGTCCTTTGAAAATAGCCTTGAAGCAGATAATAAACCTACTTTTCATTAAGCCAGCATTTATTAATTTAGCATGTTTTTTTATTGGTCTAATATAATATTCTACTCTTAAATGCCGTGTTTCTTTGAACTGTAAACAAAAATTATCTCAATGAATAGAAATAAAGGCTCAAAAACATCGGTCTGTGTGTAGTTAATCCACATAATGTGCTTCACTTAGTGAGTTGAGTAACTGACACAAATTAACTTTTCAATGAATGTATTTAGATACATCTTTACACTATTTTTTTTTATAATGATGACTTTCTTCTTGGAAGTCTTCCATACAGACCAGATTTGTGGATTGCAGGAATAATATGCTGCTTTTCCGTTGACAATTTCCTCCTCTCAAGACCCAATAATTTTAGTCTAAACATAGACATTTTGTTGTCTGAAAATGATCAGTTTATATCTTCAAACATAAATTTTTTATTCCTCCTGACAGATCTGTAAATGTGGTTGACAGTTGATCAAACATATATGCTTGAACAGAAAAACCATTTGGCTTTTGTCTAAAAGCCAATGCGTAGACTAAATTTCTCGGGTCTTAAGATGTTAAGCCCTATCTCCAGCCATCATTGGCTAGGTTTATATGCACAAAATTTCACGATCGGATTAAAATGTATTCGGATTAAATAATCTGATTGTACCGTTTATATGGACACACGATCAATCAATCTGATCATAATGTGTGTGTATATGCACCTGTCTTTATTCGGAATAAAACCCCTCTGACATGCGCAGTTATCAAATTTCCCTACAGAAGAAGTACTTCCATCTTTGCTAAACAACAAAAAATAGTAAACAAAGCATTAGTATATGAGTGTTTACATGCACATCGATCGGATTATCAATCGGCATAAACCTCTCATCTCATTCAGAATACAGTTTCAATCAGATTGAGCTTAATCCGATCACGATATTCTGATTGGCTTGCTTACATGATGCATTTTTATTCGGATCGGCCCTTTTTTCCGATTACTTTTGTCCATGTAAACGTAGCTAGTGCCACGTGCCGCTATTAAGCATTACTGTGTGACATCTTGATGCATCTCAATCCAAGTGGCAAAAAAAACAATAACGTTGAAAAGTTGAAAAGTTTCATCTCTTCTCCAAGAGACGTCTTCAGTCTGAGGAGTTACAGGTAAACTCAGCTGTTTAAGCAGTACCTCCACTTCTCATGTTTCTGGTTCAAAATCCCTGTGCACCTTCCTTTGTCTGCTGGGAGGATGATGATGTTCTTGTTGTTCCTGAGGGGGCTGAGAGTGTCCCTGGCCTCTTTGCTGATGTTAGAAGGTGTTGGTTTGTTATTGTTGATGCAGGCTGAAACTTTCTTCCTAAGTTGTTCTGCTTCAAACTCTGAGATTTTGTCATTGCAAATAGTTGATTCTGTGGCTGCAATCTATACACCAGAGGAATTATTCCTGGCGCAACTGCAATGTTCAGTCCCCTTCCACTATGTAAAGTTATTGCTAAGGCTGAATTTACCTGTATCTCACCAGACTCAAGAAGTCTCTTAGTGAACAGACAAAATGTTTTCAGTAAAGAAAAACCTGTCCAGAGGACTTACTAAACTTTTTTTCATTACTGTGTGAGAATAACACTTCTGTGAAAAACGGTACAGACAAAAAAAGTCAACAAATCATTTTAAACAAAAACATAGATAAAAATAATGTTTATATTATTGTAGATGCAAGAATGTCTTAAACGCAGAAAGAAATATAAGACAAGACGATTTGATCTGCTCCAAAGTTTGCCTGACAGAGGTAAAATTTAGTTGGTTAAAGTTTTTGCCTCAGCAATGGCGAGAGCGGCGATAAAGACTTTAATATATTAACGGCATCACTTTTCAGTTTAACCTTTCCCTGCAATTCCTCGGTGAAAACCTTCTTGTTTCTCCTCGTCCCATGGCCAGTCAGTGGACACCAGTCTGTTTATGTACCTTATGAGGAAGTATGAAAGAAAGACAGAGGGACATTAGTTGTCCTGTGACTAGGTTCTCCCACCTGAGCTGTGGATCTCTGCAGCTCCTTTAGAGTTACACTCGCTTTTTGATTAATGCGCTCCCTGCTCAGCCTGTCTGCTTAGGTGGATGGTCACGTTATAGTAGTTTTAATGTGTGGAGTAGTTTCCTAGTGCAGACAGGAAAGTAGGATGAGCAACGAGATGATTATAACAGTTACAGAAAACTTAGTACGGGTAGGGTAACAGACATTATGAATTATAAATGCATCCCTTTTTTTTCCAAGATAAATAACAGACTTGCTTTGCTCTTTTGATTTCCACCTACTAACTTTGCAGTTGTGCAATAATCCTCCCATTTTTGAATGATGGATCAGTTGGAACTGTTCCAGAATTGTTCAAAACTTGGGTTATGTAAACTTTCTTTAATTTTCTCCACAACTTTCTCCCTGAGCTGTCTGCTATGTTCCTTGATTTTAATGTTTTCCAACAAACCTCTGAGATCTTGATAGGACAGCTGCATGTATACAGAGAGTATATTCTAAACAGGTGGACTCCATTTAGACTTAGACTTAGACTTATACTTTCTTTATTGTCATTTTGTATGCACAGAGTGCATACAGAACGAAATTTCGTTTTCACACAGCTCAGAAAGATTGCAGTAACTCTACAGGATACCTTGCAGTGAATTACAGTACAGGATAAAAAGTGCAGTGATAAATCGCAGTCACTTACAGGATAAGTTTCAATTGATTTCCGGATAAAGTGCAGCAGTGAACAGTAGGCAGTTGAAATATAAACAATGTAAAACAAATGTAAACAATATGCAGTAAGGTGCATCAGTGATTTACCAGTAGACAGTTGTGCAGCGAGGTGCAGCAGTGATTTAAAAGTAGGCAGTTGCATTGTAAACAGTTTTGCAATACGTTTCCGGATAAGGTGCAGCAGCGATTTTGCAGGATACGACACAAATGTGCAAATGTGCAAATCAGCTAGTCGAGTGTGGTACACAGTCCGTTTTTATACTTCAGCAGTTCAGCAGTCTGATGGCAGCAGGGAAAAAGCTCTTGCAGAACCTAGTGGACCTGCAGCGGATGCTGCGGAACCTCTTTCCAGAGGGCAGCAGGGAGAATAGTCTATGGCGGGGGTGTGAGGGGTCCCTGATGATGTTACGGGCTCGAGACACACAGCGCTGCGATGAAATGTCTTTAATGGAGGGAAGAGGAGCCCCGATGATCCCTTCTGCTGTCCTCGCCACTCTCCTCACGTTCTTCCAGTCGGAGGCACTGCAGCCTCCACACCACACAGAGAGACAGCTGGTCAGAATACTCTCTATGGTGCTTCTGTAGAAGGTCGTGAGGATGGGCGGGGGCAGGCGGGCTCTCCTTATCCTCCGCAGAAAGTACAGTCGCTTCTGTGCCCTCTTCACCAGTGACATGGTTTACTGGGCATATTGGCTTCTGGCTGCATTGGACTTAAGTGTATCAAAGTAAGGTGGACTGGATGCAAATGCATGCCCCGTACTTTTCAGATTTTCACTTTAACGTTGTGCATGTCTGTGCATTTGTTGCTCTTTCACATAGAACCCAGCAAAGTATTTCCTTGTAATCTGACGAAACGTGAACAATTTCAGGGGGTATGTGTCACACACTTCAGGCACGGATGGACTCAGAAACAGAGCAGTTGGTACGGTTAGGTGGTATTTATTGGCTACTCTTGGTCAGGCAGGCAAGGGTCAGATCCGTGGCGTCAGTCAGGGTTTTGGGCTATCCAGGAATCAGTCGTCGGGCAGGCAGGAGGTCGTCACCAGGGAGTCCAAGGCAGTGGGCGAGGGTTCAGGAAATCGGACGAGACTGGACAAGGGAGAGAAACAGGCAGGTTAGGAGAGGGAACAAACTAGGCTAGTCAAAGCTTGACGTTTTAACGGACAGATGGCCTGAAAGTGTTTACCACTAGGGGTTAGACAACAATCTGACGCCGAACAGGTGGAGGCTCCGCCCTTATATAGGACCCACTGCTGATCAGAGGACGACCTGCAGGTGTGAGGGTCACAGCAGCTGATGTGACAGGTCCCCCTCTCCAAGGCGCCCGGTGGCGTCTTGTCCGCTTGTGGAAGTCCTGAATGAGCTGAGGGTCTAGGATGGCGGAACGGGGTTCCCAGCTGCGTTCCTCTGGACCGTAACCCTCCCAGTCCACCAGGTACTGGAAACCCCGTCCACGACGGCGAACATCCAATAACCGTCGCACCGTGTAGGCAGGGGCGTCATCAACGATCCTGGGGGGTGGGGGTCGCTTGGCAGGAGAAGATAAGGGACTGGACACGACAGGTTTTATTTGGGAGACATGAAAAGATGGGTGGATCCTCATCGTCCTGGGGAGGTTAAGGCGAACGGTTACGGGGTTAATGATCCGGTCTATAGTGAAGGGTCCAACAAACCTGGGTGTGAGTTTTTTGGAAGTGTCTTTTAGTGGCAAGTTCCTAGTGGACAACCAGACCTCCTGTCCAGGTTGGTAATCAGGGGCTGGGAGTCTGTGACGATTGGCGAGGCGGCTGTTTCTTTCTGCAGTTCTGGAGAGGGCTGCCCGTGTCCTTCGCCAGACCCTGTGACACCTACGAAGATGATGCTGAACTGAGGGGACAGCGAGTTCTCGCTCTTGAGAGGGAAATAGAGGGGGTTGATAGCCCAATGATGCTTCGAACGGTGACACACCTGTAGCAGAGCTGGTGAGAGAGTTGTGGGCATATTCTACCCATGGTAGGTATTGGCACCAAGAAGTCGGTTTGTCCAAGATGATGCAACGGAGGGCTGCCTCTAGGTCCTGGTTCACCCTCTCCGTCTGGCCGTTGGTTTGTGGGTGGAAACCTGAAGAGAGGCTAACTGTGGCTCCTATAGCCTTGCAGAAGGCTCGCCACACCCTGGAGGTGAACTGAGGTCCTCTGTCTGAAACTATGTCCAGTGGGATGCCGTGGAGCCGGATCACATGTAGAACCAGGAGGTCAGCAGTCTCAGCTGCAGTGGGCAACTTGGGAAGGGCGACGAAGTGTGCAGCTTTGGAAAAACGGTCTACTATGGTTAGAATGACTGAGTTACCTTGGGAGAGAGGGAGACCAGTGACAAAGTCTAATGAGATGTGGGACCAGGGTCTGCTTGGGGTAGGAAGAGGCTGCAGGTAACCGGAGGGTGGTTTGTTGCTGGACTTCCCACGACTGCAGACTGTACAGGAAGAAACAAATTTACTGGTGTCCTGAGTCATTGATGACCACCAGAAGTGCCTCTTTAAGAGGAAAATAGTTCGTTGTACCCCAGGGTGGCAGGCAAACTTGGAGGAGTGGACCCATTGCAAAACCTCAGACCGAACCTTTTCAGGAACGAATAGTCGGTCAGTGGGACAGTCTGTGGGAGTGGGCTGTTCCAGTTGAGCCTGCCTCACCAACTGTTCGATCTCCCAGGAGAGGTTAGCCACCACAATAGAGGTAGGCAGGATGGGCTCAGGTTCCTCTCTGAGTGAATCGGGGTCGAACTGACGAGACAGAGCGTCAGGTTTGGCGTTTTTAGAGCCTGGTCTGAAGGTGAGAGTGAAGTTAAAACGGGAGAAAAACAAGGACCAACGGGCATGACGGGGTGTTAGCCTTTTAGCAGATTGTATATAAGACAGATTCTTGTGGTCTGTCCAGACTAGAAAAGGTTGTGTGGAACCTTCCAGCCAATGACGCCATTCTTCCAGGGCTAGTTTGACAGCTAACAGCTCGCGGTCCCCCACACTATAATTGCGTTCGGCCTCAGTTAGCTGTTTGGAAAAGAAGGCACAGGGCAATAACTGTTGTGCGGGATTGTGGGACTGGGACAGAACTGCTCCTACCCCGGTCTCTGAGGCATCCACCTCAACAACGAATTGCTTACTGGGATCTGGCTGGATGAGGACTGGTGGAGAGGTGAACAATAGTTTTAATGCCTTGAAGGCTGCAGCTGCCTCAGGTGACCACACAAAAGGCTGTTTGACAGATGTGAGTTTGGTTAGTGGTTGTGTGACGAGACTGTAGTTCTTGATAAATTTACGGTAAAAATTGGCAAAACCCAGGAAACGCTGAAGGTGTTTGCGGGTTCTGGGTTCTGGCCACTCCACCACTGCTCTGGTCTTGGCTGGGTCTGATTTAATTTGTCCTTCTCCAATAATAAAACCCAGGAAATGCACTGTGGGACAATGAAAGTCGCATTTCTCAGCCTTGACATACAGTTTGTTCTCCAGCAGTCGTTGGAGGACTTGCCTAACGTGACTGACGTGTTCCTCCTTGGTCTTGGAGAAGATCAATATGTCGTCTAAGTAGACGAACACAAAATGGTTGAGGAAGTCCCTTAGCACGTCATTAACTAGAGCCTGGAAGACAGCTGGGGCATTAGTTAGACCAAACGGCATCACCAAATACTCAAAATGCCCTACAGGAGTCCTGAAAGCGGTCTTCCATTCGTCCCCATCACGGATGCGAACCAAATAATATGCATTACGCAAGTCTAGTTTTGAAAATACAGTTGCACCGTGAAGCAGTTCAAATGCTGAGGACATGAGGGGTAACGGGTACTTGTTCTTAATGGTAATGTCATTTAAGCCCCTGTAGTCGATACAAGGGCGTAAGGTGCCATCTTTCTTGCTAACAAAAAAGAACCCTGCCCCCAAAGGGGATGATGAGCGGCGAATTAGACCGGCCGCCAGGGATTCATTTATGTAATTCTCCAGAGCCTCGAGTTCCAGTTTAGAGAGATGGTAGAGGCGACTGGAGGGAAGTGGAGCATTTGGGAGGAGGTCAATGGAGCAATCATATGGTCTATGTGGGGGCAGTGACCGGGCTTGAGTCTTACTAAAAACATCCGCAAGATTATGATATTCAGAAGGGACCTGTGACAAATCCGGGGGTTCTTCAACCTTATTTTTGGAGTCTAACTTGGGCAGGGCAGGGCGAAGACAATTGCTTGAACAAAACAGACTCCAACTAATTATCCTCCCTGTGGACCAATCAATATGAGGGTTATGGAAGCCCAGCCAGGGGTGTCCCAGCACAACACTAAAATTGGAGTTGGGAATAATCTTAAATCTGATTAACTCCCTGTGGTTACCTGAGGTGATTGTCATGACAGGAACCGTCTGATGGGTGACACAAAACAATAGTTTGCCATTTAAACTGTTAGCAGACAATGGGAAACTGAGAGGTTCAATAGGAATATGCAGCTGCTTTGCCAACTCAGAATCAATAAAGTTGTCTTCGGCCCCAGAGTCAATCAAGGCTGCTAGTGAATGGGAGTTAGAGTCAATACATAGTTTAATTTCGACTTGAAGACGACTTGAAGATTGGGGAAACTTACTTTTGCTCATTAGATTCCCCACTTCTAACGAGCTCTGTCTTTTGGCCGCAGTGGACAGCTGACTACTCTGTGGCCGGACTTGCCACAGTAAAGACAGTCACCAGCTTGGAGACGCCTCAGTCTTTCTGCAGCCGATAGATGTGTACCTCCAATCTGCATCGGTTCTTCACCAGGAGGCTCTGGGGTCGGCAGCCGTTCAGGGGGCGAGACAGAGGGGGCGCTGTGGGCCCCGATGACCGGTTGGACTAACCGAAAAACAGGAAGTCGCCCGCTCCGCTCTCGGCGTCTCTCACGCTGCCTGTTGTCAAGTCGGATCGACAATGTTATTAGGGAGTTTAGATCGTTAGCCTCCTCTTTGAGGGAGAGTTCATCTTTTAAGGCTTCATTTAAAGCGTCATAATATACTCCTCTGAGAGACTTGTCGTTCCATCCGGATTCAGCGGCCACAGTACGGAACTCTACTGAAAATTCAGCGGCACTTCGGGAGCCTTGGCGGAGCTTTAATAGACGCTTGGACGCGTCTCCAGCATGATCAGGATGATCAAAAACCTGACTAATTTCGGCGGCGAACTGAGCAAAGGTGAGGGTGGTCAGAGGTTTGGCAGAAGAGAAAGCAAGTGCCCATGCAAGAGCCTGGTCCCGCAGCAAGCCCATGACATAATATATTCTTGAGAGGTCTGATGCAAAAGCCGAGGGTTGCTGGCTGAAGACCATTTGGCATTGTAACAGAAAGCCTCGGCATTTGGAGAGCTCACCGGAAAATGGAGGTGGATCCGGAACATATGCTCCACGGGGGTTCACAGAAGGAGCTGCGGCTTGAGGGAAGGCGGAAGGAGGAGCCGGTTGGAGGAGAGGAACCTCGGGGGCTGGAGCCTGGGGAACATCAGGCGCTTGTTGGGCTGGAACAGAGGTAAGTAAAGATGTAAGGTGTGCTACCTGTGCCGTCAATTGAGCGAGTTCCATGTGAATGGTCTGGCTTGCTGTCTCCAGTCCAGTGAGCCTGTGTTCGCTCTGTCCTAATGCTCTCCCATGCCGTGCTATGAGGTCCCTCAGGGATTGGGCTTCTGAGGAGGGAGTAGGCATCTGCTCAGCTGGGTCCATACTGTTTTGGTCAGATTGTCCTGTCACACACTTCAGGCACGGATGGACTCAGAAACAGAGCAGTTGGTACGGTTAGGTGGTATTTATTGGCTACTCTTGGTCAGGCAGGCAAGGGTCAGATCCGTGGCGTCAGTCAGGGTTTTGGGCTATCCAGGAATCAGTCGTCGGGCAGGCAGGAGGTCGTCACCAGGGAGTCCAAGGCAGTGGGCGAGGGTTCAGGAAATCGGACGAGACTGGACAAGGGAGAGAAACAGGCAGGTTAGGAGAGGGAACAAACTAGGCTAGTCAAAGCTTGACGTTTTAACGGACAGATGGCCTGAAAGTGTTTACCACTAGGGGTTAGACAACAATCTGACGCCGAACAGGTGGAGGCTCCGCCCTTATATAGGACCCACTGCTGATCAGAGGACGACCTGCAGGTGTGAGGGTCACAGCAGCTGATGTGACAGTATGAATATTTCTTCACCAAGTCTTTCAGTACATTCTGTGCAATACCACCTGCATTATGCATCCTAATTTATGCTCACAAAGTTGAGCTTGGCTGAAATGTTTCTAAGGGCAATGAATTATAAACAAATAAAACACAAAGATGCTTAGATCTAGGTTTGCTTTACAGTTATCGACCCAGCATCCACACCTTTGTGTCAGATTTGACCCAAAGCACAAACATGTTGAACTTAATAGTATGAACTTCTATATAATTATTCCCAGCTGCAGTTAGGTGTTATTGCTGCAGGAACTGAACAGGTATGCAACAGCTCCTAAAGGCAGTAAGGCGATGTTGGGCAGTCTGACCTCCTTCACCCCCGCTGCAACCTTGACTCCAGTGGGAGCTATTAAGCCCATCCACTCCCTTATCCCCCTGCGGTGGTTAGCAGCCTGATGGGGATGTTTTGAGATGGGGAGCATTTGTTTTGCTGCAGGTAATCGATGGTCGACTCAGGGTTACAGCTAATGTGATTTATGTGTCCTATTTCCGCTGTTATGCTTCATGTACAAATTGTCTGTTCTGATGTAAATTTCCCTTTCTTTTCCCAACTTGCTGACATTGAATCTAGAGGTGCTAAACCTGAGCAGCTCTTCTCTTCATGACTGAAAAAAACGAGGAGTAGAGTGTTTGATCTGCACGCGCTGGCCAGACTCTTTGATAACTCTTGTAGTAATTCTAAACACATATCTATTTGGATTTCATTTGTCTGAGTACATTGGGGATAAAAAAAAAAACAACACTTTTTTGATTGTAAATCATCTGCAGTCTGAACACAAGGCAGATCCGATAAACCCATCCAGCGAAGCATGCTCCGATAATTGTACCACTACCTGCAGCAATTACATGCACATTAATGCCTCTTCTCAGTGCTGCAGAAGCATCAAGGGAAATAACATGCATTGTTTTTTTTAAAAAAAGCCCTCTCAACTCTACCGTAGCGCCGTAAACCTTTATCAAGTGGGCGTGATTTACATTTAACAGATAGTTAAGTCACCTTGATGAAAGCCTTGAAGACAAAAATCGACTCTAAAGATGAAGTTTCTATCATGTTCTGGCCTTTAGTCACTGATTTAGCAATGATCTCCGTTTTCCATTCACCCACTCTTGTCACTTCCAGTCAGCTACGTCATTCCACCATAATCCCTTCCTCTCTGCTTTCTTCTTCTTTTTTACTCATTGACTCTTTGTCTTTACCACCTACGTCAATCGCTTTCATATTGCTCAACATTGCCAAAGTTCCTTCATTTTGCTTAACAGTTAAATTATTTTCTCATTTTGTCTCATGATGGCCATCAATTATAACGCATTTTGTTAGGATTTGATTGGACAGGCCAACATTAAGTAGTGCTGGATTTTTTTAAATGGTAGAGAAATGATGCATGATTTTTTTAAAATTCTTTTTCCAAATAAACACCTGACAAGTGTGCTTTCAGTCCGCCTTACACTGATGCACTTAAAAAAATTCAGTGCAACCAACTGAGGTTACATGATTAGTACTAATTAGTAATAAGTAATTTATTCTCAGTAAAAATCCAGCCTTTCTGTGAAAGCCTCTGAGGTCTTATGACAGAACATCAGTGAACAAACAGCATCATGAAGACCAAGGAGCACAGCAGGCAGGTTTCAAAGATCAAAACATTGGCGTTTATTGAACAGAGTTTGAAATATTTAAATGCTTAGGATCATAAATGACATTTACTAAATGTATTTTGATTAGGCTGAGGACATGCGTTGACTGATTTGTATTTATTGCGTTATTACATTGTCATTTTTGAAAAAGAGGAACCGTCACAAGTGTAACATAATGTGGCAGGAATTATTAAACAAAATGCAGCTGCAGTGATGTTTTATTACATTTTGAAGTCAGCACTTATTACATGTAATGCAACATTGCAGATCAGCACAAATATTTACATTTTAAAAGATCAAATTTTGATCTTATATTGAATATTCTTTTGCTTTTCTATATAATTCTCCTGTGACGTCACATATTCGGTTACTCTGTTGCTAACTGTCATGTTGGTTGACAGAATCGCTTTAAGTTTTACTACCAAGGAGTATTTATGTTATTTATATGTTTTACAAAGCTTGCAATGGTTATTTCACGTGGGGTGAAAGGATGTTCCAACCGTGCAGACAGTTTTTACTTTCAGATTTTTGTGATGTAGTGAAAACTGCGAAGGACCATAAACGGGAAGGATGAGCGCTGAACGTCGGATAGTCAGGCTTGGAAACATCGACCGCAAGGATTTGCCATCGGAAACGCCAAGAATCGGCCCCAAACCCTTTTTTTCCTGGTAAAAAAAAAAAAAAACAATTCTTCTGTTAAAAAATGTCAGTGTTTAACTGTATGTGTGCCGGAACTATTTCAGTGCTGCGTCCATCTGCAAGCGAGGAGGGGCATGTACGTGTATGTTATTGTGATTACTTACTCTGCCAGCCACCAGATCCTTATCATTCACACGAAGAGTTCGGACGTCCTTTACAAAGCCGTTAAAACTCTGATTGGATGCGTTTATGAGTTTTTGGCCACAAAGCTCCTCCATTGTGAAGTCGTGATTACTAAGTAATTAACTGTGTCATAGTATGATAGCAGAGGCAGTTTGCCCGCATTGTCTGACATGTTTCCGTTATCTAACTCATTCCGGTCGGTCCTGACAGCAGCGATTTTGGGGGATGTATCGTTCTTTTGCACATTGATCAAGAGTATCAATATACTTTCTTTTTGTTTGTCCGGAAGCCACGATGATCGTGTTTGCCTACCAACATGGCAGTTTAAGGGCAAGGAGGACTTCCGTTTTTAAATGTGTTGTGTTGTTGAGAAGTATTTAATTAGAAGATAATTAAGCATTTTTAAAACAACTAAATGTTTAAATTACGGTCAAAATTTAAATATAGGAGTCTGTGTTATACATTCGACTCCAGAGGCATCAGTGCCTCACAAATCTCGCCACACATCACTGCTGGTGACACTCTTCTTGGTCCGTCCTCACGCCCCTCCATGTGTGCAGAGAAGGGAATACCACCCTAAGGAGATCCTCATTGTTCAATGCCACTGAAATGCATCTGGCTAACATCATAAGAAGAATATCTTTAGAAAATGTATGCCTAACATAAATTGTCTAAGCTTGTATGTTAAAAAGGCTAGAAAATGGCTTTAAAAAAATGAATAATGCAAACAGTAAATGAACAAACTCAGTAGAAAAATCTAAATAACTGCCAAAGTCCAGGCGTTGCAAATGTTATTACGTATGGGGTCATTGATGCGATATTCATGTCCATATACATGTCCAATCAAACTGTGGCAGCCTGGCTTATCTGGTGATTTTGTGTATGTGTCATATTTTAAGAAGAGAGCCTCTGAATGAGAGCAACCACGGAGACAGACAGTTAGTTAAAGAGTTTATTGACAGGCTGCGGTCTGAACTGGCTGGTTGGGGTTTCCGGGCTCTGCTGGGGAAGATGAGGAGACTGGTGAATAACAGGAAGGTGCTGATGAGAACTGTGAGGAGCGTTGGGACTCACTGAGAGGGAGGCTTGGTTTGGTCTTGGGAGGGTGGTGTCCAGAGGTCTAGGCTGAAGGTGCAGGTTGGTTCTCTCCAGGTGGTGATGTTGGAGGGTGGACAGGCAGGTGATCTCAGGCAGGAGGGCTAAACAGTGAAACGATCCGAGGCTTTCACGGATTCTTAATTGGTTGGCTGGGAGCGTCTCAGACGACGATCCAGGGTTCTAGGAAGGAAGAAACAGATACTATGAGTTAGGTTCAGGTTCACAAGAAGACAAGGCAAGGAAGTGAGTCGGTCTGTACCACGCAGAAGCGCTAACGAACTGACGCCCTCCTCCAGGTTCCAGCACCTTATGAAGAGCTGCAATTAGTGATGATGTGGTGCACCTGCCCGTCACGCCCTGCTGGGGAGAGAGAGGAAGAAACCAGACCTGCACCTAGACCTAAGAGTATGGCATTACGTCCTCCTCCACTACTTAAGGAGAATATGCTTTGGTGTTTTGTGAGCTATGAAACCACAGTTCAATGTTTAAAACTCTAGTTTTGGTTTTCTAACCTCATTTTGTGTTTACTTGGGTAGTATATTAGTGGACCCTCATGTTTGGAGTCATTTTTGTGGTCAGTTCAGTTACACACACTGTGTTATTTGTATGTATGTTTTCGCTTTGTTTTCCCTGAATCACCATTCACTCTGTTGATTTGGTGTCACTGCAGCTGGCCTTCCTCAAATACTCCTGCTCCATCCTCCCTCACAGCTTCAGCCCGTTGTAATCACTCACCTGTCTTCGCTCCAGTAATCACCACCCCAGCATTTATGCTCCCGTTTTCCATTCATTCCTCATCGGGTCTCCATGTCACCCACTTGTTGTCCCTCTGGTCAATCCCTTGTTGGGTTTGGTTCCAGCTACACGTTCTGCACTACTGTCAGTAAAATCCACTGAAAATGATCTCGCCTACCTCCTTCCTGCATTTCGATCTTCCACAACCACAAAGCATTTTGAATGCAGCAACGAAAGTATGTATGTTTACGTTTGACCTTATTTTACTTATTGTTTACAATTACAACTTTGTTATCAAAGGTACGATTTTGATTGGTTATTCACGTTTACAAAGCTCACAGTCTAACAGAGCAGAGCGATATTGCTGCCATTTCTTTCTATATGACGGTCGGCGACTTGCCCCAAGCGGTTCTTTTCTCCTGTTCTGTATTTGGCCTCTGCTTGCTCTCTAATCTCTGTTTGCATGGCTGGTTTTGTACAGCCTTGCTCTTACCTTCTGCAAATAAAGCTCGACTTTTGCCTACACAACTTGCCTCCTGTGAGAGTATTCAGCTCATCTTCTCTAAACTCTGACAACTATAAACAGAGTGCAACAATGGATCAGAAGAATAGGCACTGATTGAACTGGCATTTCCAATCAGGCGAAAGGAGGAACTATTCTTAGATGTTTCTGCTCTACTGTAACTTCAGAGGCAGGGAGTATTTTGTTTTCATATATTCAGAGATTATACTGAATGGGTTGGTTGAGCTGGGTTGAGGTGTAACCCACTGTGTTGGATTTCGCTCGATAACACGTTTTCCGACAAGATAAGAAATCAAGTTTCTAAATCTGCAGCTCTTGGTTGTCAAGTGAACATTTCTGATTATGGCGAGTGTCATTCTCTGAAAATGCACGCCCAAAAATTTGCAAAAAAAAAAAAGAGAGAGATCCACATCAGACTCAAAACCAAACTACTTTAGTATCTGATATCTGCTGCCTCTTTGTCTGCCTGAAACTGAGCAGTGAAGTGTTGTCCCTGTCAAAAAGCCAAGAACAAACCACAGCGGGAGGCTCATAGACAAACAACTGGATACGAGAGACAGCCATCTTGGGCAAATCTGTTGGTACTCTTCCATGATAAAACAAAAAAACAAAACAAACCCCCCACAGAAATCTCAGAAATTTCTCCGAACACATGATTCAGCCATGTGCTACGTAAGCAAACTGCAGCAAAATGTTACAAAAAAAAAAAAATGATACCCTTAATTTATCATTTTTTGGTGGCACCTTTCGCAGTAATCAGTACCAACAAACTACTTCACAAGGTCACATGTGCATTTGACACGAGGTAATTTAGGCCACTCTACCTGAGCAAACTGTCTTAGGGTTACAGCTCCACACTGCAATTTTCTTTGGCGGAGATCTTTAGCAGGGCTAATATTGAAGCACATGGAGGACCTTTTTAGTGTAGTCCTGGTTGTTTAGAGTAGTCCTGAGCTTACAGCACACGTTTCCTACTCCTTTTTTTTTTTTTTTTTGTAATTTATTCTCAATACAGCTTCTCTGTGAGGGCCTCAGTGGTTTGTTGGAGAACATTAGTGACCAAACAGCATTATGAAGACCGAGGAATATGGCAGCCAGGTCAGGTATACAGTTGAAAGCAGGCTTAGGCTATAAAAAAAGAAATCCCAACCTTTGAAAACCTCACAAAGCACTGCTCAGTCCATCATCCAAAACTGGAGAGGGTATGGCACAACAGACATGGCTATAACAGACACACAACGAGGTGCAAGACTGAAACTAAACATTTTTCAAGATAAGTATGTTTTTTGCAAACAATATTGTTTCTTGACATTCGGCTCTGTGTGCAGAAACACTTGAAGTCTAACAAGCGGCTATAAGATGGTTAAGTAGGCAATAAGATTGGCTTGGTTAGATAGTATGCAGGCCGCTTCTTAGCACACATGGCTTTCTAGCCTCTTAGCATGCCAATTGACTGTACTTTAAATAAAGCATCACCTTAATAACAGTAATGGGTGGTTGATGGAGCCACAAATCCTGCTCTCTACCAGAAAATCCTGAGGGAAGTAATTGAAGGTTTAAGAGGCAATTTTCTTACAGGACCAATTGATTTGAATAGCTTGTTTCCATAATATATTAAATAGCCTTTTGAAAACTGCTCCTCACATATACTGAGATGATTTTTTAGCAGTTTTTTTTTTTTTTTACAACAAACGCAAAAACATCAGAGTTTAATAAGAGAGAAAATTTCTCTTAACCCGGGGAGAGGATTGCTTAAATTAAACCAGGTTAGTCTGGCTAAGAGAATGTGAAACAATGCTGGATAGCAAGAGGAGAGGCGCTAAAGGACAATATCTGGGAAACGAAACAGAAACTATGTAAACAGTACAAAGAAACACTAAGGGAAAAAAAGACCCATCCACACGATGAGTAAATTTTCCTAGACAATTGAGAAAAAATGTACGTCCACATGACAGGACGCAGCGCCACTGAAAAGGCTTCAGTGTGTATGCCAGGCCCATTGGTGGGGCTGTGAAGCTGCCACAGAAACATGCAAAAAAAAACCTGGGCATGCGCAGTTGATGTGAAGTAAACCCAGCAATGTGGCGGGGGATCAGACGCAAACATTTATGCTTGTTCATCATGATCTTTATGTGGGTTGGCTGGGGACACGGCGTGTAAAGCGGGCTCGTTAGAAAGAAAGAGTTCAAGGATGCTACTGTCTGCCATAACAAAGCCAATATTTGCCTTAACATGAATGCAACAACGGGTGGCGCCATGATTGTTGTCATTTCTGAGAGTGAGGCGCATGCGGGTTACGGAGAGAGGTGAGGCTACGACGTCATCTTTTCAGAAACTTTGCGGCTTGCTTCTTCTCTAGACATGTTCCTCTAAAAGGTGATGCTGTTTTGCTGTGTGTTTATCCTTGCAAATATGTGCATACAAGGCGATGGGTAAGAAGGGGAGTGGTAAGGGGGGGCGGGTTGCAGCTGGAATGGAGGTGGAGAGACGTGGCTTGTCACACATCTTGTTTTGGACTACAGACAGTGCTCAATAGCCCACCTGGTGGTGACATTTCACTTATTGCTCCTTTAAAAAGAAAGGAAAAAAAGCTATAAATCCATCCATCAATCCATCCATCCATCCATCCATCCATTATCTATGCACGCTTTTCCCTCATGGGGTCACGAGGGGTGCTGGTGCCTATCTCCAGCATTCAATGGGCGAGAGGCAGGGTACACCATGGACAGGTCGCCAGTCTATTGCAGAAGCTATAAATCTGCCCCATTTAAAGAAAAGAGTAGAAAGAAGATGACAGGTTTCTCCCTATGTGGTTATAAAGTTTAAAATTAGCAGATAAAGAAACAA
This sequence comes from Fundulus diaphanus, assembly GCA_037039145.1. Classification (NCBI taxonomy): domain Eukaryota; kingdom Metazoa; phylum Chordata; class Actinopteri; order Cyprinodontiformes; family Fundulidae; genus Fundulus; species Fundulus diaphanus. Next base: position 43,637,108 of record CM073121.1, on the reverse strand, counting down.
AATTTGAAAAATCCTGAGAACTGATGCATCTATGACAATCTTTACAGTTCCATGCCTGGTGTGCCTTGCCTTTTAATCAAGAGGTTAACATACTCTTGGACTCAATTGTATATCACAAAAGGCATGTAAATGAAGACATAAATTATAGATTAGTGTCCGAGATGTGGGAGGAATGTTAAAATGGAAAATAGAGGTGCTGTATCATTCTTCAATAGTGACTTCAGGTGGAGCCAAACTATTAAGATCACAGATTTACTCCCGTGTGGAACAGGCAAGCACATCCCCTCATTTGAATTTCCGGCGTTTAGCTTGCTCCGTCACCCACAGTGACTCTGAGTGGGCAGGTAGTGGGTTAGTGTCCCGTTCAAGGACAGGTGGCTGTTAAAGGGCACGCTTGGCTGTCGAGACGATCAGAACTGTGACCTTTCATTACACAATGATTCATTTATCTAACTAGCCCTCCTCCATCTTGCTGCAACCCTTAAACACCACTTGGCATTAAAGCATTAAGGCCTAGGATGTGGGTTTGTAATGGCTGCTGAAATGTACAACGAACTGCTGCGGGAAGAACACCGATTTTACTGTTCGCAAAGAAAAATACATTTTATCACTCCACTTGTCTTGGTTAAATAATGGTCAATAAATCCAAAGGAAATAGTCAATGAGAAAGCAAGCAAAAGACCAATGGCTTTTCAGTTGACTTCTTTTCTCATACATGAGACATCCATATGCCTGAAATAAAAAAAAGGCCTGATAAAGGTCGTAAACCACGATGATGGCAGCTGTCAGCTGACCCACAGCTGGCAGCCGCATCCATTCATAACTGCTGGGGGGGGAAGCAGAGATTGACTGCGATTATACTCAGTTGTCATTACACAGTCGGATGAAAAGTGCAGCCGCACACAGCATAGAAAACCAATATTTTTGACTCGTCAATAACGGCAATTCATGAGGCAGTGAGGGAATGGCTTCATACTGTAGTTATGAAAGCAGCGTGGTTCCTCTGAGGGAGGATTATCCCTAATTGGCCCAGCTGGATAAACAGAAGTGTCCGTGTTATCATACTGCATCTGAAAGTAAATACACCAACCTTCTCCTCTTTGCTAAAAAAAATATATCAGAAACACAAACTTCAATTTGTTTTAATAGGACTTCATGTGATTGACCAACACAAAATAATACACAATTGAAAAGTTAAAGTAAAGTGATGCATAAATTGTAAAATTTCACAAATGATATAGCTTGGTGCGCATTTGTATAAAGTCCCCTTTATTCTGATACTCCTAAATAAAATCCACTTTAGCCAATTGCCTTAAGGAGACACCACTTTAGCGCCCAGAGTCCATCTGTGTGGAGAACAACAGTGAAAAAACACCATCATGAAGAAACACACCAAAAAAGAGACAATGGAACAACTGCAAATCTACCAATATATACTCGTTTGTCTAAACTGGTAGGCTGAAGAAGATCATTAATCAGAAAAGCAGCCAAAAAGCACATGATAACTCTGGGGGAGCTGCAAAGATCAACAGCTCAGGTAGGGGGATCTGTTGATGGTGCAACAATTAGTCGTCGTGCCACAAGAAATGGCAAGTTTGCAACATGCCCTGTAGGAAACGCGGAAAACATTTGGAAGAATGTGCTCTTGTCGTATGAGATTAAAATGGACATGGCTGGGATTTAAGTGCATACCAAGGAAAACCACAGGGGCATCTTCAGGACTTAAGTAGGGTACACAAAAGACACAGACATGTTAATGGAGGGCATTAGTTGTTAAAATTATTGTCATTCATCACCATATTGTGCTCACTGATACCACACTAAATTAATTTTAAGAAAGGGTTTAAGCTAACTACTTTGGTGATATAAAAACACATATATTTTTGTCTCTTGTTAAACAAACCTTTTATTCCTAAGTGTTTAGATATTTCCTTCTAAATTTCCTTCTAAATCACAGCATTTTGGTTTAGATTACAAATCTCCGGATATTGAGTCCCTAGCTAGCTTCTTCTGCTTCAGTCTTTGTCACACAGGTTATCTAAAATTCAAAGCAGTCACATTTAAAATAATTTAGCATGCAAACTTTCTCCTGTCTGCTTTGTAGTTTTGATACAGAAAGTAGACGTTGATCACAAACACAAAGGTGTGGAGGAACCAGAGGATCGTGGCGTAGCCTCGCCTGGCTGCACCTCAGCACCCACCCACACCTCCACGTACGTATTAACATAGACGGCATTGCTCCCACAGTGAGACATGGTGGTGGCAGCAGTATGCTATGTGGATTTCTTTTTAAACAGGTGAAAGGGAATCTGCTTGGACTCAATGGCATAGATACATAGAGCTAAACACATGACTATCCTGGAAGAAAACATGGGTCTGCAGTGGACCTGAGGTTCACCTTCCTGGAGAACAACGGCTCTAAAGACACTAAAAGGATACAATTTAATGGTTTGGATCAATGCATATTCATGTGTTCAAACTTCAGACCTGAATCAAATCTAGGTCTTTCGCTAAGACTTGAAAATTGCTGCTCACGGATGCTCTCCATCTAATCTGCCTGAGCGCGGGCCATTTGGGCAAAATTTTCAATCTGTAGGCTCCATTGGTTGGAGATCTACTTTTGCAAGGCACCGTATCATCTTTCAATCTATTCTGTCTGACTGAAACGTCCCATCTAGTCCCACCCCATGCATTCTTTAGTCGGTCTTATCGCAGACGTTCTTATCTTGCATTTATTTTCTTCCCATCTGCTCCCTCCACACCTGTACCTCGCCATCTCACCCCTCATCTGTGGTCGCTGGCCCCGTCTCAGTGTCCTGATTCACTGCTCTGCTCGTGGATCAATAGAAAGGCTCTCTGTCAGGAGGAGCCACTGCTCCCCCCCTCTCCCCCTCACCAAGTCTCCCCACTCACAGCCACAGCCTTCTGGGAAGCTGGATTTCTACATCCCGTCGCCCTGAAGAGGATTTCCTCTGTCCTATGGATCACTCTAAATCTCTGCACCTTCCAAGTCGAGAGGGGAAGGAAAAAAACAGAAAACGCATAGAGTAATGAGCTTCTTAAAGAGTGAGGAGAGTACAGCTTTATCTGGGAACTAAAAGATCAGATTGCTGGAGAAAAAAAAGGATATCAGTGATAAGCATAATGTGGCAAAAAAAGAAGAGGTAAGAGAGAAGTTGTGCATTCAGCTAACCCCCCCCCCCCTCCTCAGCCCGCCTTTCTCCACCCCCCTGGAAAAGTCTCTCCCTCTCTCTCTACCTCTTTTTCTCTCTGCAGCTGTGCTCTGCTGAGCGTCACCTCCACACAGCAAGTGCCTTTACTTCAGCAGAAGAGGGAGAAAGAGGAGGAAGGTGGCTGCGAGCTCCCGAGGAAAAGAGACCTCAGGAGTGCGTCTGGACACGGCAGAGAGCCTCTCTCCACACTTCGTACAGGGGGGCTAAGGAGCGCACAGAGACAGGGACAGGGAAGGGACTGCTGTGTTGGATTAATGCTGCGCCGGTGGTGCTGACTGGAGACAGGGGAATCCACTGACACTGTTGATCCCGGTAGCTCTGGCAAAAAGCTGCTCAAGAAGGAGACAGAGAGACGGAAAAGCAGACAGGATCTCGCCAAGGGGGCAGCGTTTTACGTCGGAGAACGAAGCGTGGCGAGAGCAGAGACACACAGAGAAATACACGCACAAACACCAGAGTGGCAACAGGACAGTCAGACACCCACTGCGTTTAAAACACCACAACAACCCTTCTTCTTCTGACTTAACCGAGAAAAAGGAGAATGTCTCATCTTGGTGCCCGCGGATGATGGATAATAACTTCTGGGGAGAAATTTCTCTTCTGGACAGAGATTTTTTTTTCATCTTCAAAGTTTACCACTTTTTTTTTTTTTGCCTTTTTGGAGTTGGGCCTTTGAATTGTCCGGGCACAACACGGCATTGCATTTCTTCTTAGTTACGTTGAGATGCTTCCCCCTGATTTAGAGTAGAAAGTGGATTATGACGGCAGTATTTTGGGATTTCTCTCTTGCGCCATAAAGAAAAAAAAATAGAGACCTATACACACTCTGCTGGATTTATGTCTGAGAGAGAAGGAGAAGATCTCAGGCATTTTCTCCTCTCCTGTGGATTACCTATGGGTTTTCTGATCTGCAAGCACAGTCTCATGGATGATCGCTTGCTTCCAGTTATTAGGATAAAGTATAAAAAGGGACACATGTGAGTATTGGGTTGGATTTTTTTCCCCTCTAAATCTTAGGCTTGAGACAAAAATAATGGATAGCTCTACTGAAAGCACAACGATGCACCTTTTGTTTAATCTAATAACACAAATTGCAACCCACTGATTGAACAGTTATGTTCAACAAATGATGATTAAGGTGTAAAAGGTAGGCACATCTTGACATTTATTAATCCCTTTGACAAGTGATCCTGGATGTTTACACACCATTTACCAATGAGCATCATTTACTAAATGAGGGGTGCTGTCTACCCGGCAGGTGGCTTGGGGACAAACAGAGAATGATTGAAGTGATCTATTTGAATCCAATTAATGCTTCCTGGATTCTTTCCAAGACAGACGCAATGGAGGGGAAAGCCACCATCTAGTATCTGGATAAACTGAGGAACCTTTACACTTCCCAGTCATCAGCTGTCATCCTTTCCCATCCCCTTCAACCCAGGCAAGGATGGTACCCCCACCCCCCACCAACAAGCCCCACGTTTGTCTTTCCACCATTCTTATCATGAGCAGCATGGCACTGATCGATGCCTACCTGGTGGAGCAGAACCACGGGCCCCGCAAGATTGGCATCTGCATCATGGTGATGGTGGGGGACATCTGCTTCCTGATCGTGCTGCGTTACGTGGCGGTGTGGGTGGGCGCTGAGGTGCGGACTGCCAAACGAGGCTATGCCATGATCCTTTGGTTCCTCTATATCTTTGTGCTCGAGATCAAAGTCTACTTTGTGTATCAAAACTACAAGGCGGATCGGAAAAGCTTGGACGCTCTCGCGAGGAAAGCCTTGACCCTGCTGCTGTCCATTTGCATTCCAGTGTTGTTTGTCGTGCTGGTGGCCATTGACCACATGGAGTACGTCCGGGCCTTCAAGAAACGGGAGGAGATTCGCAATCGCCTCTTCTGGGTAGTGGTGGACTTGCTGGACATACTGGACATCCAAGCTAACCTGTGGGAGCCTCAGAAGAAAGGGCTTCCTCTGTGGGCAGAGGGCCTCATGTTCTTCTACTGCTACATCCTGCTCCTTGTGCTGCCCTGCGTCTCTTTGAGCGAAATCAGCATGCAGGGCATAAACATTGTCCCCCACAAGATGCTCCTGTACCCCATCCTCAGCCTGGTGACCATTAACGTCATCACGCTCTTCATCCGCGGAGGGAACATGTTTCTGTACAGGGACGCAAGGGTATCGGGGATCCTGATCGGAAAGAACATACTGGCCATCATCCTAAAGACCTGCAGCTTTGTGCAATACAGAAGACAGTTGCAGAGCACTCCTCCTGCCTTTGGAGTGGAGCTGCAGAAAAACTCGGTCGCGCACGCTCGTCCTGTGCCCACTCCACCTCAAGTGGTCATGCAGGACCAGACGCCTCTACCCGAAGTGACAACCTGTGAACACACATGACACAATGAGGGGCTGAACCCTGAAAAAAATGTCAATATGAGTAAATACGGCTCTCAGGACGCTGGCAGGGAGCAGTGTTCCACACCTTTTAGGTTGTGTGAACGCTCATGTGAACACACAGGAGATCATGATCCCTGATGCTTAATGGCACACAGGACACTGCAGACACTTAGGATAGAGCAGTGCTGTCACAGCTGCATTACCCACGACTCTCTGAAAGCATTTCTGATGGTCAATTCAATTACCTGTGTATTTTTTCTATATGTACAAAGGAAGAAAAAGACATCTACTGCAAAGAATAGAAAATATATTTTTTGAATTGTGTGTGTTGCATTCCGATCTAAAACCTAAGGGATTGTGTGCTGTGGTGTGTATTTCTGTTTCTCAGTTGTTTCCTAGTAGTCGAGGGCTTTACCTTGTCAAAGTGAGAAGAGAAACCTAATGAGAGGAATGAAAGTAATGAGGGTTAAAAAAAAAAAAAAACACCAGTCAAAACCCTCACCCTTAAAACAAGTTTGTTTTTATATGTGAATCTTTGATCAAATACTGTGTTCAAGATAAAGGCTTTCATGCTTTCTCACTGGCTGTAAAGGGATTTTGTCATAAAATCATTTGAAAGTTATTGGTCCATTGGGTATATATTTTTTTTAAATAAATTATCTAGTAAATGCTAAATGCATGACCACTCTTGCAGAAGAGAGAGAGAGAGAAAGAAAAAAGACAAAGATCTGTATCAGTTCAGTACAGGAGGAGAAGTTTGCATACACCCACGAGGGGCACGGATGTTATAAACTTTGGGTGTTTAATCATACATTTTAATTTGTTCTTTTTCAAGGGTATGATCATTGTACAACACACAACAGTTGGGTTCACAAGCTTGAGTTTAATAGGGGTTTTCTCTTATAAGTGGAGTCTAAACAATAAACCGGGACTTAATTATACACATGCAGAGGTTGGTAGTAACTAGTTACTTTTACTCAGTTACCTTTACTTGAATAACATTTTGAACAAAATGTACTTGTGGGAGTAGTTTTACTGCACTGTACTTTTTAACTCGAGTCATATTATTAATCAAGTATCGATACTCTTACTTTAATTAAATTTCTGGCTACTCTACCTACTTCTTGAAAAAAGAACATATTAGTTTTAACCAGAAATGCAACAGAAAGACAAAAACCTAAAGTTTATGTTAAAGTGAGACTTCTTATTTGTACACAAGCTATATTATTTTAATGTTATTTTCTGTCTGCTGAGCTCATTGAGCCATTTGGAGGACAAATGGACGTATAGTAAACAGTAGATATTGTCATTGGAAGTACTGTGCACTGTTCTAACATAGTGTATATACAGTACATTGACTGCTGTAAGTATTGCTTTCAAGTTTAATGTTGAAAAACAAATATTTAGAAAAGTCTTTCTTTTGTCTTTAGTGCCTTTAGTGTATCTTTTGTCTTTAAAATACCAGAATTTGCACATAGCCTTATATTTCTATCTATCCGATTACATCTTTTTTAAATATTAAATCATCAGCTGTTATAATTAGTTACTCAGTGCTTGAGTAGCCTTCTCACTGAATACTTATTTACTCTTGAGTAATTTCTTGGCTCACAACCTTTTACTTCTACTTGAGTAAAAATATGTTGTCGTGTTGTAGTGCTACTCTTACTTGAGTACAATTATTGGCTACTCTACCCACCTCTGTACACATGGTTCCCCACTAATCTTTGGTCAGATTTCCCATGACAAACTAGACCTCAGCCAGAGACAGTAAAATATAGTAATTTGCCATCAACACACTTATCTCTTATATTTGACATCTCTTTTGGGAAAATGGGTAGCATTTATAAAAGGGATAATGTCTGACGAGGTGTCCATTATCAGAAATTAATGGACGACGTGGAGATGTGAACCGTTGCTTCCTCAAAATCCATTAATTTCTCATAATGAACACCTTGAAGGGCATTATCCTGCTTATACCATGGTCACTTATGAAATAAATAAATATTAAATCAAT